>CM054063.1:17514454-17993604 GCA_028641055.1 Alopecurus myosuroides
GTGGACGGGCATTTAGCCGCGGATCGTAAAAGGGGCGACTAAAGGGGGGGTCTTTAGTCGCGTCTATTTAGTCCCGGTTGCGCGGCCGGGAATAATGGCCTTTGCGAACCGGGACTATACGCCTATTTTCTACCAGTGGCACCTGATTCCCGATTCCAAATAAGATTGATTTAATCAGACTCGTGTATATACATGCGTGTACGTGTCACTCACTTTTTAAGTGCTTCAATGGCCGCGGTGGGTTTTTTTTTTGCGGGGTTCCATGGCCACGGTTGCACGACACGTAAGTACCAACAGAAATGCCTAGCCGTGTCACGTGCTGGGCTGGTTCACAGGTGGTGCTGACGCCCCCAATGACTCCTTCCTGTCAAACCCGTGGCACTGTGGAATGTAGCTAACGTGGAGGTTGGACGTGGCCTACTTCAAGATTGTACTACTATTCCATATTAACCGTCACAAAAGAACGTGGCCTACTTCACGATTGTACTACTATTCCATATTAACCGTCACAAAAGACACTTATCATTTACGGAAACTTTTTTTCTCGGTAAATAGAATATATTAATATCAGAAAGATACCAATTACATTTAGCCTCTGCAACGATGAAATGTTAAGAACTAGTCGAGACATTAATAATGCACACAACCAAAAAGCAAACAAGAAATGACACGTGCCAAAGAAATTAACTACTGACACCATCATTGACAACACCTAGACTACAAAAGAGGCTCCCCAACAGGAACACCCCCAGAAAGAAAACAATGTACAAGCAGCGCCACCAAAGCCAAAGCCATGTACATGAGTTTTCACCCTATAGAAAGTCCGAAAAATCTCATCACAATGCCTTTAGCAGGAACCGACAAAAAGTCTATTATTGACACGTACAACCAATAAAGATTAGACCGTGGATTTTCATCGCGGATATCTATAGAGAACCTATTAGATGTGATTTTCAAGGTTTCTACACAATCTTCAAAGGCTGAGAGAAATAAAGTGAAACAATATGAAGTACATAATTCCTATGTTACGTGCTTCTGCCATGAGTTTCATAAAAAAAACTCATATGCTGCTTTGACTATATCCTGATTGAACAACTACTTATGGGTGAAACTTAATAAGAACTTGAGTTGATTGTGGCCACCTTAGACGAATTTGATGATGCATGCCTCAAGCATACACAAGGAATGGTCGGATTAGATGTAGTATATCGTTGTACTTGTTCAGGGAGCACCGCTGGCACTACCTGCAGGCAAGGAAAAAAATAGCGTGCTATGTGAAATAGCGGCAGCCTGCTCCAGATGCTATGGAAGATATATCGTGATAATAGCGTGCTATATCAAAATAGCGTTTTGAAATAATTATCAAATATATCTCAATATTTTAAGGATTTCAACAAGAATAAATGATGTAGTATAAAAATGTCATAACAATATATGTATAATCAAAAAGAAAAATTGTTCTCTAGGTTGTTAGATCCCAACATCAACATCACACGGGGAAATAACACAGTATAAGTTACTTATTTGGAATTATAAACCTAGCGATTTCAACTTAACGATTGTTTTTTATCGTCATGAAAAACATTAAGCAACCTTTTCTTTTTCCTAAGGTGGAAAACTCGAGCATTTGGCCCAGTAGCGTGAAAAAAAAAATAGCGCGCTATAACGTTACGTCGTTTTAGCATGATATTTCGTGAATAGCGCAATAGCGAGCAAAAGTGTTAAAATTTAGCTTGGACCCTCCAGATATGCTATATCGTGCTATTAGCGCCGAAATAGCGTGTTATTTGTTTCCATGCCTGCAGGTGACGGTCGTCTAACCATTAGAACCTTGGAGTCGGGTGGTTTCGAGATTGATATGTTTATTGTGAAAGTATCCCCCGATACGAACCATTCATTACGGGAGAGCGGTTCTTCGCCGCGTGCGAGGGCACACTGCGAAGCAAGGAAAGCACACCGACAAAGCGCACAAGGTGCAAAAAGGCACGTCAAAGAGCTCATTGACATGTGCCGGATATCGCAGCGCACAGGAACAATGGAAAGTGGTCCTACGACCAAGGCGACGGCCCTTTGATACATCCAAAATGTATTTATATGCTTCATACTTGTTTTATACCAATGACCTATGTTTCTACTATAATCTATCTATACTTCTTATAAAACAAAACCCACCTAAGATGCATTTATGATTTTTCTATCTCAACATGCAAGCTATCCACATCACGCACCATTTTAGCCAATCAATTATCCATGACATCCCCACTAATAATTGTGATATTACATATTTCATGTCATATAACCATGCAATATTATTTTCAACCATATAATTATCCATGGCACTAATATTTATTTTATACAACAATTTCACGCGAATTAAATTCAGTATATCGATTATGTGATAAAGTGAATCTTGATAAATGGAATATTTCATACACCTTTATACCCATTTCGTTTATAGAATATTTTTTTAAAGAGATGCCCGCTGCAACGCGCAGGTTATCTTCCAGTTTTATATAATGTTTAGAAACTTTTCCGGACAAACCTATTAACAAGATGCCATCAGAAGTTCCTGTTTTCCAAACTAACCTATTAATGTTAAGAAAATACCCGCATAAAAAGTACGAGAAAATCTGGGGAAGGAAAAATTAATTTTTTCCTCATCGATACGAAGAAGTAGTCCAAAGGGGAGCCTTAGATGGACACTAGGCTTCCCATGCGACCTTAGGGTGCCGGTGTGCCTAGGGTCGTGCCCCATGTCACTTGGACATCTATGGTCACCTCCCGGGACCCCCTTTCTCCTATAAAACCCATCTGACTTTGGGAGGTGTTTATTTTCCATGAAATCTTTCCAAAGTTGCCATCATCTCGAAATTCTAATCTAGAGCCTCTAGAGCACTGGTCCGACACCCTGTTGGAAGGTAGAATCGTCATGGGAGGCATTTTCATCGCCATGATTGCCTCCGGAGCCATGCGTGACTAGCTCATCCTTGGATTATGGGTCCATAGCATGGTCTTCTGAGCTTCCTAACATTATCAAGATCACCTTATGTAGTTGCTACATGTTGTGTTTAATGGGATCCGTTGAATTGTGAATGTATTATCAAATTGTTCTTGTTTTTTAGGTGACCTTGATTTTTTATTTGTACTGATGTTCTATTGTGTTTTTGCATGCTTTCATGTGTCTGTGGTCGCTTTGTCATGCATCTCTAAGAGTGAGTTTAGTACTAGATAGTGGGTTCATGCCTCCTCCAATCATATGCACTAGTGTCAGAAACTCTGAGGGCGAGAATGTATTGTTGGCAGTAAGGGTAAACATGGGTGTTTACTTCTAATTTTGATTATAAATATTTTTTACATTATGTACAATGCTTAACACAATTATTCGTTTCTTATGCAACTCAGTATCAACGAGAGGCATGCTGGATGGCGGTCTGAAGCTGGATTATTGGTTATAGATGCAAATTGGATAGCGGTCTATATATGTTTGATGTAATGACTACATGAATAATACAATGAACTTTTTCTTTTCATATTAGTATTGCTATGCCCTCGTGATTTGTTAATTTACCATGTTTAATTTGTTCACCCAACATGTTATTATTTTGTGGAGAGACTCCACAAGTGAAACTATAGCCCAGGACCATTGTTTTAAAATTATTACAACCTCGTTTAATTGCACTCAATCATCACTTGTTTGCTGTTCCATTCTACTTTTATTGCTTCCAAATACACCATACATTTATTTCCCTCGTTAATAACAAGACGGGAAGCTTCACAACTTTCTTGGAAGTTGGGACAAAATGGAGAATGTATCTTGTGTGCATGTTCACGCCCGTCATGAGCAAGTGGTTTTATGGCGTTTCGCTGGTCGTCATTGAATTCCTACTAGATTGATAATATTGGTTTGTAACAGAGTGAAATTTTCTGCTATGTTATACCATACCTTCCTATTGGGGTTACCCAATGGTTGTGTGTGATTCAGGCTAACAAGGCATCACCCTTCCCCTTTACCGTGTGCCAACAAACGGCGGAGGCCCATTCCTTTAACATGTGCAAGCACATGAAAAAGAGGGATGATGTCATAAAAACATGTGCCTTGAGGGGGACGGGATGGAAGCGTGGCACCGACCGTCAAGGTAGGAGAGGGGGGCGGTCGGTGGCTCTAGTGAAAAGCCAAGAGGAGTGGGAGACGTCAACGTAATACCTAGATGTTGGAAAATGTAGCATTTGATGGAGCTCGAAATGAGATAAGGAGTACGGCACGACTACTATTGTAATGTGTGGACGAGGACGTCAGCGGATAGAAGAGGAGTTCGGGAGCGTGGCGGTTCCATGGCCACGGAGGTCAGAATAGGGTGTTCGTGATTTTTCCTAGCAACAAGTCCATATAAAATGACTTTGTGCCAAACGATTAATGTTTTTAGTATTTTTTTCCACTTTTTTGAGTTTTCCCAAAAAATGTTAAAAATGGTCGGTATGATTATGACTCAAAGAGGTCGAATTGTTCAAAACTATAAATATTTTTGTGATATACTACCTCTGTTCCTAAATATAAAATGTTTTAGACTTTTTTTTACATTCACATATATCTACATGTATCTAAATAACTTTTAGTGTATACGTTCACTCATATTAGTTTGTATCAAGTCAACATGGACATCTTATATTTAGAAACATAGGGAGTAATAACTAATTGTGTAAATTAAAAAAATAGAAAAAAAAATCATAGCAAACTCTCACACACTTGTAGTTTAAATTTTACTTATTTCAAAAAAACGGTATAAAGTCATGTAAATATGAGAAACTAGGTAAAAAGTGAAAAAATTCCTAATGTTTTGAGATTATCAATCAAACTGGAGTACTTGTTTCGGATACCAACCGGGACTAAAGATAAACCTGATCGTGTTCATACTTGAAAATAAAGACGTATGATAAATTATTTTGTCAAATTCAAATATGATTTCCCTATCACATTTTTCATGTGACGTTTGGATGAATAAAAAGTTATGTGATGTTTGAATGTTTAGCCCTTGTTTCCCTTTATATTATTATCACTAGATTTACACTTGTCTTTGAGAAAGGAACTTGTGTGCCCTTGTTAATATCTTCCATTTGAAAAAATGTCCTTGTTTTGGATGCATTAGCATGTTAATAATTTTTGCTTCCCAATTCCAAATTTAGCAAACTAGAACGTGTTGAGAAGCCCTTGACTAGTAGAATATATAGTGTAGGACTGTCTAATTTCACATTTGACCAGTAAAATAGTTGTACTCTCATACATATTCTCCCAAATTAATTGTTGAGCTCATTTATAATTTATTTAGAATTATAATACCCAATGGAGTAATTCAACATATATTAAATTCTATAAATAATTTTAATATGTTTCCTTTAGCAAAATTGCTCCAAGTGGCAAACTCTGACCATAGAAACAAGATCCCAACTTGTTTATGTGGTTTTAGTTCATAAACATGTGAAATTGAATTAGAATCACTAGTTATGTATTAAGTAAGTACCTTAATAATTAAATGTAGTAAATGCCCTTTGTCCAAAATCAATTTGTGAATATTTTATAATCAGAGATCAAACATAAGACCCTTTGGGTAATTTAACATGATTTGATCATTTGGTGGCCAAGTTTGGCATGTTTCCCCCAGAAACTGTAGTTTGGACACCTAATTTTCTTGAGGTGACCCTATGTATACCCACTTAGTAAAATCCTATAAATGATGAAAAATATGATATAGAAGTCATACTTGAGTTTCTCTTATTTTTCTAATCGATTTAGACATATTATTTGTCGAATTTGGATTTACCGATTTGTGGATATGAATTATTTATTATTAAATGGTAAAAGGCAAAAAGTTAATTATTATTTAAATTCAAGATTATTTGAATTCAAGATTACTATTTCTTAATTATTATTTTAATTAAATAATTGTTTAAATTTATAAAATAAAGACGTATGACCTCATGTTCAAGGGTTAATATGACTGACACCATACTATTGTTAGCAAAACAATATTTGTTTCTTGGAAGCTCAAGGAACTAAAAAGTTAAGCGTGCTAGAACGGGAGCAGTCTGAGGATGGGTGATCGACCGGGAAGTGTCAATAGAAGTGAGCGATTTGAATTGAAATTCAAGATGATTGGAGTTAAAAATATTTGGGACAGAAGGAAAACATAAACCAAAACCCCAATACCCGACATGGGAAACATAAACCCCAAAATGAACACCCTAAAACCCGAAAACGAAATAAATTAATAATAAAATCGTTAGTCCCGGTTTGTAATACGAACTGTGACTATAGGATCTCGACCACACGCTCCGGCGGAGTGCACGTGGGGAACTCTTTTGTCCCGGGTCGTAACTGAACCGGGACTAAAGAGGGGGCCTTTAGTCCCGATTCAGTTGTCTCGGCTGGCTAGACGGGAGTAGAGGGTCTCCCGACCCGGGAATAATAGCGTTGTTTCTACCGTGTTGTATAAATGGAGATTTGACAGACCAGCAAATATATCTATCTTTGCACAAAAATAAAAAGGGAAAACCACGATGGAAGAATACTTTTGTTAGCTAGCAAAGCCGCGTGAGCGCCAATTAAGTTGCGGTTAGCCACCAGCTAGTACTACCTTAGCATGGAAATGTACGTCAGAGTGGAACATAAGTAGGCCACAAACACCACCGTGTACAACAGACGCCCAACATGGCCCACCTTCTAGCTAGTATATGAAGTTGCAGTCGGCCGGGACTGAAACAGATGAGTACCACTTGCTTTGCCTATGATAATCCGTTTTGTATTAGTGAAATAATGGGTGTTTTAGGCTTCTCTTTGTTTTGAACAAAAAATGATGGTCTACACTAGTACTCTATCCACAATAATTATTGTTGTATAGCCGCAAAATAGTAGTTATTATTACTGTTGTTGTCAATTTAAGTCGCTAATTTGCTGCGCAGACCAACCACTGTTATTGGTTGCATATGTTTTGAACGCGGAAGCCTATGGAATCGCAATATGAGTGCAGCATTTTGGCTTATTTTTTCCAAAAAATATGTAATGTTCAATTATAAGTTTGAAAATACTCCATATATATGTAGGTATGTTCTGCATGTATGATTTTTTTATATGAAAACTACCTGATTTATAAACTGAACACTAACAATGATCGTAAGATCCATAATATAAAAATCGATCATTTTTTATCTACATATATGTCTTTCTGCAGCCCACAATTGAAAATATCCATCAATAAAAAATTGTACCACATAGTTCACATCTATATTTACATGACAGAAAATCTGATTTACGTCGATAACAAATTATTAATGTTTTTCTTTTCTACCGAATCAGCATCCCTGTAGGTTGTGATGTATATGCATTTTTGAACCTAATATTTTATTTAAATATAGCTCATCCAATGAAGGATTCAAAGAGTTTAGTATTCTAATTTTGCTTCTGTATTGGATTATTTATGATAAGCCTAAAGCCTAAAAGTAAATAAAACGTTGGTCTAGTTCCCGATCAATCTGTCAATCTGAGTGACTTGTCTTGCACACCCTGTAGTGTTATTGGTTGACACCATGCATTCTTTCACAGAGCGAAGCTATGAAGAACCGAAATAAGCAATTTTAATTATTGTTGTTTAATAACCTGATAATATCTAAATGGTTTTAGTATGTTTTGTTGAGCTACACACAAAGCATTGTCATGGAGATATTTTTTATTTTTCCTTCCTAGGTTGGAAATAAATTGACAATTACTATATTGGCTTCATTATGTAGCCCATATTAAATTTATGGTTACTCATGTGTAAATTTAAAATGAATACCACAAATGTAGAAAACCACATCACTCGCGCAATAATTAATGACACAACTACTGTCGGTGAAGTTTGGTGATGTAATGACGTCCAGATCATACACTATGTACATTCATCCACGAATTTTCTATAAATTCTAGCTACCCCATGTACAGTAGAATCACATTTGGTTACTAGGACCAAATGCAAATTGTGGAACAAGAGAAACAATGACGAACATATAGATGTCCCCCGGTGAGGTCTACTAGGGAATGGGATGCATCGGAAATTTCACGAGAAGTTAGACTATGCATATTGAGTATGGAATCCCGTAGCGAGGGTAGCAGCAACCATATCTATGGTGTAGAGATTATCGAGAAAGTGACTTTATCACATCAACCATGAAAGGTTGAAATGTAGCTTGGCACAACGATTCTTTAGCCTCTAGATTTGCATTAATGTATGGCCTAGTTTACCTGGCATCCGCGGATATAGCTGTGAGCGGTCAAAACACCTCATGCCATCAGATTCGTCTATCCATGGAACAAAGCATGGTGGGGAAGCTTCTCCAATATTGTCTGCGACTATGGATACGTATAGCCGAGCTGTATAGTCTACATGATGGCAAAGCTTGACAAAAGAGACGATAATATTATCCTATCTAGAGCGAGCATGACATTAGTCAGTCCATCTTCATGGATGTCCACATAGGCACATACATGTATGCTCTTTTTTTTTAACACGAAGGCTCCCGAAGGGGCTTGAAGCCTTATCTTATACCATACAGTGGGTGTACATGTATTTTACAAAGGACCCCATAACAACAAGAATAACACATGGGTCCCGGTAAATGCAGAAAGGATCTTGCTAAAAGAAGGAAAATTACAATAAAATTCTTCTCTTTCCCCACCGTCGAGCGGGAAGTCGAGCTTGCCGTCGCCAAGCACCTTCACGGGGATATCGCCACTTGCTCTGAGGCCGACAAGAGCCGCAACACCAGCTTACTTCAACAAGGGCCTCACAAAGGAGGTTGAACGAGTGTTGGAGCATACCAGCGATTGCAACAGGTTGCCATGGACCGTCGTGGATGAGCTCGAAAAAGTGAAGGCCTCTTCACTCCAAAGATGCCGCAGACCACCATTTGTTGCATCATCGCATCTCCTTTCCACGACGATGGCGGCCAGCAAGATGGACGACAAAACATCAAACAAATAGTCCGAGACAACCTAGATTCGCCGCCACCACATCTTGATAATCGACCCGACATCATAACTCCAGTTTCTGCCACGGACTAGAGGAGACGGGAAAGAAATATTGGAGAAGCTTCGAATCCAAACTCGAACCTTATTCAAGAAGCCGCTAGGCATCTTCACCGTCGCAAGTTTTGGCCCCCTCCATGAGAGCACCACCAGCAGGAGAAGAAACGCCATGCGAAGCCAGATTTGGCCCCAAAAACCAGCTCCATAGCTCCGATGCGGTCCTTATTCAGAGGGGTGCGCAGCTCTCCCAGCCTCACATGCGTCACCGTCCGCCAACGGCGCCATGGATCTAGCTACAAAGAACCAAGAAGCTACCCTTGTACGGCAGCCAGCCACGCACACCTTTTTTTAATCTAATTTATCGGATATGTATGTCTGCAAGCACCGATAATTAAACACCCACAATAGTACAATGGTCCAAACGGATAGACCCATGATACATCTAAAATTAGTTGATGCATAAAAGCGCGACTATATATCTATATTTCTTATAAAGCAAAACCTAACCGACATGCATTAAATATACTATCCACATCATTCACCTCTTATAGTCAATCAAGTATCTATGGCATCTCTAATAATATTTACTAATCAGTACATGGAAACTACATGGGAGACATGTGGGCAGTGAGTTGGATGCACCGGAGTGAATTTCCTTGTTGTTGCGCACCAAGAGGCAAACTAGCGACCAGCTTGTCTGCACTGCGTGTAGTAGGAGGCTGTTGGCTGTTGCAGGATGGCATAAGAACAAGGGCCAAACATAGGCTGTTGAAAGATGGCATCCATAGGCACTAAGAGGCATCAATAGGCTCTTGAAAGATGGCATAAGAACAAGGGCCCAAACATTCTGGGGGCTCAAATTGTTATACAGGCTGTGTACACTCTGGCCTGAGTGCTGGGCTGTTCGAGGGCGTGAATGGAGCGTGGCTGTGAGCTCGTGCGCGTCTCGCGTCGGCCACGATCGAACAAAAAATGATCGACGCTGACACACGTATTTGAAGACATTCACAGAGCTACCCACTGGATCCACCTGTGGTCGCTCCTCTCCCAAGGAAAGCTGCATGGAAGCTTGGATACAGAGTGTGCACGCTTGATGGCGGTCGTGCAGGCTATCTTCAGCCAGGGTGGGTGGCTACACACTATGAGGATACAAGATGTGTAGTGTCCTTTTATTTGATCTATTTTGGTGGCTCATCTGTGTGGCCACATCGCAGTTTGATTGAGATGTAGTTTTATGGATGAATATTTGATTACGGATGATTTATTAATAAATAAGCTGTGTCCATCTGCTGGATGCAGAGGCTAGGTTTTCCGTTTCAAAAAAAAACGTATTTGAAGACACAAAATTTTCAAAAAAACGTGTCGCAATCGCCTCTAGAGCACCAGCGGAGGGGCATGATTTTCAAAAGAACATGATTTTCAAAAAAACGATTTTCAAAAGAACATGATTGCATTTAGCCCCTGTCTCCCGATCCCCAGAGTCCCACACCGGACAAAATTAATCGCCTCTAGAGCACCAGCTAGGGGCATTGTTTTTCTTAATTTGTTGAATGGTTGACCGCCAAAACATGCATCACAAATTTTTCTTTCTGATTACACTTCGGCTCATCGGCTCCTACCAGTAATTCCTAAATTATAATTAACTTTTGACAGGGATCCTTAGAGATCGGTTATCCCTTTTTTTCCCACTCGGCAAAAGATCAGAGTATACCAGTTCAATCAAAGACAAATTGTTTCTTATTTCAATTTTTCGTGTGAGATAGGGCCTCTGATTATGCCGGCCAGTCCCTAATAAGAACATGTCAATATCGGTCATTCGTAGTCCAAAAAGAAGACGTGTCTCCAGCATATGGAGGCATTCAGTCCGGTCCATTAATCTTAGTGGAGCATTTCATAGTGTATTTATTTTACACTGTGGTCCAAAAATTTGTCGCCAAGTCTAGGTAGGACTTGTACATGAGCTATACATTTCTTTCGACACTTTATATATATACGGATTGGAGGGAGCACGTCGGTGTGCGTGCATTTGGGCCACCTCCCAGACATATGACATGGTTAACCGGGACATATCAGGCCAGCCCAATAGGCGAAATGTGCAAATCCATCTCACTGAGCCGGCCCAAGCTAGAGGGCCGAAGCATCTTTAATTCAGTGAATGGCTGAAGTTAAGCTTGACGCTAGAAAAAATTGACTTTAAATAAGGAGGATGCATAGTGAAACAAATTCTAGTATTGCCAGGGGAAGTTCATGGCCGCCAGCAATAGAAAATAATCTATGCAATTGTACTACTGAAGCGTTGGCGTTTCGTGATGGGATTTTACTAGCTAATCAGATCGGAACTCATAGGCCGATTATCCAGTCTTATTGCCAAGACGTGCTTGATTTTTTTTTTTTAAGGATATGTCCTGGGAGACGTATCGGTTTCAAGAAAGAAGTGGCCGAGGCCAATTACCACACGTCTGGCACAAGCGCACAGAACGCAATCCACTTACAAGCTTTACCGGACTACTCGCCAAACCTCCACATTTCTACCTGACGAAGTCTACCCCGGAAGAGGCCGGCGGCACGCCACAGGGTTGCTTCTACCTCGATCCTCCTGAGCACCTTTTCCACTGAAGGTTGGTGCCCCTCGAACACCACCCTGTTGCGGTGTCTCCACAGACACCAGCAAACGAGGGTAACCGCTGTCCATAGGTCCTTGGGATCCCCCCTCCCTCCGTGCTTGATACTCTCCCCCCCCCCCCCCTCCATATCAAAATATAAGATGCTTTAGCATTTTCTAGATAAAACGTATCTATACATGTTCTAGTGTAAGATATACATTAATCTATACACTAAAATTGTCTAGATCCGTTTTGTCTAGAAAATGGTAAAACATTTTGATACGGGGGGAGTACAATGCAAGATGGAGTTGGCTCTGATATTACTGTACAAGCTTGTACCTTTGAAAAAAAAAACTATGATTTTTGTCTATGGGATTCAAATGTAGTTGCGCATGCCTTAGCTAAAAATGATTGTGATCAACAGAATGTTTCGGTAGATGATTCACCAAGCTTTATTGTTCAATTTTTAATAAATCGATGTAACTATTATTTGATTGATCAATACATGATGGCTTTTCCTCAAAAAAAAAACTTAGCAATCTGGTGTCCACGTTGGCCCCCAACCAGAATCCCAATTTTAAAAAAAATTACAAGGGTCAATATGCAATCCTGTCCGATCAAGGTTCAATATACACGAGTTCTAGTCGACTATGTATTTATGTCTTCTAGTCCAAGAGATTGCTCATAAGTTTAATGGCTTCGTGAGTATTGGTGGGCCGCCAGGTAGTCTTTTGGTTATTTCGTACCCAATATACCAATAGTGTGTACCCGCGAGGTGTGCCCACGTCTGTTGCCCCGAGTATCTAGTCAACTCAGGGAACACTACTAGAAAAACAGTTTATTGCCACTAGTGGAAACAGTGCCTTTTTTCTCGGGTCGTAAGGGCCAGTTGTCCCGGTTGTGCAACCGGGATGGGCTGGCCGGGACAAATGGCCCGTCCCATTGGTCCCGGTTGTGCCAGGACCCGGGATGGTAAGGATAGGCCACGTGGCGAACCTAGGCCAGGGAGTTCGTCCCGGTTCGTTCAAGGGACCGGGATGGATACTTTTTTGACAAAAAAATATATATAATCGTTCAGTTTTCGCGTCCAGGCCCCACGTCTTTTGGGCTCCTGTCTCCCAATCCCGAGCCGGCCTCCCCTTCCCCAACCGCGTCCAGGCCCACGTCTTTTATTAAGCCCACTGGTCACATTTTTTTGTCAAAAGGGCCCACTGGCCCGCGTCTTTTATTATGGTCAGTCAATGGTTCGAAGGGCCCACTGGCCAGCGTGGTCAGTCAATGGTTCGAAGGGGCCACTGGCCAGCGGCCGTTGGCTGGCTCGCCTGGTCCCTTAAATTAAGACTACAGGACGGTCAAAGGGCCAGTCGCCTCGTCTTCCCGCCCCGCCTCGGCTTCCCGCGCCCCCACATCCCCACGCGCGCGTGCCACGGCTGCAACCGCCGCCACGCCTCGGCTCCTGCCCGCATTCATGGCCGCCTGCAACCGCCGCCACGTCCAGGCCGCCGGTTGGCATGCCAGCCCACCCCGGGTCCTTTTTAAAGGCCCCCCGCCGCCCGTACAACCCATTCACCCCGGCCGCGCCCAAGGCAGACCAACCATAGCCACCATGTCCCGCTGGTTCGGCAGCGGCTCCGCCAAGCGCCCCAGGAATGAAGGCTCCTCGAGCGGCGCCGGCCGCGTCCCACCACCGCCGGCGGAGGCCTTCGGCTACGGCCCTGGAGGTGTCCGCCTCGGCGGGACGCCGCGCGTCCCTGCGCCACCTCCGGATGCACGCCCGCCGCCCAGCGCCGCGCCCAAGGGCAAGTTCTTCCGCCGGTACGTCCGGGTGGACGAGGCCGAGTGGCACTGGAACAACGCCACGCTGGTGTTCTATGCTGACGTCCACCTCCCGGACGGCTGGCACCTGAACCCCCAGCGGATCCCTGTGCCGCCGGTCCCGACCGGCCAGGCGCTGCTCGAGGAGATCGACCGCCGGCGCGAGCTCCGGCCGGCCCCCGTCCGCAGGGAGCGCGCGTACGCGCGCAGCTCCCCCTACTGGGGCGCCTGGCTCGAGCAGGAGCACGAGCAGCGCCGGCGCTCCTACATCCCCGCCCCCCACGAGGTGGACGTCGAGGACTACCCGCCGCCACCGCCCGGCCGGGAGAGGGAGCTGTGGCTCCTCGAGGACATCCCGGAGGACTTCTCCGGGGAGGAGGACCCCGAGCTCCGGGCCGCCATGGAGGATGCCTGCGAGGCCTCCCGCCGCTCACTCGTCGAGGACGAAATCAAGCGGTGGGAGCGGGTCGTGGCCGCCGCCCGCGCCGACGCCGCCGCCATGCCGCCGCCGTCGCCCCCCGAGCCTACCCCCTGGTGGCACGCGCTCTACGCCGAGTATGAGGCGTCCGAGGACCAGCCGCCGCCGCAGCCGCTCCCCCCCGGGCTGGAGTACGGCATGTCCTGGGCCTGGACCGGCGGCGTTTGGGCGCCGGGGTCGCCGGAGCAGGAGGAGCTGCCCCCTCCGCCGCCGCCGCCGCAGGAGGTGCTGCCCCCGCCACCGCCGCTGCCCCCGCCACCGCCGTACGCGCCTCCGATGCCCCCGATGCCTGCACCCCCGGCCCAGCCGCCTGCCCACCTGTGGCAGCCGCCCCCCTACCAAGAAATCTCCTCCGACGAGGAGGACGAGTAGATCTTCCGGTCGCCTGTGGCCGCGCCGCCGCCCCCTATTCTATGTAAGCAAGGCCCCTAGCTACCCCCCAAGAAAACGGCCGGCCGCCTGTGGCCGCGCCGCCGCCCCTTTATGCAAGTACGGCCGGCCGCCTGTGGCCGCGCCGCCCCCTATCTATGTAAGCAAGGCCCTTGGCCTTTTTTTAATATAAGTTGTGTGCCCCCTAGTCTACCGTGTCCCTAGCCCATACCCGCCGGCGGTCCGCCGGCGGGATCTGTCTACTCGTTCCCGCCGTCGGCAGGGCTTCGCCCAGCCATGTCCACTCGTACCTGTCCCTGGGGTGTTCGTTCGGCCTGGAGAGAGGGCCGCGATTTTTTATACACCTGGGCCTCTAGTCCCGGCCCGTGCAACCAACCGGGACTAGAGCCCCTTTGGTCCCGGTTGGTACCACGGCCCGGGACCAAAAACAAATTTCGAATTTCGGTGGCACCCCTGCGCGCCCAAAATTTTTTGCGCCAAAATTTGAAAAGGTTAAGTTTGCACATTAACAACTTCTATATACTTTCAAATTTGACAAAAATTCCAACATGAAAAATACTAGAATTTGCAAAACTAATTTAAATCCATTTTTCGTTTAAGTAAATAATTATTCTAACTATTGAAACTATTAATTATTTTTTCATTTGTATATAATTTGAATATAAAAATGTTACAATTTTTGATTTCTCTCGTGATCTTCCTAATTCAAAGCGAGTTGTACCTTATTGACACGGTGAATTTGAGATCTTCGTCTACAACAGAAAAACCATAGTTTTCCTTCGAAGTTTTACTCTGCGCATCCACACATATTTTCCCTTTATCCCGACCCCGCTTGAAAACATAGTAACTTCCGTGTACGCTATCATTAGTGAGAGACTTCACGTCGGCAATCTCAATTAAAGTGCCAGTTTGTGTCTGATCCCACCAACCCCTCAAAATCTTCCTATTAACTTCACCTATCTCAACTGAAATCACTGTCTTCATGTGGATGACAAGCCTGTGCAAAGCTATCTCTCCTCCTCCAATACCGGAGAATAAGGACACCACATTAACACCATTGGGAAACATGTTCTTCAACACCGACAAGTGGCAACCCACAGTATCAATTTGGAATGAATTGCCTTCCGTGTACGCTATCATTAGTGAGAGACTTCACGTCGGCAATCTCAATTAAAGTGCCAGTTTGTGTCTGATCCCACCAACCCCTCAAAATCCTCCTATTAACTTCACCTATCTCAACTGAAATCACTGTCTTCATGTGGATGACAAGCATGTGCAAAGCTATCTCTCCTCCTCCAATACCGGAGAATAAGGACACCACATTAACACCATTGGGAAACATGTTCTTCAACACCGACAAGTGGCAACCCACAGTATCAATTTGGAATGAATTGCCTTCCGTGTACGCTATCATTAGTGAGAGACTTCACGTCGGCAATCTCAATTAAAGTGCCAGTTTGTGTCTGATCCCACCAACCCCTCAAAATCCTCCTATTAACTTCACCTATCTCAACTGAAATCATTGTCTTCATGTGGATGCCAAGCCTGTGCAAAGCTATCTCTCCTCCTCCAATACCGGAGAATAAGGACACCACATTAACACCATTGGGAAACATGTTCTTCAACACCGACAAGTGGCAACCCACAGTATCAATTTGGAATGAATTGCCAAGAGATTTGTACCTCTCTCTCTTCGCGACTCCCCTTGTGTGGTTTCTTTGGAGACCGAGTAAAAATTCCATCTCATCTGGCTCTAGAGGGGCAACCTTGTTATTATCAATTGGCAAATTATGGATGTAGCCTCTTTCTTGAGCAGCTGCACAGAAGTGCTTAGAATCCACAAACTCCGGCTCTATGTCATACAAATTTCTGGAAATTTCCACCCATACACTTTTTGGAGCTAGGGCCTCATTTTCATAGTAGAAGTAGGGTGGCTTGTTCATCCTCTAGAGTCGATGTCATGTGGAATAATAATGAAGTCAGACTGGTCATAGTTGTCAAGCACTCAATGCTTGCCAGCTTTTGACCGATCAATACAAATTATTGGTCAAACTTGCACCTACTCCATTCATAATCACATAATATGTATAAATATCATTTTGGCTAACAAAATCTCGTTCATACTACGTTATAAGAACTATGATCATGTATTCCACGTTTATTATTACACATCACCAACAACATCCCTATCTAGTCTTCTGAATTTTCTTCGTATCCCTTGCTTATGATCGCTTCGGCCGTAACCATGGAGCATCTTCATAATTTAACGGGATGGTGGGGTCAGCTTTCACTGTGAAGGGTGGAATTTCAACAAACTTATTATAATCTTCTGACATGTCTGTCGTGTCCTCGATTCCCACGATGTTTCTTTTCCCTGAGAGAACTATGTGACGCTTCGGCTCATCGTATGATGAAATTGTTCCCTTATTTTTTCTTTTCTTCGGTCTGGAAGACATGTCCTTCACATAGAAGACCTGAGCCACATCATTGGCTAGAACGAATGGTTCATCATTGTAACCAATACAGTTGAGATCCACTGTTGTCATTCCATAAAGCGGGTCTACCTTTACCCCTTCTCCATTCAGGTTGACCCATTTGCACTTGAACAAAGGGACCTTAAAAGAAGGTCCATAGTCAAGTTCCCATATCTCCTCTATGTAACCATAGTATGTGTCAGTTTTTCCATTCTCGTTTGTTGTATCAAAGCGGACACCACTGTTTTGGTTGTTGCTCTTCTTATCTTGGGAGCTCGTGTAAAATGTATTCCCATTTATCTCGTACCCTTGAAAACTCCCAATAGTCGAAGATGGTGACCCTGCCAACATGTATAGCTGATCTTCAACAGTGGTGTCATTTATAAGACGTGTTTGCAACCAACTTCCGAAAGTCTCCATGTGTTCGCGTTTAATCCATGAGTCATCCTTCCCCGGGTTTGCAGACCGTACAATATTCTTGTGTTCCTCGACATACGTAGCCATGAACATAGAATTTTGTAGAACTGTGTAGTGTGCTTTGGTCAAAGAATGCCCGTCCCTAGGTATCATTGTTTTCTTTCCCAGCGTTCCTTTTCCCCTCAGTCTCCCCTCATGCCGCGATTCAGGAATACCAATTGTCTTAAGGTCAGGAATAAAGTCAACACAGAACCCAATGACCTCCTCTGTTCCATAGCCCTTCGAGATGCTTCCTTCTGGCCTAGCACGGTTATGAACATATTTCTTCAAGACTCCCATGAACCTCTCAAAGGGGAACATATTGTGTAGAAATACCGGACCGAGAATATGAATCTCTTCACATAGGTGAACAAGGAGATGAGTCATAATGTTGAAGAAGGATGGTGGGAACACCAACTCGAAACTAACAAGACACTGGACCACATCCCTCTGTAATCTTGTCAGAATTTCTGGATCGATTACCTTCTGAGATATTGCGTTCATGAATGCACATAGCTTCACAATGGGTACTCGAACATTTTCCGGTAGAAGCCCCCTCAATGCAATCGGAAGCAATTGCGTCATAATCACGTGGCAGTCATGAGACTTCAGGTTTTGGAATTTTTTCTCTGCCATGTTTATTATCCCCTTTATATTCGACGAGAAGCCAGACGGAACCTTGATACTGTAAAGGACTTCAAAGAATATTTCCTTCTCTGCTTTAGTAAGAGCGTAGCTGCTTAAGGAATGGCGCCCTGTATCTGTGTGCTTGTTGCTTGGGTCTTTCATACGTTGCTGGTCCTCCCGTGCTTCAGGCGTATCTTTTGACTTCCCATACACGCCCAGGAAGCATAGCAGATTGACACATAGATTCTTTGTCACGTGCATCACGTCGATCGAAGACCGGACATCTAAAACTTTCCAATAGGGTAGCTCCCAAAATATAGATTTCTTCTTCCACATGGGTGCCCGCTTATCAGGGCCGTACGGAACTGGTTGGCTGCCAGCAGCCTTACCAAAGATTACTTCTAGGTCCTTGACCATATCGAATATATCATTACCATTACGGAGCTCAGGCTTCTTTCGGTTATCTGCCTCACCTCTGAAATGCTTCCCTCCTTTTTTCCTTAAGGGATGCTTGATCGGAAGAAATCTACGATGCCCCAGGTATACAACCTTTTTACATTTATCCAAAAAAACACTGTCAGTCTTATCTAAACAGTGTGTGCATGCATTGTATCCCTTGTTTGTATGACCGGAAATGTTACTAAGAGCTGGCCAATCATTGATGGTCACGAAAAGCAACGCCCGTAGGTCAAATGGCTTTTGTTCGTTCTCATCCCACACACGTACACCTGGTTTGCCCCACAGTTCTAAGAGTTCTTCCACTAATGGCCTTAGATACACATCAATGTCGTTGCCAGGTTGCCTCGGGCCTTGGATGAGAACTGGCATCATAATGAACTTGCGCTTCATGCACAACCAAGGAGGAAGGTTGTACATACATAGAGTTACAGGCCAAGTGCTATGACTGGAGCTCTGCTCCCCAAAAGGATTAAAGCCATCTGTACTTAGACCAAACCATAAGTTTCTCGCCTCTCCTGCAAAGTATGGAAAGTCTCTCTCGATCTTTCTCCACTGCGATCCATCGGCGGGGTGCCTCAACTTTCCATCTTTCTTACGGTCTTCTTTGTGCCATCGCAACAACCTAGCATGCTCTTTGTTTCTAAACAGACGTTTCAGCCGTGGTATTATAGGAGCATACCACATCACCTTAGCAGGAACCCTCTTACGGGGGGGGCTCGCCGTCAACATCACCAGGATCATCTGCTCTGATCTTATACCGCAGTGCAGTGCATATCGGACATTCATCCAAATTCTCGTACTTCTCACCGCGGAAGAGAATGCAGTCATTAATGCATGCATGTATCTTCTGCACATCTAATCCTAGAGGGCAGAGAGCTTTCTTTGCTTCGTACGTACTCTCAGGCAATTCGTTATCCTTTGGAAGTTTTGGCTTCATTAGTTGAAGTAAACTCTCAAATGCCTTGTCAGTCACACCGTTTTGTGCCTTCCATTTCAGCAACTCCAGTGTGGTACCGAGCTTTGTGCTACCATCTTCGCAATTTGGGTATAACAATTTTTTGTGATCCTGTAACATGTTGTCCAGCTTCAACCTCTCCAATTTATTTTCACAGTCTTCCCTTGCATCAGCAATAACTCGGCCAAGATCATCATCGGGCTCTTCTGATGCCTGTTCTTGATCACCTCCTTCTTCTGCATTCTCTTCCATTGCAGTATCGTCGTATTCAGGGAACAAAGGATCTTCTTCTTCTTCTTCTTCATCGTCTTCCATCACAACCCCTCTTTCTCCATGCTTGGTCCAGCAATTATAGCTGGGCATGAAACCTCTCCGAAGTAGATGGCCGTGAAGGATTCTTTCGGAAGAATGTTCTCTGACGTTCCGACAATCAACACATGGGCAACACATGAAGCCATTATCTTTGTTCGCCTGAGCTACATCAAGAAATGCATTCAGGCCTGCCATATACTCGGAGGTGCGTCGGTCACCGTACATCCATCGCTGCCGTGCATCCATCTGCATCATATAATTAAGTTTATCGAAATACATATTAATACAGAGATGACCAAAGTACATCGACAAATAATACTTTTTTATGTATCAGTTACAGATGAAAAAGATAATTTGTTAACCTCGGTCGAAGATACCATTTTCAGTGAGCTTGTGTGCGTCTCGGGAATTTCGTCGAACACCTCGTGTGCATAGTAAAAAAAAACACTATAACAACACACTCTCTCACACCTCCAAGGAAAAAAAAAGATGGAAGGAGGGGGGGGCTAGGGCAGTATATATAGGGGAAGGGGGCATTGGTCCCGGTTCATGGACTGAACCGGGACAACAGGTCATGCGCGTGCCACGTGGCCTGTGGCTAGGCATTGGTCCCGGTCCGTGGCACGAGCCGGGACCGATATGCCCCCCACGAACCGGGACCAATGCGCCCAGGCGATTCCTGTTGCCCCGGGCGCACGAACCGGGACCAATGCAGGGCATTTGTCCCGGATTTGGTTGCAACCGGGACAGCTGCCCCCCGGCCCCCTGGACGAGAGGGGTTGTTTCCACTAGTGTGCAACAACAAAAAATCGTGGAAATAAGTGTCCAATCGTCGTAATAGGTACCTGCTGCATCAAAACTGCGTTCGTTGGGCTTTGTTGCGACTACACGCGTGGTATTAAGCTATTTCCACGGAATAAAATCCGTGGCAAATAAATTGGCCCTTTGCAACTAGAAAAACGGTTTATTGCCACGCGTTTTTTTGTGGCGAAACTCACCTACTGGAACCAAATCTTTTATGTGTATAGATATACTGCAACACTGTGTCAAGAGAGCGTGTTTTGTGGCGCATGATATTTCATTGTAATAGTCTACTTTGTTTTCCATGTCCAATTTTATGGCAAATAACTATGCCAACACTGGTAGAAAATAGGCCTTTAGTCCCGGTTCGCAAAGTCCATTAATCCCGGCTGCGCAACCGGGACTAAATATGTGCGACTAAAGCCCCCCCCCCCCCTTTAGTCGCGCCTCTTACGAACCGTGACTAAAGGCCCGTCCACGTGGGCGCCAGGAGTCCATCGGGGCGAAGGACCTTTAGTCCCGGTTCTCGTGGCTAACCGGGACTAAAGGGCTCCTCCGCAGGTTTAGGGTTTTAACCCCCCTAAACCTGATTTCTTTTTAATTTGTAGTGTTTTATTTCTTTTATATTTTATTTTGTGTTTTATTTTAATTTTGACGAGGTTTCAGTACACATATTCTACGCTACTATATACATGCATATGAAATTTCAAACAAGAAGAATTCAACAGGAATATATAATATATATTCAATCTCGGGTGACCATATACAACTTCGAACAAGTTTTCATACACAATTAGGATGGATGACCATATACAACTTCGAAAAAGTTTCAAGCTCGGGTATGCATATAATTTTCTTCGTCCTCGGTATAGTGTTCTCCTTTAGGATCGATGACTTCCCTCATGAAAAATCCTGCTAATTCCTCTTGAATTGGTCGGAAGCGAGCTTCTGGACTAAGCTTCCTCCTCAAGTTATCCGTCGCCTTCCGCACGCTATCCGGCGCCTTCCGCTCAGAGGTGTGTCTCCGGATGTTCTCACAAACATAGTATCCAAATAGATTGGTCCCCGGTGGCTTCTTATCCACATTAACTAACTTTGTAAATTCTAGGTCATGTTTGAATTCACCGACAGTTTCTTCTGAGAACCGTCTCCAAACCCTACAGGGCAAAGAAAATTAAATGAACAAGAGAGTTATTAGTTACTTGATATTAGGAAATGAACGAAAGAGACCGATCGATATAGAGCGCAAATGATTGAAAATAATTACTTTTGCAGCATTTTTCTCATGTCAGCCCAACGCTTTGAATCCGAGTCCATAGAGTCCATGATTAGAACTCTTGAGGTGTGAAGTTCAATATTTAGCAGAATCCAGTGGAACCTGCAGACACGTTACATGCACAGTCATGCATAACTCATCGATTAGACATACCATGCATGGAGTAAACAAAAGAGAATGGGCACAAGAGAGAAACACTCACCCAAAATGGTAAGGAAATAGAATATGACTTTTCAGTTGATGCTTTCTAAGAAAATTGTACAAGTCTTTCTCCACGTCTTCGGGGTGATTTTGTAACACATATCCATTAACGATAGGTGGGTCAATGAACCCCTCATCATGGATGTTTCTTATTTTGCATTCCCAAATCTTCAATCTGCATAATATAGCGTACGCAACAATATAGTTAGGACAATATATATATAGGGGCAAGAAATGAAGAACGAGATGACGGTAGAAATAAATCACTTACAGAACATAGCAACTCAGCATAGATTTGTCGAGCTCGCGCAGATTGAACAGCTGGAACAATTCACTCATATGAATTTCTACAGAGTACCGTTTCGTGTGATGCTCCCCTGTAACATCCGCATAAACATATTCTTTGTCGGCCCATGTTATGAAATACTTGTACCAACGTAGCAGATTTCGCAATTGTGGTGCTAGACTCTTTTGCTGCGCAGGCTCGACGAGAGGCCCATTCCGCATATATTGTAATGCTACCTCACTTACTGGCACATCCTCAAGGTCTAACGAGGCACGAAGAGTCAAACCCATCTCGGACGCTTGTTTTTTTGGCACTCGCTACAGTCAATCCAAGTGCTGCCACAGCTGCTATGACCTCGGGGTCCTCTTCCGGACCGGCTTTCACTATGAGCGGGGGGATCGATTGTTTATTCTTCATCCCGAGCTGGTCAACTTGTTTCCCGCTTTTTTTACTTTATTCTTTCTCCTCCTTCAATATTTCTGCTTGCCTACGAAGTTCACGTCCATAGTCGTCAGGCATATTGAGCTCGGCTTGGGACGGTGTCGTCAAAAAATCCTTAGCCCACTTCTTTTACTTCTCAGTGAATACTTGCTTGGGCTCAGACTCTTTTATCGCCTTCTTATCCGCCTTCCATTTCTCATAATGAGCATCCGCGGCCAATTTGGTTTCAGCTTCACTAAGTTCCCAAGGCCTTGGGAGGAGAGGCTTCAGTGATGGCTCTGGTACCGTTGTGGTCTTAGGTACATAAGGGTCCGGTTAATAGTCCAGGAGCGGGTTTCCTTGCTGTCCGCCTGCTTCTGCTTCTTCGCCGAAGGTGGATTGGGGGGCGTCGTACCCGCCGGAGGAGGATTGGGAGGCGGCGGCTGCTTACCCGCCGGAGGTTGTGGATCAGGGGACGGCGTCGAATGGCGTGAAGGAGGTGTAGGTGAACCACCACCACCACCGCCACCACCACCACCACCACCAGCACCATCATCGGAGGGGGTGGACTTGTTAGCCTAGGCGCCTCGCCTGGAAACACTATGTACTTCTTTTTCCATTGAATGATCTGGCGCTTGACATCTCCAAGTCTTCTCTCCCCTTCGGGTGTAGCTTTGTCAATCTCCAGGTCCTCAAACACTTGGACTATGTCTTCCACCGTGACACGAGCATAGTCATATGCAATGGGGTTGTTGTGGTGGACTGCCGGTAGCTACCTTCGTGGAAATGTTCCCCACGGGATAATGCAGATCACATTCTTTCATCTCCTTTACATCATCCACGGGGTAGTGAGGCTCGGGTGCACGAATCTCGATCGTTGGTGCATTAGCACCTGCAGGCGGGGCATCCGTGGAAGCCACACTGCTTCTCCGCTGCTGGCTTCCGAGATCCGCTTCATGATCTTCATGCGGCCCTGCAGCCGATCTTTCTTTTCCTATTCCATGCACGGTCTGCTTCAACTCATGGAGTTCCGATGCAAACTTCGCCAAAAGATCTGCATCCCGGTCCGTCTTTCTCTTACGGCTTCTGTAACAGTACGGTTCATTGTCCTGGGAAAACCCTACTTTCCACGGAATTCTGCCTTTGCCTCGTACATGTCCTCCGTGTTCATCATTCCCGAGGGCTGTTGTCAGAGCGTCTTTCTCTCTGTTGAACTTGATCAAGCCCTCTTGAGCTTGGGTCATTGCGTCAATAAGGGCTTGGGTGGGAGCAAACTTTTTCTGCCGGTGAACACACGCCCTTGTCTCCGGGTCTAGCGATCCCCCATGCCCGTACCACCATCTTTTGGCCCTTTCGTCCCATCCCTCTGTACCTAGAGGGATTCCTCGCACCCTCAGGCCCTCCTCCATCTTCTCCCACTTAGGCGCCGAAAGGCGGTATCCTCCTGGCCCCATAATATGATGGTACTGTTTCTTATCCGCATTAACCTTATTTTTTTCGATATTTCCTTGAAATGCTCCGATTTCTTTTGCCTCACAAATTCTGGCCAATCATCTTTCAGTCTCTCATGTTGTCCAGTGAAATCCGGACTCTTGCCCTTCTTGACATAGTCACGGGTTAAATTTTTCTTGAAGTTCCGGAATGCTTTGACCATCTTATGAAGAGCGAACTCTTTGACGCGCCTCCTCCTCTCACGTCCACCCGGAACCTCGCTACCGAATTCATCGACTTTGTTATATTCCAGAGGTAGAATGGAATGTTCCATAAGCTTTCTCCAGCAATCCTTTTTCGTTCTCTTGTCGACAAAACTGAAACCAAGACGTGCCTTCTTTGGCTCCTTCCATTCCCGGACGGTGATCGGGACGTTGTCTCTAACAACGAATCCGCATTGGTTGATAAACTTTGTGGTGTGCTGTAGGGGCTTGCCGGTTTCACCGACTAATTCGATGGTATATGTTTCTCCTTGTTTCATTGCCTTGGATTTGCCACGCTTTTTCGTACTCGATCCGGCCGAGGGCTAAAAAAAAGAAAGAGAGTCGCGCGCGTTAATACATATGTATTCACATTTCATTAAGTTTGTATCACGAGAGGCTCAATGTATATATATACCTCGCCGGAGGTGGTTGCTACATGCAATTCGAGATCGTCGTTTGTCGACGGTTGACCTCCGTCGACAATGTCCGTTCTTTCACCTTATTGATCATCGACAATGTCTGTTCCACCGTCAAGGTTCAGAAAAGAAGAGACTACATCCTCTTCTTGCTCATCTTCTGAGCCCGGCACATAAGGAATCTCGTTATTTATGATGCCCATTAAATAACGTTCAGCCTCCGGATCCCTAAACGGCTCGGCTCTGTCGTCCGCCATATGTCACTCCTGCATGTAGTAAAAATTAATTAAGTATAAAGGAATTAAAAAATAAGATTAAGGGGACATAGAGGAGGAGCAACGACGATTGAATTAAAACTTTATTTTTAATATTTAAACCCTAAACTCATATTTATCTTAGTGTCATACTAATTGTTACTACAAGACCAGTACCTAATTAATTTGTCAACATGCATGAAAATGATGTTCTCTTATGTTACTTTAAGTGTTTTTCAATTTGGTATAGTTTCCATAATTTTTGGATGAAGGAAACAATGATTAAGAACTATTAATTTTTTCTTTCATTTCAGCCATTTTTGGAAAACAAAAAAAACAGAAATACTTTAGATGTCAAACTGCATGTGTAAGGTTGAAAATATGTGCCAAATGTTTCACTGAACATTTTGAGGTATTAAACATAATTTTTGGATAATTATTTAATTAGTTATGCCATTTTCTTTTTTCCTTTTTTTTATGACCAGAACAGAAATTTGATGTTTTTTGGTCAAATTTATACAATTATTCCCAAATAAAATACCATTGTGTATATTTTGTTAAGACATTGGGTTAACAGAATTCAAGTTATGAATTTTGCAAGTTTCCATTTTTAGTTCCCTTTTCTATATTTAATTATTTAGTGCAAACATTATTGCAGAAGCATGTTTAACTTTTTCTATAAACAGAAACTGCTCAAGTTCCTGAATGTGTAGAAATTCGAATCACTCAAATTGGAGAATTTATGAATAAGTTCTGGATTTATGAATCTATAAACACAAACTGCTAAGTCCCTTTCTCTCTCTCTCTTCTCTCTCTCTCTCGCTCGCTGATGGGTGGGCCCCACGACCCCGAGCGCCCTCCTTCTCTCTCTCTCTCTGCTCTCTCTCTCTCTCTCGCTCGCTGACGGGTGGGCCCCACGACCCCGAGCGCCCTCCTTCTCTCTCTCTGCTCTCTCTCTCTCGCTCACTGACGGGTGGGCCCCACGACCCCGAGCGCCCTCCTTCTCTCTTTCTTCTTCCTCTGTTTCCTCACCGGCCGCGTGGTCGCCGTCGTCCTCACCGCATGGTCGCCGTCGTCCTCTCCTCTTAATTACCTCCCAGTCGTCCTCACCGCGTGGTTCACCGGAGTTCACCGGAGCCGCCATTGGTTCATGGTTCGTGGTTCACCGGAGTTCACCGGAGCAGCGCGGGGGAACCTACCGGAGACGAGGGCGGCGCGGTGCAGAGCAGGGCGGGGGAGGAGCAGGGCGGGCGCAGTGCAGAGAAGGGCGCGGGCCAGCAGACAGCAGGGTCCTCTATTTGTCTCTGCGGGGAGAGCCTGGTCCTTAGAAGATTTCGGAGTCGCGTTTGGTCCTTAGAAGTTTTTCGGGGCAGCGAGTATATATAGGGAACCCATTTAGTCCCGATTGGGGACACCAACCGCGACTAAAGGTACCCTCCGGGTACCATCCGCGGGCCTTTAGTCGCGGTTGGTGTCTCCAACCGGGACTAAAGGGGTACCTTTAGTCGTGGTTGGTGTCCCCAACCGGGACTAAATGTGTTTTCGCGGCGTTTCCGTTCCCGCGCGGAAAGAGCCTTTAGTCGCGGTTCGTGTCACGAACCGCGACTAAAGGTACTTTTCAAATACTTTTCGTTTTAAAATCTTAAAATACAAATAATATATCAAAAAATTCAGAAAAATAAAACTAATTCGTTTTAAAATCTTAAAATACAAATAATATATCAAAAAATTCAGAAAAGTAAAACTAATTCACTTTAAATCTTAAAAATACAAATAATATATCAAAAAATTCAAAAAAATTAAACTATTTCATTTTAAAATCTTAAAAATATAAATAATATATCAGAAAATTCAGAAAAATAAAACTATTTCATTTTAAAATCTTAAAATACAAGTAATATATCAAAAAATTCAGAAAAATAAAACTACTTCATTTTAAAATCTTAAAAATACAAATAATATATCAGAAAATTCAAAAAAAAAAAACTAATTCATGTTAAAATCTTAAAAATACAAATAATATATCAAAACATTTAGAAAATAAAACTAATTCATTTTAAAATCTTAAAAATACAAATAATATATCAAAAAATTCAGAAAAATAAAACTAATTCATTTTAAAATCTTAAAAATACAAATAATATATCAAAAAATTCAGAAAAATAAAACTAATTCATTTCTTCCCGCCTCCCGCTTCCCGCCTCTTTCTTCCCGCCTCCCGCTTCCCGCCTCCTGTCTCCGGTTCGGGTTTCGTTGGGAAACGGATCGTCCCTTTAGTCTCGGCCTGTTTTACCAACCGGGACGAAATGGTTAGGGTTTTGTTCCGACCAATCAGAAAGAATCACACGGATCGTGTGTTTCTTTCAAGCGCTTGTGAGTCGTTGGATCAGGGGTGTGTTTCTTTCGAGTTGTTGTGAGCCGGTCGATTAGGGGTACGGTGTGTTTCTTTCGAGTGGTTGTGAGCCGTTGGATCAGGAGTGTTTCTCAACCATTGGATCAAAACCCTAGCACAACACTTTGTGAGCTAGAGGACCCTATATATAGCCCACCTTCATACACCAGTGAGTTCATCGACCAAATACAAAACATACGGATTCACCAGCATACGTCATGCCGTGCATTTGGTATGCATATATGCACTCAGTAGCCACGGGGGGGGGGGGGGGGGTGTATGCTGGCGATACCGATTGTTTTGTTCTACATCCCCCTTTAAGGTTTGATACATCATTCAGTTCATCGACCAAATACAAATCATCTGGATTCGCCAACATACGTCATGCCGTGTATTTGGTATGCATATATGCACTCAGTAGCCACGGTGGGGCTGTATGATGGCGATACCGATTGTTTTGTTCTACACCCCCCCTTTAAGGTTTGATACATCATTCAGTTCATCGACCAAATACAAATCATCCGGATTCGCCATCATACGTCCTGCCGTGCATTTGGTATGCATATATGCACTCAGTAGCCACGGCGCCGCATGCACGAGGAGAGCTTTCCATCTGTATGTCTCGTGTCTAACCAGTGGCGGACACACCACCCTCTCTCTTTGTCTTCTCCTCATCCTTCTCCCCCTTCTTCCATGGCTATATAGGAGACCGGTAGGAAGGGGAGTGGTTAGATTCGATCCATTTCATTGCACATATATATATATATATATATATATATATATATATATATATATATATATATATATATATATATATATATATCCATAGTGGACCGCAGCAGCGGCAGTGGCCTGGGGATGGTGGCCGTCGCCGTGGTATCCACCGGCGTCATCCTGGCCTCCTACTACTTGCTCCACCGTGGCCTCAAGCCCAACCACAATCTGGACAACATAGGTAATTTTTTCGCTTTTATTACGTTGATAGATACTATCCATTAATTTAATGCTACACATGTACATGCAACACAGAGCCAGCAGAGCAACTTCCTGGGGACGAGACGAAGAGGAGGAAGAAGGTGCGGTTCGCGGAAAAAATGACTGCCGTGCAAACCCCGTCCGACGGCGACGAGTACCAGAAGCTGTCGCGCACCACCGCCAGCCCGAGTGGTGGCAATGTCCGCCCGACACTACGCAAGTCGGCCAAATCTTCTACTAGCCTTAGCTTATTGAGCTTGGTACTCTAGTATAGCTTACCTTATTAATGAATAAAGGGTCACCGTATGGCATTTTCTTTGAGTCGAGTTGTGAACTTGTGTTTTCAGAAACATTGGCCAAGTGAGGTGCGCGTTTCTGCTTTTTTCGGTTAAGCCATAAAAACACCTTAAGCTTTCGTTAATTAATTCAATGGAACCGGAGCACATGGAAGAAAATCCAACCGGCAAAATTCAGAGATTCGGAAACATAGGGGTAGGCAAAGATTGACAACCGTCACGAGAGCCCGAAGGATCCTATGGCTAGTTTCCAGCGACCGTTTTTACCTTTCAACCATGTGCCGGATTTACATTTCTTCTTCCCACTGAAATCCCAAAATCCAGTCACTAGAGCATGTTCATCTAGAAATGTAGTGATTCTCATCGGACGGTAATTTTCACACAGTAATATGATCAGTGATCATAGTCCGAGACTGCATCAGGGTTTTGAATTGTAGTTAGATTAAAATTTGAGTGACCAATTGAAACATGCGGAATTTAGGTATCTCTTTGGTTTAAATAAAAAGTGATCTTCTACCTTGAGTAAGTGTTCCACAATTACTCTATCATAATGATAATCAATGCACAATTACTATATTATTATGTCGTTAAACAAACCATGAAAATTAAGTGCTTGTTGCGCACACACGCTTGCCATACCGGATGAAAATTTCAAACACCATGATTTTATATCGGCTGAAAATTTCATTGAACATGAAAATAATCTCATACATAATGGTTTTAATAGAAATATATCAATTTTTAAACACTAAGTTGGCCTTATTGCCTCTGTGAAGCGTCCACACGCTGGTTTGCTAGGTCACTGGTTTGAATACATCCCATTTCATTTTATTTTCTAGATTATTTGGAACTCAAGCATTGAAGATGGCCTACATTTTTGGTAACTTTCTTTAAAAATGTGGTGAATTTCGTGAAATTTCCTTATCTTGGTTCGGCGTAAAAAATATATTAAAACGAACTGTTGAACCATGGTGTCGTTTCTGCTCGCGTGAAGGCAACCAAACATGGTGATATTTCTCCTTGCGTGGCGGCAACCAAACATGATGCCATTTCTCCTCACGTATAGGAAAACAAAAAATGTGATTCATAACGTGGCTCGCAACTTGGCCTACTCACAATAGGCTCCAATAGATTCACAATAGGCTCCAATAGATTCACAATGTGATTCGCAACATGGCTCGCAAGTTGGCCCAGTCACAATAGGCTCCAACATGCCTACTTGGGGGTGGGGATGGGACATTAAATGACTAGAGGCAACCAAACATTCCCTAAAGGAGCATCAGGGTGGGCGATCCATGGGACAGAAACATCATGGGGAAGCTTCTCCAAAGTTGATAGCGGGTTTCACCTAATCACTATTGATGGATACAAGCAGGAGAAATTTTACTCCGTGCAACACCAAGTTAGCTAAGAGAGACTATAATTTCCATATATCATCCATAAATATCATATATGGAAACCATTTTTTCTTGTGAACCAAATTGAATGGGTATATATGCTGACGAGTCTGATAAACAAATTAAAACAATAAAAATTGTTTGGTAGGCAATGCAGTTAAATTCATAGATTTAACTATGAAGACATAAAAATAAATCAATCCTAGAAAGCTCAAAACTCTCATACACATTTTACTTATATTTGGTTGTCTGAATGAAACTCAAAATGCTCTTATGATGATCATCACTTGTAATCAGTTATCATATTTCTTTGCCTGTGAATATTTTTTAGTTACACACAATGATTTGGTGTGATGATAATATTTATTTTTGGAAATATACGAGTTGGAAACAAATCAAAACAACCCACATAGAGCTCATGATGTCTATATTTTCTTGGGTGCCTAGCAATATATGAATGTGCACTGAACACCACAAACATGCGATGTGATGTCTGGTGATCCAATGATCTCCGAACCAAAAAGATTGTTCGACCACCAACTTTACATATATAACTATTGACCACCAAGCAGTATAATCATGTTTACTTGGGAGGGAAGAATGACAAACTGTGGAAGAAAAACAACAGCGTCTAGCATGGTGAATGCACCCGGTGTCATGTGGTGGAATCTATCATGGGATGGGATGTATTGAAAATTTGATTGGAAGATATGTACTAAGATCCGGTCCTGAATTTACTGGCATAGATAGGAGTGAGTGCATCGGAATTATACTATAAAGTCGGCATAATTTAGTCTAAAGAGTGTATTTACGATTCTCACCACGTCCATGTGACACACCAAGTTTCCGTTGTGATCCCGCATACACCTCTAGAATTTTCTCGATGTAGGACTCATGAATCATGTGAGCCTACTATAAGTTTTTTATTAAAACGGAAAAATGATTGTTTATCCTCATATGATGAAATGTACACATGGAGTAAATAAATACACCCTCGGTCCTGGTGTATAGGGCACATATAGCAATTCTGTAGGCCCTAGGTATTCATTCATTGGGGTTTAAACGTTACATGCATTGGTGGAGACGGGTGGAGAGAGCCAACCGTCCACTAATTCGAAGAAAATTAATGCAAAATGTGCCTAAAAGATGGGACTGCATGTTTTTGGTATTGTGTCCTATACACCAGTACGGAGGGAGTAGCAATCATTTAAAATCAAACTTAACATGCGCTCATAATTTATTTATTTTAAATTTGTGTCTTGTCTTTTTATCAAAACAGGCTCCTCGTAGTCCGGGATCTATCATGCAATTTCAATCATATGAAGGATTGAAAGAGATTATGATGGTAATTTTTCTTTGGTATTGGATTATTTATGATAACCATAAAATGTCGTACAGAAACTAGATATTAACATACGAATATGAAAGCAAATAAAAAACATCGTTTTTGTTCTCGCCCGCAATAGTTTCAGTGAGTCCTCCTGTGAGACTTGTAGAACTACCGGGTAGCACTACATATTCATCGCAGACCGGATAACCAAGATCACAATGTTTAGGTGATCATTATTCAATATAATCCGTTAATATTTAAATATTTGTTAGTATAATTTGTTGAGGAACACACAAATGTTTTCCATGGAGATATTGTTTATTTGCCTTCGGGCGTTGGAAATGAATCAACACTATATTTCATTGTTGCTTGAGTTCATGAGGACTAGATTGATATCCTTTGCTAGTCCATATTCAGGTTAGGATTGCTCACATACAAATGTGAATTGTACACCAAAAAAAATCGACAACTACATCATTCACGCAATAATAATGACACAACCATTGTTATGTGATATTTGGCGATGCAATGGTGTCACAATATCTATATTTTTTCAGGACCCTTCGATAAACAGTAGCTATTTTGTGCATAGTATTTTTTCCCTTCGATATAACACCATTGAGGTTGTTAGGGCCAAATAGAAAATGTGGAACACGAGCAACAATGATGTGCATCGGAAGCCACGTTGTGCGATATACTAGGGAATGAGCTGCATTGGGAATTTCACGACAAGCTCAGTTGTCCTAGCCAGTGTAGAATCCATTAGAGAGAGTAGTTGCAGTAGTATATCTTCTTTTATTGACATCTAGACTTGCATCACTAGCTAGCTCATAAGTGTTGGAGTGGTGTGACGTAGCTAGACTTGGAAGGTGGGAGCGATGCCCAGGGCCGTCTCCCAGGATATGAAATTGCAGTGGGCCAGAGTTGAAAGATATGAATACTCCCAGCTTTGCCTGTTCTAGGGCTCTGCCCGATCGCGTGTACTGACACGTCCGTGGCACATTTCCCTGTATGTATTGCATGTCAAACCGACGGTTAATGGGTAATAATATCCACACTCACCTCCATAGCGCCGTTGTCTAAATGGAGAAGTTTAAATCATTGTCTCGTTTGTTAATCTATACTTCGAACATTTTTTATGGTCTACTTCGAACATGTTACCAGCGCGCGCACGACTGATCGAGATCTATAGAAGACAAGATGTGGATGGCGGCCTCGGAATGTATCTTTGAGGATGGACAAGTGTGATGTGGGTTTTAGATGTCAAATATTCCACTCTAAAGGATGACCGGCTTCATCGTCATCACCTTCTCTCTAGCGAGAATCTGGATTTATGGCTCGAAACTACCGCTTCGGGCGAACTAGAGGGACTCTTCCGAAAAGTTGGGGTAAACCTTTGTTTTGGGTGTTCCTATGGCCCCCATAGCGTCTAACTTAGTGGTACTAATACAAAGTGATGTATGTGGCCCAATGAGCACGGTAGCTAGATGTGGTTATGAGTGCTTCTTTACTTTCACTATTATTTGAGTATGTAGAGATATATCTATTTGATAAAAAAATCGAAACCTTCGAAAAGTTCAAGGAATTACAGAGTGAGGTAAAAGATAAATTAGGCAAGAAAATAAAATTTCTACGGTTGAACCATGAAGGCGAGTACATGGGCCAATAGATTGATGTCCATTTAAAAAGTTGTGGAATAGTTCCTCGGCTCACTCCGTCGGAAACGCCACAAAGGAATGTATGTTGTAACGACGGAATCATAACTTGTTGGACATGGTACGATCAATTATGAGTTAGAGATATCTATCTTTCTTAGGTTATTGTCCAGAAACTGAAGCATTCACACTAAACAGAGTACCATCTAAGTCGGTATAAAAGACACCGTATGAGATGTGGACTGCAAAATGCCCAATTTGTCTTTTCTTAAGATTTGGGTTTGTCAAGCGACTTGTCGGACAAGGTCACAGACATGTTGGATAAGTGTATTTTCGCGGGAGTATTCAAGGAAAACCTTAGGACACTACTTCTATAACCCAGAAGAGGGCAAAGTGTTTGTCCCTCTAAACGGTGTCTTATTTGAGATAAAAGTTTCTCAGACGAGGAGTCATTTGGAGCACAATGCAACTCGAAGAAATTAGAGAGGAGCTGGTTAGAGGCGAGTCAGCAAACGCCTTGGCGGGTGAGCCGATCTTGGTACCTACAATAGCGACAGCAACAGAACCGCGGAGATATGCCAGATTCTTGACGTATTACTACTAGACAATGATGAACCAGCAACTTATTCAGAAGCGGTGGTTGGATCTGATTCCGAGTTGTGGATTGGAGCCATGATATCAGAGTTAAAGTCCATGGATGAAAATAAAGTTTTAAATTTAGTTGATCTTCCTTACGGCGTAAGACCAGTCGAGTGCAAATGGGTTTTAAGAAGAAAACTGATACGAATGAAAATATTGCTCTTTATAAAGTACGCCTTGGCGCGAAAGGTTTCTGATAGGCTCAAGGAGGTGACTACGACGATAGTTTCTCGCCCGTAACGATGATTTAATTGGATCATGTCATATTAGCCATAGCAGCCTATTCGACTATGACATATGGCAGATGGATGTCAAGACGGGTTTCCTTAATGAAAATTTAAGTAAGAACGTGTATATGATACAACAACATGGATTTGTCGATTCGGCTAACGCTGCCAAGGTATTTAAACTTCGGAAACCCATTTATAAGTTGAAGCAAACATCCGAGGGTGTGAATATTAGCTTTGATGTGGTAGTTAAATCGTTTGGCTTCATCAAGAGTGATCTTTATTCTCGTCTATACAATAAGTTTTGTGGGAGAAAACTAACTTTTCTAAACTTATATGTGGAACAGTGGAAGACACATTACTGTTTGGAAATAATGTCAATATGTTGCAAGAAACGAAAGAATCATGGAAAAGAGTAACTCAATGAAGGATTTGGATGAGTGGACTTACATATATACTAGAATCGCGATTTATAGGGATAGATCAAGGCGAATCATTGGATTGATTCCGTGTACATATTTGGACAACGTGTTGAAGAAGTTCAACATAGAATCGTCTAAGAAAGGGTTCTTACCGATGTCCCATGGTGTAAAGCTTAGCAACACTCAATGTCCTTCAAAACTAATGAGCGAGGTCAGATGAGTGCGACCCTGTGTGGTTCGGCAGTCTTATCGATCATGTATGCCATGATTTGTACTAGGCCTTATATTTCATATGCTCATATTGTAATGGGAAGATAGCGGGAGGACCCTGGCGAAACCCACTGGGCAGCTGGTTAAAACATTCTTAAGTACTTGAGAAGCACTAAAGACATGTTCCTAGTTTCTGGAGGTGAGAATTAACTCAGTGTAAAAGGTTACACACATGTGAGTTATCTTACCGAATTAGATGATTCTCATTCGCAATATAGATGCATGTTCTTCATGAATGGAGGGGTTGTGTGATGGAAGAGTTCCAGCAAGATAATTTGTGTGCCTGCACCATAGAGGCTGAGTATATTGCTACCTTAGAGGCAGGAAAAGAATAAGTTTGGACCATGAACTTCCTGATAGATCTTGGGGTGGTTTAGGCAGCAATATACTCCGGGAGTTGTATCAGGATCTAATGCACATAGCTCTTGTGTGCGCCCCATGCTCTGGTATATTGCTACCTAAACCATTCTAACATCATATTTCCAATCTTTTGTATATATATTGTTATAAAAAATTGTGCTATTGCACAAGTCAAGAAACCTAGACAACAACTAAAGAAGACACACATACTCGTGTATTACCACCTCATTCGCCAGTTTGTTGAACAAGGTGATATCAAGTGATCTAAAATACACACGGATACAAAAGTTGCAGATCCGTTGACAAAGCAGTTACCACAACCAGAGCATGGGGAGCACACAAGAGCTATGTGCATTAGATGCTTGGACATATGATGTCGAGATGATTGCCCTAGTGTAAGTGGGAGACGGTTCGAAATATGCCCTAGAGGCAATCATGTATGATGTAATTCCGACTGTATTGATAAAGTTATTAAGTTGTCCTTGTATGAACATCTGATATGTATTATTGAATATGTGATTGCGTTGTTGAACTATGTATTCATGTTGGTCATACTATATTGTGCTTGGTCATTGTGTTTGTGATGGACACACAACTTAGATAAATTGACTACACTCCCGGGATGACTTCTATCCCATATTTGTTTTAGGATTGCTCATATATAAATGTGCAATGATCACCAAAAAATTCCACATCTACATTGCTAACACAACAGTTAATGAAAAAACTACAGCCATGTGATGTTTGGTTATGCAATGATGTCCTAATTACACACTATGTATAGTCTTCCACATTCCTTCCATAAATAGTAGCCATCTCGTGCATAGTAGAATCATGCCTGGTTACTATAGGGCCAAATGGAATATATGGAACACGAGCAACAATGTCGAGCACTAATTGAATTAACGTTGTGCTATCTACTAAAGAATGAGATGCATTGGTAATTTCATGAGGAGCGAAGTGTTGATAGCATGTATACAATCCAATAATGCGGGTGGATGTGAGGATATAGATAGAAGCCGAACAGAAGTAGAGTTGTGGTGCAAGGTAGATGCGGAGGGTAAGGAAGAATACGGCAGCAACATCCACGAAAATTTGACATGTTTTAATGATGACAGATTGACAGACTGCAAGAATGTTCTCAATAAGTGTCAGACACCCAGTAAGAACATTGTAATTTTGGCTGTATCAGCAAAAATGTGATATGTACACTAAATAAGTGCTTCACAATTATTCTGTCCACACATCACCATTCCCCAATTGTTAACTCCAGTCCGTAAATCGCCACGACAATTGATTTTGGTTCTTCACACATGCATGTCTACAGTGTACGGTATCCCAAGATGAGTATGGCCTTTTGGGATGTATTTTTTTGTAATATTCATTTATATATTTCAAATAGTTCGAAAAATTTTACCACATGTATGGGGGTGGGCTCTCCATGATGGACTATTTTATTAAACCCACTAGTAGAAACAACCCCTTTCGTCCAGGGGGCAGGGGGCATCTGTCCCGGTTGCACCAAAATACGGGACAAGTGCCATGCATTGGTCCCGGTTCGTGTGCCCGAGGCAGCAGAAACCACCTGGGGGCATCTGTCCCGGTTCTTGGGGAGCCAATGGTCCCGGTTCGTGGCATGACCCGGGACGAATCCCTAGCCACAGGCCACGTGGCGCGCGCATGGGCATTGGTCCCAGATCATCCCCCAAACCGGGACCAATGTCCCTTCCCCTACAAATGCGGCCACAGCCCCCATCCATTTTTTTTAGCTTGGGGGAGTGAGAGAGAGGTGTGGGTGGTAGTGTGTATTGTACCTCGTGGCGCGGGAGTCCCCGTCCTGCCGCGTGGCGCGGGAGTTGTAACGCGTGGCCATGAATGCGCGTTATAATTAAACTGCCGCACCTCCACTCCACGCACCGTCGTGCCACCACCATGCCTCCAAGGAGGAACAACACTACCGGTTTCCGCGGCGTCCGATCGCGGCAGAACGGAATGTTCACCGCGACTATCCGCTTCGGGGACGACCGCATCCCCCTCGGCTCCTTTGCGACGGCGTCGGAGGCCGCCCGCGCTTGGGACGCGGCGGTCTGGCGCCTCAGCCGCCCGCGGTCGTTGATGAATTTTAACGACTACCACACCCTCTGGGAAGCGGAGGCCAGGGCGCCGACGCCGCAGATCTTCACTGCCGCCGACCACCGCCACCTCAGGAACCGCGCGTTTCAGGGCCTAGTCGACGCCAGGGACGACCGCGTGGTCCGCGAGTATTACCGGAACAATCCGGGTGAGGAGAGCGCCGACGGGGAGCTATGGCAGACCCGCGCGGCTGAGCGGGCGGAGCGGCGCCTCGAATGCCACCTCGAGTTAGATGCCGCTCGGGAGGCGAGGACGAAGGCACTGCAAGAGCTCCGTCGGACCGACCACGCCGGCGAAGTCTGGGCCTCCGACGATCCGAGGTGGGGGCCTATCTCGGAAATACCATCATGCACCTCCTCCGACGACGAGGAGGTCACCGACGACGACGAGGACGAGGAGTAGCGCGCTAGCGCGTCTGCTTTCTGTTGGCTGTTTAATAAAATAATTTGTTGTATTCCGGCAAACAGTGGCCCTCTAGCTCGTCTGTTTTCTGTTTTCCGTGTGATTTTTCCTGATTTGTTGGAGTCAGATCTAATGGCATTTCGATAGACGTTAAAAAGAGGGGGACATGCATTTCGATAGATAAACAAGGCACAGTACACATAATGGCAAGATTGGATCTAAATCTAAACGGAGAGCATAGATCTCAATAAACAAGGCAGTACATAATGGCAAAAGTGCATCGATCTACTAGTCATACTCCTGCCTAGGCCTATAGTACATGTACTCGTAGTCGTCGTAGTCGCCGCCGCCGTCGTCGTCACTATCGTCTGATGGTGCTCTGCACTCCCTCGGAGGATCACGACTCCAGGGCTGGGCCTGAGGGTAGCGCAGGCGAGGGATATCGCCGGCCCTGATGTAGGAGGATATTGTGCCGCCCTCACCTCCTATTGTGCAGCAAGAAAATTTGTCTATTGCAGAACGCAGAGAGAAGAGGAATAAAGGACCTCGTACTCGTTTAATTGAGGAATGTGATGTTGTTTATTTTGCTCTAAGTTGTGCAGAACAGGTGGAGAATGATGCTGAACCTGCTACATATAATGAAGCTATTGCTTCGGTTGATCGTGACAAGTGGATTGGTGCAATGCACGAAGAGATGCAATCACTTGAGAAGAATGGCACATGGGATATTGTGCGCTTACCTAAACAAAAGAAGGCCGTCCGCTGTAAGTGGATATTCAAAAGAAAGGAGGGCTTATCTCCCAGTGAGCCTCCAAGGTTTAAGGCAAGGTTAGTAGCAAAAGGTTTCAGTCAGATTCCAGGAGTGGATTATAATGATGTGTTCTCACCTGTTGTCAAGCATAGTTCTATTCGTACTTTCTTTAGTATTGTTGCTATGCATGATCTTGAGCTTGAGCAGTTAGATGTGAAGACTGCGTTTTTGCATGGAGAACTAGAGGAGGAGATATACATGGACCAACCTGAAGGGTTCATGGTGCCTGGTAAAGAGGATTTCGTGTGCAAGCTAAAGAAGTCTCTTTACGGTTTGAAACAGTCTCCTCGACAATGGTATAAAAGGTTTGATTCTTTTATGATGGCACATAGTTTTAAGAGGTCTGAATATGATAGCTGTGTGTACATTAAATTTGTTGATGAATCACCTATATACTTGCTGCTATATGTTGATGATATGTTAATTGCTGCCAAGAGCATGAAAGAAATCACTACATTGAAGAAACAGTTGAGTAGTGAGTTTGAGATGAAGGATCTTGGTCCTGCTAAGAAAATTCTAGGTATGGAAATTTCTAGAGACAGAAAATCTAGATTGTTATTTCTTAGTCAGGAGAATTATATTAAGAAAGTACTTCATCGATTTAATATGCATGATGCAAAGTCTGTTAGTACTCCTATTGCTTCGCACTTCAAGTTGTCAGCATTGCAAAGTCCTACTACTGACAAAGATATTGAGTACATGTCACGAGTTCCCTATGCTAGTGTTGTTGGTTCCTTAATGTATGCCATGGTGTGTTCTAGGCCTGATTTATCATATGCTATGAGTTTGGTCAGTCGATACATGGCTAATCCTGGTAAAGAACATTGGAAAGCTGTTCAGTGGATTTTCAGGTACCTTCGCGGCACATCCAAAGCTTGCTTGAAGTTTGGCAAGACTGGTGAGGGACTCGCAGGCTATGTGGATTCAGATTATGCTGCCGACTTGGATAAGAGGAGATCCCTCACAGGTTATGTGTTTACTATTAGTGGATGTGCCGTTAGCTGGAAGGCTACCTTGCAGGGTGTTGTTGCACAATCTACTACTGAGGCTGAGTATATGGCTATTGCTGAAGCATGCAAGGAGTCAGTTTGGTTGAAAGGCCTGTTTGCTGAGCTTTGTGGAGATGATACTTGCATTAACCTATTTTGTGACAGTCAGAGTGCTATTTACCTTACTAAGGATCAGATGTTCCATGAGAGAACAAAGCACATTGATGTCAAGTACCATTATGTGCGTGATGTTGTTGCACAAGGTAATCTGAAGGTATGCAAGATTAGTACTCATGATAATCCTGATGATATGATGACAAAGCCAGTTCCTATTACTAAGTTTGAGCTTTGCTCGAGCTTAGTTGGTATCACTGCTTAGCCCAAGAGGCTATGTGGCGCCGAAGGTGTTTTCTTTGTGTGTTTCAGGTGAAGGTTCTCATTTCTGCTACAAGAGGGAATTTGTCTCAAGGTGGAGTGTTATTTTATGGTGATCCAAATTCATATGAAGATAAAGGAAAGTTCGGCCTTCGCTACGCGGAGGCCCGTCGCCGGAGGCTTAGGGCCGACTATACTCCCGAGGAAACCCAGAAAATCGCAAAGGACGAATACGATGCGTGGAAATCAAAGCGGAAGGAGAAGCAAAAGCCAGATTTCCCTGAGACCGAAGAAGAGATAGAACGAGCTTGGAAAATGGTGAAGACTCTTCATCAACCCGAGCCGAGTCTGTCATCTGACTATGACCGCTCTATTCTGAAGTCACACCAGGAAATGGTGCGGTCAACGAAGAGCAGTAGCGCAAGCGGGAAAAAGGGGAAATCAGTTGCTCAGCTCGGAGAGCAGAAAAAACAATCCACGTCCCCGCTCAAAGTGATTTCCAATACCCAGGTGGGGCCGAGCACTAATATTGCTGATGAGGATATTGATCCGGAGTTTATAACACTGTACGCAGACAAGGCAGCTGATGCGGGTTTGTCCATTGCTGAGTATATTCAAACAGTAAACTACTTCCCCGCAGCTGAACGTCCGTGGCACATTTCCCTGTATGTATTGCATGTCAAACCGACGGTTAATGGGTAATAATATCCACACTCACCTCCATAGCGCCGTTGTCTAAATGGAGAAGTTTAAATCATTGTCTCGTTTGTTAATCTATACTTCGAACATTTTTTATGGTCTACTTCGAACATGTTACCAGCGCGCGCACGACTGATCGAGATCTATAGAAGACAAGATGTGGATGGCGGCCTCGGAATGTATCTTTGAGGATGGACAAGTGTGATGTGGGTTTTAGATGTCAAATATTCCACTCTAAAGGATGACCGGCTTCATCGTCATCACCTTCTCTCTAGCGAGAATCTGGATTTATGGCTCGAAACTACCGCTTCGGGCGAACTAGAGGGACTCTTCCGAAAAGTTGGGGTAACCCTTTGTTTTGGGTGTTCCTATGGCCCCCATAGCGTCTAACTTAGTGGTACTAATACAAAGTGATGTATGTGGCCCAATGAGCACGGTAGCTAGATGTGGTTATGAGAGCTTCTTTACTTTCACTATTATTTGAGTATGTAGAGATATATCTATTTGATAAAAAAATCGAAACCTTCGAAAAGTTCAAGGAATTACAGAGTGAGGTAAAAGATAAATTAGGCAAGAAAATAAAATTTCTACGGTTGAACCATGGAGGCGAGTACATGGGCCAATAGATTGATGTCCATTTAAAAAGTTGTGGAATAGTTCCTCGGCTCACTCCGTCGGAAACGCCGCAAAGGAATGTATGTTGTAACGACGGAATCATAACTTGTTGGACATGGTACGATCAATTATGAGTTAGAGATATCTATCTTTCTTAGGTTATTGTCCAGAAACTGAAGCATTCACACTAAACAGAGTACCATCTAAGTCGGTATAAAAGACACCGTATGAGATGTGGACTGCAAAATGCCCAATTTGTCTTTTCTTAAGATTTGGGTTTGTCAAGCGACTTGTCGGACAAGGTCACAGACATGTTGGATAAGTGTATTTTCGCGGGAGTATTCAAGGAAAACCTTAGGACACTACTTCTATAACCCAGAAGAGGGCAAAGTGTTTGTCCCTCTAAACGGTGTCTTATTTGAGATAAAAGTTTCTCAGACGAGGAGTCATTTGGAGCACAATGCAACTCGAAGAAATTAGAGAGGAGCTGGTTAGAGGCGAGTCAGCAAACGCCTTGGCGGGTGAGCCGATCTTGGTACCTACAATAGCGACAGCAACAGAACCGCGGAGATATGCCAGATTCTTGACGTATTACTACTAGACAATGATGAACCAGCAACTTATTCAGAAGCGGTGGTTGGATCTGATTCCGAGTTGTGGATTGGAGCCATGATATCAGAGTTAAAGTCCATGGATGAAAATAAAGTTTTAAATTTAGTTGATCTTCCTTACGGCGTAAGACCAGTCGAGTGCAAATGGGTTTTAAGAAGAAAACTGATACGAATGAAAATATTGCTCTTTATAAAGTACGCCTTGGCGCGAAAGGTTTCTGATAGGTTCAAGGAGGTGACTACGACGATAGTTTCTCGCCCGTAACGATGATTTAATTGGATCATGTCATATTAGCTATAGCAGCCTATTCGAATATGACATATGGCAGATGGATGTCAAGACGGGTTTCCTTAATGAAAATTTAAGTAAGAACGTGTATATGATACAACGCCATGGATTTGTCGATTCGGCTAACGCTGCCAAGGTATTTAAACTTCGGAAACCCATTTATAAGTTGAAGCAAACATCCGAGGGTGTGAATATTAGCTTTGATGTGGTAGTTAAATCGTTTGGCTTCATCAAGAGTGATCTTTATTCTCGTCTATACAATAAGTTTTGTGGGAGAAAACTAACTTTTCTAAACTTATATGTGGAATAGTGGAAGACACATTACTGTTTGGAAATAATGTCAATATGTTGCAAGAAATGAAAGAATCATGGAAAAGAGTAACTCAATGAAGGATTTGGATGAGTGGACTTACATATATACTAGAATCGCGATTTATAGGGATAGATCAAGGCGAATCATTGGATTGATTCCGTGTACATATTTGGACAACGTGTTGAAGAAGTTCAACATAGAATCGTCTAAGAAAGGGTTCTTACCGATGTCCCATGGTGTAAAGCTTAGCAACACTCAATGTCCTTCAAAACTAATGAGCGAGGTCAGATGAGTGCGACCCTGTGTGGTTCGGCAGTCTTATCGATCATGTATGCCATGATTTGTACTAGGCCTTATATTTCATATGCTCATATTGTAATGGGAAGATAGCGGGAGGACCCTGGCGAAACCCACTGGGCAGCTGGTTAAAACATTCTTAAGTACTTGAGAAGCACTAAAGACATGTTCCTAGTTTCTGGAGGTGAGAATTAACTCAGTGTAAAAGGTTACACACATGTGAGTTATCTTACCGAATTAGATGATTCTCATTCGCAATATAGATGCATGTTCTTCATGAATGGAGGGGTTGTGTGATGGAAGAGTTCCAGCAAGATAATTTGTGTGCCTGCACCATAGAGGCTGAGTATATTGCTACCTTAGAGGCAGGAAAAGAATAAGTTTGGACCATGAACTTCCTGATAGATCTTGGGGTGGTTTAGGCAGCAATATACTCCGGGAGTTGTATCAGGATCTAATGCACATAGCTCTTGTGTGCGCCCCATGCTCTGGTATATTGCTACCTAAACCATTCTAACATCATATTTCCAATCTTTTGTATATATATTGTTATAAAAAATTGTGCTATTGCACAAGTCAAGAAACCTAGACAACAACTAAAGAAGACACACATACTCGTGTATTACCACCTCATTCGCCAGTTTGTTGAACAAGGTGATATCAAGTGATCTAAAATTCACACGGATACAAAAGTTGCAGATCCGTTGACAAAGCAGTTACCACAACCAGAGCATGGGGAGCACACAAGAGCTATGTGCATTAGATGCTTGGACATATGATGTCGAGATGATTGCCCTAGTGTAAGTGGGAGACGGTTCGAAATATGCCCTAGAGGCAATCATGTATGATGTAATTCCGACTGTATTGATAAAGTTATTAAGTTGTCCTTGTATGAACATCTGATATGTATTATTGAATATGTGATTGCGTTGTTGAACTATGTATTCATGTTGGTCATACTATATTGTGCTTGGTCATTGTGTTTGTGATGGACACACAACTTAGATAAATTGACTACACTCCCGGGATGACTTCTATCCCATATTTGTTTTAGGATTGCTCATATATAAATGTGCAATGATCACCAAAAAATTCCACATCTACATTGCTAACACAACAGTTAATGAAAAAACTACAGCCATGTGATGTTTGGTTATGCAATGATGTCCTAATTACACACTATGTATAGTCTTCCACATTCCTTCCATAAATAGTAGCCATCTCGTGCATAGTAGAATCATGCCTGGTTACTATAGGGCCAAATGGAATATATGGAACACGAGCAACAATGTCGAGCACTAATTGAATTAACGTTGTGCTATCTACTAAAGAATGAGATGCATTGGTAATTTCATGAGGAGCGAAGTGTTGATAGCATGTATACAATCCAATAATGCGGGTGGATGTGAGGATATAGATAGAAGCCGAACAGAAGTAGAGTTGTGGTGCAAGGTAGATGCGGAGGGTAAGGAAGAATACGGCAGCAACATCCACGAAAATTTGACATGTTTTAATGATGACAGATTGACAGACTGCAAGAATGTTCTCAATAAGTGTCAGACACCCAGTAAGAACATTGTAATTTTGGCTGTATCAGCAAAAATGTGATATGTACACTAAATAAGTGCTTCACAATTATTCTGTCCACACATCACCATTCCCCAATTGTTAACTCCAGTCCGTAAATCGCCACGACAATTGATTTTGGTTCTTCACACATGCATGTCTACAGTGTACGGTATCCCAAGATGAGTATGGCCTTTTGGGATGTATTTTTTTGTAATATTCATTTATATATTTCAAATAGTTCGAAAATTTTTACCACATGTATGGGGGTGGGCTCTCCATGATGGACTATTTTATTAAACCCACTAGTAGAAACAACCCCTTTCGTCCAGGGGGCAGGGGGCATCTGTCCCGGTTGCACCAAAATACGGGACAAGTGCCATGCATTGGTCCCGGTTCGTGTGCCCGAGGCAGCAGAAACCACCTGGGGGCATCTGTCCCGGTTCTTGGGGAGCCAATGGTCCCGGTTCGTGGCATGACCCGGGACGAATCCCTAGCCACAGGCCACGTGGCGCGCGCATGGGCATTGGTCCCAGATCATCCCCCAAACCGGGACCAATGTCCCTTCCCCTACAAATGCGGCCACAGCCCCCATCCCTTTTTTTTAGCTTGGGGGAGTGAGAGAGAGGTGTGGGTGGTAGTGTGTATTGTACCTCGTGTCGCGGGAGTCCTGCCGCGTGGCGCGGGAGTCCTGCCGCGTGGCGCGGGAGTTGTAACGCGTGGCCATGAATGCGCGTTATAATTAAACTGCCGCACCTCCACTCCACGCACCGTCGTGCCACCACCATGCCTCCGAGGAGGAACAACACTACCGGTTTCCGCGGCGTCCGATCGCGGCAGAACGGAATGTTCACCGCGACTATCCGCTTCGGGGACGACCGCATCCCCCTCGGCTCCTTTGCGACGGCGTCGGAGGCCGCCCGCGCTTGGGACGCGGCGGCCTGGCGCCTCAGCCGCCCGCGGTCGTTGATGAATTTTAACGACTACCACACCCTCTGGGAAGCGGAGGCCAGGGCGCCGACGCCGCAGATCTTCACTGCCGCCGACCACCGCCACCTCAGGAACCGCGCGTTTCAGGGCCTAGTCGACGCCAGGGACGACCGCGTGGTCCGCGAGTATTACCGGAACAATCCGGGTGAGGAGAGCGCCGACGGGGAGCTATGGCAGACCCGCGCGGCTGAGCGGGCGGAGCGGCGCCTCGAATGCCACCTCGAGTTAGATGCCGCTCGGGAGGCGAGGACGAAGCCACTGCAAGAGCTCCGTCGGACCGACCACGCCGGCGAAGTCTGGGCCTCCGACGATCCGAGGTGGGGGCCTATCTCGGAAATACCATCATGCACCTCCTCCGACGACGAGGAGGTCACCGACGACGACGAGGACGAGGAGTAGCGCGCTAGCGCGTCTGCTTTCTGTTGGCTGTTTAATAAAATAATTTGTTGTATTCCGGCAAACAGTGGACCTCTAGCTCGTCTGTTTTCTGTTTTCCGTGTGATTTTTCCTGATTTTTTGGAGTCAGATCTAATGGCATTTCGATAGACGTTAAAAAGAGGGGGACATGCATTTCGATAGATAAACAAGGCACAGTACACATAATGGCAAGATTGGATCTAAATCTAAACGGAGAGCATAGATCTCAATAAACAAGGCAGTACATAATGGCAAAAGTGCATCGATCTACTAGTCATACTCCTGCCTAGGCCTATAGTACATGTACTCGTAGTCGTCGTAGTCGCCGCCGCCGTCGTCGTCACTATCGTCTGACGGTGCTCTGCACTCCCTCGGAGGATCACGACTCCAGGGCTGGGCCTGAGGGTAGCGCAGGCGAGGGATATCGCCGGCCCTGATGTAGTCCATGACGCTCTGTAGAGTCCGGCCGGACCACCATAGCCGACGACCGGCCTCGTGATAGTTCCCAGGAGGCAGACCGTCGTCCTCATACTTGGCGAGCACCCTCTCACGCCGATTGATGAAGAAGGCATCCCAAGTATGCTGGTTATCGGGATGCCAACTGGGATTCCTCCGCTGCTCCGGTGTGAGCTCGTGGTAGTAGTGGTTCGTGATGGCCGCCCGACGCGCCACACCTTGAGGAAGAGGAGGGACCGGCACTCCTCCGGCGCTCAGCATCCAACCGGCGGGAACGTTGTAGCCGCACGGGCAGGGGTAGTTCGAGGCGGAAAGTGCCTCCGCCTGGATGAATGTTAGAGTGGGTACGGTAGAAGCCATGAGAGAGTGGTGAGTTTGTATGTGTTTATGGCAATGGAGTGGCAATGCATACATATATATAGCGAGAAGAAAACATCCCTTTAGTCCCGGTTGGGGACACCAACCGGGACTAAATGGGTTAGGGTTTCATTGGGAAACGGATCATCCCTTTAGTCCCGGTTGGGGACACCAACCGGGACTAAATGCGAATTAGGGTTTCGTTTGGACCAATCAGATAGAATCACACGGATCGTGTGTTTCTTTCAAGCGCTCTTGAGTCGTTGGATCCGGGTGTGTTTTTTTCGAGCTGTTGTGAGCCGTCCGATCAGGGCTACGCTGTGTTTCTTTCGAGCTGCTGTGAGCTGTTGGATGAGGTGTTTCTTAACCGTTGGATCAAAACCCTAGCTCAACACTTTGTGAGCCAGAGGACCCTATATATAGCCCAGCTTCATACACCGGTCAGTTCATCTCCCAAATACAAAACATCCGGATTCGCCGTCATACGTCCAGCCGTGCATTTGGTATGCATATATGCACAGTACCCACGGTTGGGCTGTATGACGGCGATACCGTTTGTTTTGTTCTACACCCCCTTGGATACATCATATATTCAGTTCATCGAGCAAATACAAAACATCGGATTCGCCGTCATACGTCCAGCCATGCATTTGGTATGCATATATGCACCCAGTAGCCACGGTTGGGCTGTATGACGGCGATACCGTTTGTTTTGTTCTACACCCCCTTGGATACATCATATTATTCAGTTCATCGAGCAAATATAAAACATCCGGATCAGGGTTTAACACATTCATCCCCCTTTAACACATTCATCTATGCATGCTTGGGTCATTGTTGACTTGGCGCTCGGGTAGTAATGTGCACGGGAACATCATCCGCGGCGTCCGAGCACGGTAGAAAAGAAATTTGTATTTCAGCGACACTACGGCGCGATAGCGCGTCTGTTTTCTGTTTAATGTAATTATTACTAATTTTAAAACAATATAAGATATTTATATTTAAATTAAGTGCAAATAGTGAAATAGTTAATAGTTTGAATAGTTAGAATAATTATTTAGTTAAACAGAAAACGGATTTGAATTAGTTATGCAAATTCAAACAATTTTAATGTTGTAATTTTTTCCTAATTTGGAACTATATAAAAGTTATTCACGTGCATATTTAATATATTCAAATTTTGGCGCTAAAACAATTGGCGCGCCCGGCCCAAAAGTAGTTCTGGCCCCGGTGCGCGACCAGCCGGGCCTTCCGTCCCGGTTGGTGGCAACAACCGGGACGAAAGCACCTTCCGTCCCGGTTGTTGCCACCAACCGGGATGGAAGAGGCTTTCGTCCCGGTTGTTACCACCGACCGGGACGAAAGGGTGATAGGATATATACACGTCACACCTTCCGTCCCGGTTGTTGCCACCAACCGGGACGGAAGGAGCTTTCGTCCCGGTTGTTACCACCGACCGGGACGAAAGGGTGATAGGATATATACACGTCACCGCCCCCCACAGTTCCAGACCGCGCGCAGGGACGAAAGTGACGCCGCCAGGCTGCCCATTTTTTCCGTTTCCCCGCGCCGCCCTCGCCCCGTCGGCGTCCTCGCCTCTGCGGCGCCGTCCCTACGTCCCGTCGCACCCGCGCCGCCCCTCGCCCCGTCAGCGTCCTCCTCTGCGGCGCCGCCCTCGCCCCGTCGCCGTCCTCCTCCGTGGCGCCGCCCCTCGCCCCACGCGCCGCCCCTCGATCCCGTCTCGCCCTCGTCGGCGTCCTCCTCTGCGGCGCCGCCCCTCGCCCCACGCGCCGCCCCTCGATCCCGTCTCGCGCCGGCCTCCACCGCCCCGCGCCGCCGCTGCCCCGCGCCGCCGGCCCGCCGCTGTCCCAAGAGGAGGTAAGGCCTGCCCCCATCTCTCCCTAACCCGGGGCCTTTTTTGTTTTTTTCCTTTTTTTACTTAATTACTGTTTTTTATTAGTGTTACAAATGTTAGAATTATTAGTTTATGAATGTTAGAAATTTTAGATTAGACTTATTAACTTTAAATTTGTTTAGAATTGATATAGAAAATTTAAGAATGTTAGTTATTTTAGATTAGACTTAGCAATTTTAGATTTGTACGTTTAGAATTGATATAGGAAATTTAAGAATGTTAGAATTATTAGTTATAAATGTTAGAAATTTTAGATTCGTACGTTTAGAATTGATATAGGAAATTGAAGAATGTTAGAATTATTAATTATGAATGTTAGAAAATCTAATTAAGATAGTGTTATAAATTTAAGAATGCTAGAAATGTTATCGTACGTTTAAATATTTCATGAATATATGTTGCTCTTTTTGTGTATTATCTATAAACAATTTTGATGAAAATAATTGATCATTAGTTAATTATTATGTATAAGCAATTTTAATGAATTGGATCTGAAATATATACTTACTCTTTTTGTATAGTATGGAGCCAAGAGACGAAGATGCCGAAAATATGATCGAGGGTTTAATCCGCGAGCCCGACGTAGAGACCGATGTGAGCCAGTGGATGAACGACTCCGGTGAGGGAGATCCGGTGCTCACCTAGGGAGACGACTCCGATGAGGGAGAAGCCGACGGCTCCGATATGGGAGCAGCCGACGGCTCCGGTGGAACCATACAAATTACAAACACCAGCTCCGAGGTGCATATATATATATATATGTTAATTAATGAAGTATCCGTTGTCTATATACATGTATTAACAGTCTTTATATTTTTAGCCATCCGGTTCAAATATATCAACCGGAAAAAAGACTAAACGAGGCGCAACAAAGAAGTTGAAAGATACAGAAAGATACAGGATCGACACGATCACAGCAGACGGCGCACCCGAGCTTCCCGCTGATGTTGCCCAAAAATTTGTGAAGCAATGCGGAGTGCTAGTTAGAGATCACATCCCGATCACTGTTAATGAGTGGAATGAGCCAAAAGATCCGCGGAAACAAGGAATTTCATATGTCGGCAAAATAGCCAAAGATCATGTTTTCTCAAAGATTTTGGCTAATTTCAACTTACCCGTGCCGGAGGTGGACGAGAATGAAGCGGATGTGAATGAGGCCGATGTTACTAAAATGAAACATGAGATACCGGAAAAGGTCAAAGCTTGGACCCTGAAAAAGATGGCCGAGCAATTCAAAAACTGGAAGAAAATATTGAACCTTGATTATGTTAAGAAGAACAAGACTCCTGATTTCACTCAAGGGTATGAGAAAATAAAACCCGTATGGGCAGACTTCGTGAAGTACAAGCTGGCAGAGAATGAACTGGAAAGGACGAAAACAAATGAGAAAAACGCCGCCAAAAAGGTATATCACCATGTTATGGGGCAAGGTGGCTACAAGGGTTCCAGTCCCAAGTGGGAGACATGGGAGAACAACCTGATTCAGCAGGGGATCACTCCCGAGCCGTTCTTGTGGGTCGAGCGGACAAGGTCATGGTTCTACGGGCATGGGGGCAGGTTGGACGCCGAAGGAAAAGCAATATATAACCTAAGGCATAAAGAGAGTCGTCCTCTACCCATAGAGAAGCTGAGAGACGCAATAAAGGACGTTAAAGATGGGAAGTTCGTGCCAGATAGAGAGAACGACGAGCTCACACGAGCCCTAGGGAATAAGGAACATGGAGGGCGTACACGAGGCACAAAAGGCACTCCTCCGTGGAGTGTTGCGTTCGACTCCACCAAAAAGTTATACCTAGATAGAAGCCGTCAACGTAAAAAGGACAAGGAGGCAGCTGAAGCAGAGAATCAGGCAAACTGGAGGCGTCAACTTGAAGAAATGGTAAAACTGACACAGGATGTAGCAAAGAAGCAGCAGGACCAAATTAACACACTTAGCCAGCAGATAGTGTCTACCGGCGCAACAGTACACATGGTAGAAGTTGAAGTCGAGGCTCCCGACGCCGCACATTCTCATCGCAAAAGCAGCGTTGCGTCCACGCAGCTACCGGGTGATGATGCACCGCCGATGATTCACCCGGTGGATGAGATCACGGAAATGACATCCTGTGAGCTCCACGTGAAGGTCGTCAATATAACCATCAAGGCGGCGGCCGGCTATGCCTTACCAATTGGCAACGAACCAACTCACCATAGTCTTCCGGTTCCACGGGGCTACGCTGTTGTTGGGGTCGATGAAGTTGTCAACAGATTCGAGCGGGTAAAGCTTGATTTTCCTGAAGGTGAAGACGAAGAGTTGACTGAACTCGGAGAAGCCAAGAACTTGACCGTTCTATGGCTAAAGGAATGCATTGTGCTCACAAATCAGACGGCAAAGCCATCGAATCCTCGCCTTTCTCCAGCGCAAAAGTCTCCAGCGCGGTCGTCTTCGCAACGCATGCCGTCTCCCGCGCGGTCGCCTACGCCGTGCACGTCTCCAGCGCGGTCGCCTACGCCGCCGCGTCAGCCCTCTCCGCCCACTAAGTTTCTGCCAAAACGTAAAAAATCACCGAAACGTCAACGGTCACCCCTCCCGAAGGTACCAAAAGAGGTACCCAAGTTACCTTACGACTATACTCCCGAGGAAACCCAGAAAATCGCAAAGGACGAATACGATGCGTGGAAATCAAAGCGGAAGGAGAAGCAAAAGCCAGATTTCCCTGAGACCGAAGAAGAGATAGAACGAGCTTGGAAAATGGTGAAGACTCTTCATCAACCCGAGCCGAGTCTGTCATCTGACTATGACCGCTCTATTCTGAAGTCACACCAGGAAATGGTGCGGTCAACGAAGAGCAGTAGCGCAAGCGGGAAAAAGGGGAAATCAGTTGCTCAGCTCGGAGAGCAGAAAAAACAATCCACGTCCCCGCTCAAAGTGATTTCCAATACCCAGGTGGGGCCGAGCACTAATATTGCTGATGAGGATATTGATCCGGAGTTTATAACACTGTACGCAGACAAGGCAGCTGATGCGGGTTTGTCCATTGCTGAGTATATGCAAACAGTAAACTACTTCCCCGCAGCTGAATGTGCGTACAAATACCAGTACGGGAAGCCTCTTGTCAAACCCGAGGAGATAAAGGATCTACCAACGAAAATGTGAAGAGTGCATAGTTGGTATATAGAAGCCGTTGAGAAATCTACGGACTGGATATGTCTCAACGTTAAGAACGAGCACTATGGAAATGGAAATGGATATGTTATGATACAATTTGAGGAATTGTTTCAGTTATACCAGCAGCAGGCCCTCGACAAATCTATCCTTAGTGCCTATTGTCTGTAAGCACTTATTTCTCTACCTCACCTCATTCAATTGCATATTCATATATATATATATATATATATATATATATATATATATATATATATATATATATATGGATGCGGATTTCCTGCCAAGGGTGGTAGCTACCACCCCACCAACCACCGTACGATGCTATATCGAGATGCGCACCCTAGTAGCATGATTAAGTTGATGAACCTGTTATTTTATGGTGATCCAAATTCATATGAAGATAAAGGAAAGTTCGGCCTTCGCTACGCGGAGGCCCGTCGCCGGAGGCTTAGGGCCGAGTTGGAGTTGGATACACAGTTACCGACCTAGTTAGGTCAGGACCGCCTTTATATACCTCTTGTAAGCCGCCGCACGGGATAAGCCACACATTGTAAATCCCGGCGCGATTGTAACCTACCCCGAAATAGTGAAGTATTGCTGGCTGGCGCCCGTGGTTTTTTCTCTTCTTCATTGGAAGGGTTTTCCACGTTAAAATCTCGTGTCCCCGTTGGTTTGATCTTGTTTAATTTCATCGCTGTTTTGCTATTTCTTGTAACAAGTGGTATCAGAGCCCTGTTTCAGATTAGGGATTCGCGATGGCATCGATGAAGTTTGATCTACCGTTGCTGGACTACAAGACGAGGTTTTCTCTGTGGCAAGTAAAGATGCGTGCGGTTCTGTCGCAGGCATCGGATCTGGATGAGGCGCTGGATTCTTTCGGGAATAAGGAAGCGAAGGTGTGGACTGCTGAGGAGAAGCGCAAAGATCGTAAGGCTTTGTCGTTGATTCAGCTTCATCTGTCTAATGATATATTACAAGAGGTGCTGTTGGAGAAATCCGCGGCTGCGTTGTGGGTCAAGCTGGAATCGATCTGCATGTCAAAACATCTCACCAGCAAGATGCACGTAAAGATGAAGCTGTTCTCGCTCAAGATGCAGGATGGTGGTTCTGTCATGAGCCACTTGTCGATCTTCAAGGAGATCGTGTCCGACCTAGTGTCGATGGAGGTAAAATATGAGGATGAAGACTTAGCTCTTCTGCTGTTATGTTCGCTGCCTAGTTCTTTTACAAACCTGCGTGATACCATACTGTTAAGCCGCGATGAACTAACTCTTGCGGAAGTTTGTGAGGCCCTGCAGACCAGGGAAAAGATGAAAGTTATGGTGCAGGCTAACACATCGTCCTCCAAAGGCGATGCATTGCAGGTACGAGGTAGACCTGAGCAGCGAGATAACAACTACAACAACAACAACAGAGATAAAAGCAGGGGCCGTTCAAAGTCCAAAGGACGAGACAAGTTCTGCAGGTACTGTAAGAAAACCAATCACACCATTGATGATTGCTGGAAGGTACAGAACAAGGAGAAAAGGAATGGCACATACCAACCGAAAAATAATTCTGACGGTAATGGTAATGGTACTGGTAAGGCTGCTGTTGTTGCTGGTGATAATAGTTCGGATGGTGAATGCTTAGCTGTTTTTACTGCATGTGTTACCCGTGATGATGAGTCGATTCTTGATACTGCTTGTTCGTTTCATATTTGCTGTAACAAAGAATGGTTCAGTTCTTATGAAGCTGTGCAGACTGGAGATTTTGTGCGTGTGGGGAACGACAACAAATGTCACATTGTTGGCGTTGGATCTGTTCAGATCAAGACCCATGGAGGGATGACACGTACATTGACGGGAGTGAAACACATACCATCCATGGCGAGAAATTTGATCTCGCTGAGTACCCTTGACTGTGACGGGTACAAATATGCCGGAGGGGATAAACGCCTGAAGGTATCAAAAGGTTCTCTCATTATTATGATTGGTGATATGAATTCTGCCAAGTTATATATTCTTAGAGGTAGCACTTTGTCTGGTACTGCTGCTGTTATTACTAATGATGATGCAAGTACAACTAACCTCTGGCATAAGCGGCTTGGACACATGAGTGAACATGGTATGGCAGAATTGGTGAAGAGAGAACTGTTGAAGAACTGCAATATGAGTAAGTTGCCGTTCTGTGAACACTGCGTGTTTGGTAAGCATAAGAGAGTTAAGTTCAATGCTTCCGTTCATAGCACTAAAGGTACTTTGGATTATGTACATGCTGATTTATGGGGGGCTTCACGTAAGCCCTCTTATGGTGGTGCTCGTTATATGCTTACTATCATTGATGATTACTCTAGAAGAATTTGGCCTTATTTTATGAAAACTAAGGATGATACTTTTGCTGCTTTTAAAGAGTGGAAAGTTATGATTGAAAAGCAAACTGAGAGAAAGGTGAAGGTGCTTCGTACTGACAATGGTGGCGAATTTTGTTCGCATGCTTTTGATGATTATTGTGTGCAGGAAGGCATTGTCAGGCACCACACCATCCCATACACACCTCAGCAAAATGGTGTAGCTGAGCGGATGAATAGGACGATCATCTCCAAAGCTCGCTGCATGTTGTTCAACGCCCGCATGAGTAGGCGTTTTTGGGCTGAGGCTGCCAACACTGCCTGCTACTTGATCAACAGGTCACCATCCATCCCTCTTGACAAGAAAACTCCTATTGAGGTATGGTCTGGTGAGTCAGCTGATTATTCACAACTGAAAGTTTTTGGTTGCACTGCCTATGCTCATGTTGATAATGGAAAATTAGAGCCTAGAGCTATTAAGTGCTTATTTCTTGGTTATGGTTCTGGAGTAAAAGGATATAAGTTGTGGAACCCGGAAACCAAAAAGACTTTCTTTAGCAGAAGTGTTGTGTTTAATGAATCTGTTATGTATGAGGACAGTTTGTCAACTGATGTTATGCATGATTCTTCTGATGAGGACGAACCACGAGTTCGTTTGCAGGTGGAGCCAGACCACCTGGATGAGGAGGAAACTGAAATTGTTGAGGAGGATATTGTGCCGCCCTCACCTCCTATTGTGCAGCAAGAAAATTTGTCTATTGCAGAACGCAGAGAGAAGAGGAATAAAGGACCTCGTACTCGTTTAATTGAGGAATGTGATGTTGTTTATTTTGCTCTAAGTTGTGCAGAACAGGTGGAGAATGATGCTGAACCTGCTACATATAATGAAGCTATTGCTTCGGTTGATCGTGACAAGTGGATTGGTGCAATGCACGAAGAGATGCAATCGCTTGAGAAGAATGGCACATGGGATATTGTGCGCTTACCTAAACAAAAGAAGGCCGTCCGCTGTAAGTGGATATTCAAAAGAAAGGAGGGCTTATCTCCCAGTGAGCCTCCAAGGTTTAAGGCAAGGTTAGTAGATAAAGGTTTCAGTCAGATTCCAGGAGTGGATTATAATGATGTGTTCTCACCTGTTGTCAAGCATAGTTCTATTCGTACTTTCTTTAGTATTGTTGCTATGCATGATCTTGAGCTTGAGCAGTTAGATGTGAAGACTGCGTTTTTGCATGGAGAACTAGAGGAGGAGATATACATGGACCAACCTGAAGGGTTCATGGTGCCTGGTAAAGAGGATTTCGTGTGCAAGCTAAAGAAGTCTCTTTACGGTTTGAAACAGTCTCCTCGACAATGGTATAAAAGGTTTGATTCTTTTATGATGGCACATGGTTTTAAGAGGTCTGAATATGATAGCTGTGTGTACATTAAATTTGTTGATGAATCACCTATATACTTGCTGCTATATGTTGATGATATGTTAATTGCTGCCAAGAGCATGAAAGAAATCACTACATTGAAGAAACAGTTGAGTAGTGAGTTTGAGATGAAGGATCTTGGTCCTGCTAAGAAAATTCTAGGTATGGAAATTTCTAGAGACAGAAAATCTAGATTGTTATTTCTTAGTCAGGAGAATTATATTAAGAAAGTACTTCATCGATTTAATATGCATGATGCAAAGTCTGTTAGTACTCCTATTGCTTCGCACTTCAAGTTGTCAGCATTGCAAAGTCCTACTACTGACAAAGATATTGAGTACATGTCACGAGTTCACTATGCTAGTGCTGTTGGTTCCTTAATGTATGCCATGGTGTGTTCTAGGCCTGATTTATCATATGCTATGAGTTTGGTCAGTCGATACATGGCTAATCCTGGTAAAGAACATTGGAAAGCTGTTCAGTGGATTTTCAGGTACCTTCGCGGCACATCCAAAGCTTGCTTGAAGTTTGGCAAGACTGGTGAGGGACTCGCAGGCTATGTGGATTCAGATTATGCTGCCGACTTGGATAAGAGGAGATCCCTCACAGGTTATGTGTTTACTATTAGTGGATGTGCCGTTAGCTGGAAGGCTACCTTGCAGGGTGTTCTTGCACAATCTACTACTGAGGCTGAGTATATGGCTATTGCTGAAGCATGCAAGGAGTCAGTTTGGTTGAAAGGCCTGTTTGCTGAGCTTTGTGGAGATGATACTTGCATTAACCTATTTTGTGACAGTCAGAGTGCTATTTACCTTACTAAGGATCAGATGTTCCATGAGAGAACAAAGCACATTGATGTCAAGTACCATTATGTGCGTGATGTTGTTGCACAAGGTAATCTGAAGGTATGCAAGATTAGTACTCATGATAATCCTGCTGATATGATGACAAAGCCAGTTCCTATTACTAAGTTTGAGCTTTGCTCGAGCTTAGTTGGTATCACTGCTTAGCCCAAGAGGCTATGTGGCGCCGAAGGTGTTTTCTTTGTGTGTTTCAGGTGAAGGTTCTCATTTCTGCTACAAGAGGGAATTTGTCTCAAGGTGGAGTGTTATTTTATGGTGATCCAAATTCATATGAAGATAAAGGAAAGTTCGGCCTTCGCTACGCGGAGGCCCGTCGCCGGAGGCTTAGGGCCGACTATACTCCCGAGGAAACCCAGAAAATCGCAAAGGACGAATACGATGCGTGGAAATCAAAGCGGAAGGAGAAGCAAAAGCCAGATTTCCCTGAGACCGAAGAAGAGATAGAACGAGCTTGGAAAATGGTGAAGACTCTTCATCAACCCGAGCCGAGTCTGTCATCTGACTATGACCGCTCTATTCTGAAGTCACACCAGGAAATGGTGCGGTCAACGAAGAGCAGTAGCGCAAGCGGGAAAAAGGGGAAATCAGTTGCTCAGCTCGGAGAGCAGAAAAAACAATCCACGTCCCCGCTCAAAGTGATTTCCAATACCCAGGTGGGGCCGAGCACTAATATTGCTGATGAGGATATTGATCCGGAGTTTATAACACTGTACGCAGACAAGGCAGCTGATGCGGGTTTGTCCATTGCTGAGTATATTCAAACAGTAAACTACTTCCCCGCAGCTGAATGTGCGTACAAATACCAGTACGGGAAGCCTCTTGTCAAACCCGAGGAGATAAAGGATCTACCAACGAAAATGCGAAGAGTGCATAGTTGGTATATGGAAGCCGTTGAGAAATCTACGGACTGGATATGTCTCAACGTTAAGAACGAGCACTATGGAAATGGAAATGGATATGTTATGATACAATTTGAGGAATTGTTTCAGTTATACCAGCAGCAGGCCCTCGACAAATCACTAGTAGAGAAGTGCCTTTCTATGGAATCGATTCTGTGGCGCACCCCTATTCGGTGCGCCACAGAAATGTAATTCTGTGGCGAACGGGTGGGCATGCGCCACAGAAAACAGGAATTCTGTGGCGCACGGGACCGAGGTGCGCCACAGAAAACAGAAATTCTGTGGCGCACCGGATGGGGGTGCGCCACAGAAATGAGCTGGGGCCCACACCAATAATTGCCACACTCCCATTCTGTGGCGCATGGTGGTCAGTGCGCCACAGAAATATGACATTTCTGTGGCGCACCACTGCCACGTGCGCCACAGAATTCCCATCCGAAAAAATTCTGCCCTCACGCACCAACTCCACCCCCCCCCCCCCCCCCCCGGGAACGCCTTTTCTAGTTTTTGACGGAAGAGTTGGCGGTCTAAAAAGCATCAAAAAATAAATCCCTTATAGATGCACGGAGAGTTTAATGTCTACTTTTTTATCAAATTTTGAAATATGAATTTCGACTTTCTGAGCAAAAGTTTTATAAAAAAAGTAAAATGGGCATAACTTTTGCATACGATGTCGAAAAAAAATGATCAAGATCATCCCCCAAACCGGGACCAATGTCCCTTCCCCTACAAATGCGGCCACAGCCCCCATCCTTTTTTTTTAGCTTGGGGGAGTGAGAGAGAGGTGTGGGTGGTAGTGTGTATTGTACCTCGTGGCGCGGGAGTCCTGCCGCGTGGCGCGGGAGTCCTGCCGCGTGGCGCGGGAGTTGTAACGCGTGGCCATGAATGCGCGTTATAATTAAACTGCCGCACCTCCACTCCACGCACCGTTGTGCCACCACCATGCCTCCGAGGAGGAACAACACTACCGGTTTCCGCGGCGTCCGATCGCGGCAGAACGGAATGTTCACCGCGACTATCCGCTTCGGGGACGACCGCATCCCCCTCGGCTCCTTTGCGACGGCGTCGGAGGCCGCCCGCGCTTGGGACGCGGCGGCCTGCCGCCTCAGCCGCCCGCGGTCGTTGATGAATTTTAACGACTACCACACCCTCTGGGAAGCGGAGGCCAGGGCGCCGACGCCGCAGATCTTCACTGCCGCCGACCACCGCCACCTCAGGAACCGCGCGTTTCAGGGCCTAGTCGACGCCAGGGACGACCGCGTGGTCCGCGAGTATTACCGGAACAATCCGGGTGAGGAGAGCGCCGACGGGGAGCTATGGCAGACCCGCGCGGCTGAGCGGGCGGAGCGGCGCCTCGAATGCCACCTCGATTTAGATGCCGCTCGGGAGGCGAGGACGAAGCCACTGCAAGAGCTCCGTCGGACCGACCACGCCGGCGAAGTCTGGGCCTCCGACGATCCGAGGTGGGGGCCTATCTCGGAAATACCATCATGCACCTCCTCCGACGACGAGGAGGTCACCGACGACGACGAGGACGAGGAGTAGCGCGCTAGCGCGTCTGCTTTCTGTTGGCTGTTTAATAAAATAATTTGTTGTATTCCGGCAAACAGTGGCCCTCTAGCTCGTCTGTTTTCTGTTTTCCGTGTGATTTTTCCTGATTTGTTGGAGTCAGATCTAATGGCATTTCGATAGACGTTAAGAAGAGGGGGACATGCATTTCGATAGATAAACAAGGCACAGTACACATAATGGCAAGATTGGATCTAAATCTAAACGGAGAGCATAGATCTCAATAAACAAGGCAGTACATAATGGCAAAAGTGCATCGATCTACTAGTCACACTCCTGCCTAGGCCTATAGTACATGTACTCGTAGTCGTCGTAGTCGCCGCCGCCGTCGTCGTCACTATCGTCTGACGGTGCTCTGCACTCCCTCGGAGGATCACGACTCCAGGGCTGGGCCTGAGGGTAGCGCAGGCGAGGGATATCGCCGGCCCTGATGTAGTCCATGACGCTCTGTAGAGTCCGGCCGGACCACCATAGCCGACGACCGGCCTCGTGATAGTTCCCAGGAGGCAGACCGTCGTCCTCATACTTGGCGAGCACCCTCTCACGCCGATTGATGAAGAAGGCATCCCAAGTATGCTGGTTATCGGGATGCCAACTGGGATTCCTCCGCTGCTCCGGTGTGAGCTCGTGGTAGTAGTGGTTCGTGATGGCCGCCCGACGCGCCACACCTTGAGGAAGAGGAGGGACCGGCACTCCTCCGGCGCTCAGCATCCAACCGGCGGGAACGTTGTAGCCGCACGGGCAGGGGTAGTTCGAGGCGGAAAGTGCCTCCGCCTGGATGAATGTTAGAGTGGGTACGGTAGAAGCCATGAGAGAGTGGTGAGTTTGTATGTGTTTATGGCAATGGAGTGGCAATGCATACATATATATAGCGAGAAGAAAACATCCCTTTAGTCCCGGTTGGGGACACCAACCGGGACTAAATGGGTTAGGGTTTCATTGGGAAACGGATCATCCCTTTAGTCCCGGTTGGGGACACCAACCGGGACTAAATGGGAATTAGGGTTTCGTTTGTACCAATCAGATAGAATCACACGGATCGTGTGTTTCTTTCAAGCGCTCTTGAGTCGTTGGATCCGGGTGTGTTTTTTTCGAGCTGTTGTGAGCCGTCCGATCAGGGCTACGTTGTGTTTCTTTCGAGCTGCTGTGAGCCGTTGGATGAGGTGTTTCTTAACCGTTGGATCAAAACCCTAGCTCAACACTTTGTGAGCCAGAGGACCCTATATATAGCCCAGCTTCATACACCGGTCAGTTCATCTCCCAAATACAAAACATCCGGATTCGCCGTCATACGTCCAGCCGTGCATTTGGTATGCATATATGCACAGTACCCACGGTTGGGCTGTATGACGGCGATACCGTTTGTTTTGTTCTACACCCCCTTGGATACATCATATATTCAGTTCATCGAGCAAATACAAAACATCGGATTCGCCGTCATACGTCCAGCCATGCATTTGGTATGCATATATGCACCCAGTAGCCACGGTTGGGCTGTATGACGGCGATACCGTTTGTTTTGTTCTACACCCCCTTGGATACATCATATTATTCAGTTCATCGAGCAAATATAAAACATCCGGATCAGTGTTTAACACATTCATCCCCCTTTAACACATTCATCTATGCATGCTTGGGTCATTGTTGACTTGGCGCTCGGGTAGTAATGTGCACGGGAACATCATCCGCGGCGTCCGAGAACGGTAGAAAAGAAATTTGTATTTCAGCGACACTACGGCGCGATAGCGCGTCTGTTTTCTGTTTAATGTAATTATTACTAATTTTAAAACAATATAAGATATTTATATTTAAATTAAGTGCAAATAGTGAAATAGTTAATAGTTTGAATAGTTAGAATAATTATTTAGTTAAACAGAAAACGGATTTGAATTAGTTATGCAAATTCAAACAATTTTAATGTTGTAATTTTTTCCTAATTTGGAACTATATAAAAGTTATTCACGTGCATATTTAATATATTCAAATTTTGGCGCTAAAACAATTGGCGCGCCCGGCCCAAAAGTAGTTCTGGCCCCGGTGCGCGACCAGCCGGGCCTTCCGTCCCGGTTGGTGGCAACAACCGGGACGAAAGCACCTTCCGTCCCGGTTGTTGCCACCAACCGGGACGGAAGAGGCTTTCGTCCCGGTTGTTACCACCGACCGGGACGAAAGGGTGATAGGATATATACACGTCACACCTTCCGTCCCGGTTGTTGCCACCAACCGGGACGGAAGGAGCTTTCGTTCCGGTTGTTACCACCGACCGGGACGAAAGGGTGATAGGATATATACACGTCACCGCCCCCCACAGTTCCAGACCGCGCGCAGGGACGAAAGTGACGCCGCCAGGCTGCCCATTTTTTCCGTTTCCCCGCGCCGCCCTCGCCCCGTCGGCGTCCTCGCCTCTGCGGCGCCGTCCCTACGTCCCGTCGCACCCGCGCCGCCCCTCGCCCCGTCAGCGTCCTCCTCTGCGGCGCCGCCCTCGCCCCGTCGCCGTCCTCCTCCGTGGCGCCGCCCCTCGCCCCACGCGCCGCCCCTCGATCCCGTCTCGCCCCCGTCGGCGTCCTCCTCTGCGGCGCCGCCCCTCGCCCCACGCGCCGCCCCTCGATCCCGTCTCGCGCCGGCCTCCACCGCCCCGCGCCGCCGGCCCGCCGCTGTCCCAAGAGGAGGTAAGGCCTGCCCCCATCTCGCCCTAACCCGGGGCCTTTTTTGTTTTTTTCCTTTTTTTACTTAATTACTGTTTTTTATTAGTGTTACAAATGTTAGAATTATTAGTTTATGAATGTTAGAAATTTTAGATTAGACTTATTAACTTTAAATTTGTTTAGAATTGATATAGAAAATTTAAGAATGTTAGTTATTTTAGATTAGACTTAGCAATTTTAGATTTGTACGTTTAGAATTGATATAGGAAATTTAAGAATGTTAGAATTATTAGTTATAAATGTTAGAAATTTTAGATTCGTACGTTTAGAATTGATATAGGAAATTGAAGAATGTTAGAATTATTAATTATGAATGTTAGAAAATCTAATTAAGATAGTGTTATAAATTTAAGAATGCTAGAAATGTTATCGTACGTTTAAATATTTCATGAATATATGTTGCTCTTTTTGTGTATTATCTATAAACAATTTTGATGAAAATAATTGATCATTAGTTAATTATTATGTATAAGCAATTTTAATGAATTGGATCTGAAATATATACTTACTCTTTTTGTATAGTATGGAGCCAAGAGACGAAGATGCCGAAAATATGATCGAGGGTTTAATCCGCGAGCCCGACGTAGAGACCGATGTGAGCCAGTGGATGAACGACTCCGGTGAGGGAGATCCGGTGCTCACCTAGGGAGACGACTCCGATGAGGGAGAAGCCGACGGCTCCGATATGGGAGCAGCCGACGGCTCCGGTGGAACCATACAAATTACAAACACCGGCTCCGAGGTGCATATATATATATATATGTTAATTAATGAAGTATCCGTTGTCTATATACATGTATTAACAGTCTTTATATTTTTAGCCATCCGGTTCAAATATATCAACCGGAAAAAAGACTAAACGAGGCGCAACAAAGAAGTTGAAAGATACAGAAAGATACAGGATCGACACGATCACAGCAGACGGCGCACCCGAGCTTCCCGCTGATGTTGCCCAAAAATTTGTGAAGCAATGCGGAGTGCTAGTTAGAGATCACATCCCGATCACTGTTAATGAGTGGAATGAGCCAAAAGATCCGCGGAAACAAGGAATTTCATATGTCGGCAAAATAGCCAAAGATCATGTTTTCTCAAAGATTTTCGCTAATTTCAACTTACCCGTGCCGGAGGTGGACGAGAATGAAGCGGATGTGAATGAGGCCGATGTTACTAAAATGAAACATGAGATACCGGAAAAGGTCAAAGCGTGGACCCTGAAAAAGATGGCCGAGCAATTCAAAAACTGGAAGAAAAGATTGAACCTTGATTATGTTAAGAAGAACAAGACTCCTGATTTCACTCAAGGGTATGAGAAAATAAAACCCGTATGGGCAGACTTCGTGAAGTACAAGCTGGCAGAGAATGAACTGGAAAGGACGAAAACAAATGAGAAAAACGCCGCCAAAAAGGTATATCACCATGTTATGGGGCAAGGTGGCTACAAGGGTTCCAGTCCCAAGTGGGAGACATGGGAGAACAACCTGATTCAGCAGGGGATCACTCCCGAGCCGTTCTTGTGGGTCGAGCGGACAAGGTCATGGTTCTACGGGCATGGGGGCAGGTTGGACGCCGAAGGAAAAGCAATATATAACCTAAGGCATAAAGAGAGTCGTCCTCTACCCATAGAGAAGCTGAGAGACGCAATAAAGGACGTTAAAGATGGGAAGTTCGTGCCAGATAGAGAGAACGACGAGCTCACACGAGCCCTAGGGAATAAGGAACATGGAGGGCGTACACGAGGCACAAAAGGCACTCCTCCGTGGAGTGTTGCGTTCGACTCCACCAAAAAGTTATACCTAGATAGAAGCCGTCAACGTAAAAAGGACAAGGAGGCAGCTGAAGCAGAGAATCAGGCAAACTGGAGGCGTCAACTTGAAGAAATGGTAAAGCTGACACAGGATGTAGCAAAGAAGCAGCAGGACCAAATTAACACACTTAGCCAGCAGATAGTGTCTATCGGCGCAACAGTACACATGGTAGAAGTTGAAGTCGAGGCTCCCGACGCCGCACATTCTCATCGCAAAAGCAGCGTTGCGTCCACGCAGCTACCGGGTGATGATGCACCGCCGATGATTCACCCGGTGGATGAGATCACGGAAATGACATCCTGTGAGCTCCACGTGAAGGTCGTCAATATAACCATCAAGGCGGCGGCCGGCTATGCCTTACCAATTGGCAACGAACCAACTCACCATAGTCTTCCGGTTCCACGGGGCTACGCTGTTGTTGGGGTCGATGAAGTTGTCAACAGATTCGAGCGGGTAAAGCTTGATTTTCCTGAAGGTGAATACGAAGAGTTGACTGAACTCGGAGAAGCCAAGAACTTGACCGTTCTATGGCTAAAGGAATGCATTGTGCTCACAAATCAGACGGCAAAGCCATCGAATCCTCGCCTTTCTCCAGCGCAAAAGTCTCCAGCGCGGTCGTCTTCGCAACGCATGCCGTCTCCGGCGCGGTCGCCTACGCCGTGCACGTCTCCAGCGCGGTCGCCTACGCCGCCGCGTCAGCCCTCTCCGCCCACTAAGTTTCTGCCAAAACGTAAAAAATCACCGAAACGTCAACGGTCACCCCTCCCGAAGGTACCAAAAGAGGTACCCAAGTTACCTTACGACTATACTCCCGAGGAAACCCAGAAAATCGCAAAGGACGAATACGATGCGTGGAAATCAAAGCGGAAGGAGAAGCAAAAGCCAGATTTCCCTGAGACCGAAGAAGAGATAGAACGAGCTTGGAAAATGGTGAAGACTCTTCATCAACCCGAGCCGAGTCTGTCATCTGACTATGACCGCTCTATTCTGAAGTCACACCAGGAAATGGTGCGGTCAACGAAGAGCAGTAGCGCAAGCGGGAAAAAGGGGAAATCAGTTGCTCAGCTCGGAGAGCAGAAAAAACAATCCACGTCCCCGCTCAAAGTGATTTCCAATACCCAGGTGGGGCCGAGCACTAATATTGCTGATGAGGATATTGATCCGGAGTTTATAACACTGTACGCAGACAAGGCAGCTGATGCGGGTTTGTCCATTGCTGAGTATATGCAAACAGTAAACTACTTCCCCGCAGCTGAATGTGCGTACAAATACCAGTACGGGAAGCCTCTTGTCAAACCCGAGGAGATAAAGGATCTACCAACGAAAATGTGAAGAGTGCATAGTTGGTATATGGAAGCCGTTGAGAAATCTACGGACTGGATATGTCTCAACGTTAAGAACGAGCACTATGGAAATGGAAATGGATATGTTATGATACAATTTGAGGAATTGTTTCAGTTATACCAGCAGCAGGCCCTCGACAAATCTATCCTTAGTGCCTATTGTCTGTAAGCACTTATTTCTCTACCTCACCTCATTCAATTGCATATTCTTATATATATATATATATATATATATATATATATATATATATATATATATATATATATATATATATGGATGCGGATTTCCTGCCAAGGGTGGTAGCTACCACCCCACCAACCACCGTACGATGCTATATCGAGATGCGCACCCTAGTAGCATGATTAAGTTGATGAACCTGTTATTTTATGGTGATCCAAATTCATATGAAGATAAAGGAAAGTTCGGCCTTCGCTACGCGGAGGCCCGTCGTCGGAGGCTTAGGGCCGAGTTGGAGTTGGATACACAGTTACCGACCTAGTTAGGTCAGGACCGCCTTTATATACCTCTTGTAAGCCGCCGCACGGGATAAGCCACACATTGTAAATCCCGGCGCGATTGTAACCTACCCCGAAATAGTGAAGTATTGCTGGCTGGCGCCCGTGCTTTTTTCTCTTCCTCATTGGAAGGGTTTTCCACGTTAAAATCTCGTGTCCCCGTTGGTTTGATCTTGTTTAATTTCATCGGTGTTTTGCTATTTCTTGTAACAAGTGGTATCAGAGCCCTGTTTCAGATTAGGGATTCGCGATGGCATCGATGAAGTTTGATCTACCGTTGCTGGACTACAAGACGAGGTTTTCTCTGTGGCAAGTAAAGATGCGTGCGGTTCTGTCGCAGGCATCGGATCTGGATGAGGCGCTGGATTCTTTCGGGAATAAGGAAGCGAAGGTGTGGACTGCTGAGGAGAAGCGCAAAGATCGTAAGGCTTTGTCGTTGATTCAGCTTCATCTGTCTAATGATATATTACAAGAGGTGCTGTTGGAGAAATCCGCGGCTGCGTTGTGGGTCAAGCTGGAATCGATCTGCATGTCAAAACATCTCACCAGCAAGATGCACGTAAAGATGAAGCTGTTCTCGCTCAAGATGCAGGATGGTGGTTCTGTCATGAGCCACTTGTCGATCTTCAAGGAGATCGTGTCCGACCTAGTGTCGATGGAGGTAAAATATGAGGATGAAGACTTAGCTCTTCTGCTGTTATGTTCGCTGCCTAGTTCTTTTACAAACCTGCGTGATACCATACTGTTAAGCCGCGATGAACTAACTCTTGCGGAAGTTTGTGAGGCCCTGCAGACCAGGGAAAAGATGAAAGTTATGGTGCAGGCTAACACATCGTCCTCCAAAGGCGATGCATTGCAGGTACGAGGTAGACCTGAGCAGCGAGATAACAACTACAACAACAACAACAGAGATAAAAGCAGGGGCCGTTCAAAGTCCAAAGGACGAGACAAGTTCTGCAGGTACTGTAAGAAAACCAATCACACCATTGATGATTGCTGGAAGGTACAGAACAAGGAGAAAAGGAATGGCACATACCAACCGAAAAATAATTCTGACGGTAATGGTAATGGTACTGGTAAGGCTGCTGTTGTTGCTGGTGATAATAGTTCGGATGGTGAATGCTTAGCTGTTTTTACTGCATGTGTTACCCGTGATGATGAGTGGATTCTTGATACTGCTTGTTCGTTTCATATTTGCTGTAACAAAGAATGGTTCAGTTCTTATGAAGCTGTGCAGACTGGAGATTTTGTGCGTGTGGGGAACGACAACAAATGTCACATTGTTGGCGTTGGATCTGTTCAGATCAAGACCCATGGAGGGATGACACGTACATTGACGGGAGTGAAACACATACCATCCATGGCGAGAAATTTGATCTCGCTGAGTACCCTTGACTGTGACGGGTACAAATATGCCGGAGGGGATAAACGCCTGAAGGTATCAAAAGGTTCTCTCATTATTATGATTGGTGATATGAATTCTGCCAAGTTATATATTCTTAGAGGTAGCACTTTGTCTGGTACTGCTGCTGTTATTACTAATGATGATGCAAGTACAACTAACCTCTGGCATAAGCGGCTTGGACACATGAGTGAACATGGTATGGCAGAATTGGTGAAGAGAGAACTGTTGAAGAACTGCAATATGAGTAAGTTGCCGTTCTGTGAACACTGCGTGTTTGGTAAGCATAAGAGAGTTAAGTTCAATGCTTCCGTTCATAGCACTAAAGGTACTTTGGATTATGTACATGCTGATTTATGGGGGGCTTCACGTAAGCCCTCTTATGGTGGTGCTCGTTATATGCTTACTATCATTGATGATTACTCTAGAAGAATTTGGTCTTATTTTATGAAAACTAAGGATGATACTTTTGCTGCTTTTAAAGAGTGGAAAGTTATGATTGAAAAGCAAACTGAGAGAAAGGTGAAGGTGCTTCGTACTGACAATGGTGGCGAATTTTGTTCGCATGCTTTTGATGATTATTGTGTGCAGGAAGGCATTATCAGGCACCACACCATCCCATACACACCTCAGCAAAATGGTGTAGCTGAGCGGATGAATAGGACGATCATCTCCAAAGCTCGCTGCATGTTGTTCAACGCCCGCATGAGTAGGCGTTTTTGGGCTGAGGCTGCCAACACTGCCTGCTACTTGATCAACAGGTCACCATCCATCCCTCTTGACAAGAAAACTCCTATTGAGGTATGGTCTGGTGAGTCAGCTGATTATTCACAACTGAAAGTTTTTGGTTGCACTGCCTATGCTCATGTTGATAATGGAAAATTAGAGCCTAGAGCTATTAAGTGCTTATTTCTTGGTTATGGTTCTGGAGTAAAAGGATATAAGTTGTGGAACCCGGAAACCAAAAAGACTTTCTTTAGCAGAAGTGTTGTGTTTAATGAATCTGTTATGTATGAGGACAGTTTGTCAACTGATGTTATGCATGATTCTTCTGATGAGGACGAACCACGAGTTCGTTTGCAGGTGGAGCCAGACCACCTGGATGAGGAGGAAACTGAAATTGTTGAGGAGGATATTGTGCCGCCCTCACCTCCTATTGTGCAGCAAGAAAATTTGTCTATTGCAGAACGCAGAGAGAAGAGGAATAAAGGACCTCGTACTCGTTTAATTGAGGAATGTGATGTTGTTTATTTTGCTCTAAGTTGTGCAGAACAGGTGGAGAATGATGCTGAACCTGCTACATATAATGAAGCTATTGCTTCGGTTGATCGTGACAAGTGGATTGGTGCAATGCACGAAGAGATGCAATCACTTGAGAAGAATGGCACATGGGATATTGTGCGCTTACCTAAACAAAAGAAGGCCGTCCGCTGTAAGTGGATATTCAAAAGAAAGGAGGGCTTATCTCCCAGTGAGCCTCCAAGGTTTAAGGCAAGGTTAGTAGCAAAAGGTTTCAGTCAGATTCCAGGAGTGGATTATAATGATGTGTTCTCACCTGTTGTCAAGCATAGTTCTATTCGTACTTTCTTTAGTATTGTTGCTATGCATGATCTTGAGCTTGAGCAGTTAGATGTGAAGACTGCGTTTTTGCATGGAGAACTAGAGGAGGAGATATACATGGACCAACCTGAAGGGTTCATGGTGCCTGGTAAAGAGGATTTCGTGTGCAAGCTAAAGAAGTCTCTTTACGGTTTGAAACAGTCTCCTCGACAATGGTATAAAAGGTTTGATTCTTTTATGATGGCACATGGTTTTAAGAGGTCTGAATATGATAGCTGTGTGTACATTAAATTTGTTGATGAATCACCTATATACTTGCTGCTATATGTTGATGATATGTTAATTGCTGCCAAGAGCATGAAAGAAATCACTACATTGAAGAAACAGTTGAGTAGTGAGTTTGAGATGAAGGATCTTGGTCCTGCTAAGAAAATTCTAGGTATGGAAATTTCTAGAGACAGAAAATCTAGATTGTTATTTCTTAGTCAGGAGAATTATATTAAGAAAGTACTTCATCGATTTAATATGCATGATGCAAAGTCTGTTAGTACTCCTATTGCTTCGCACTTCAAGTTGTCAGCATTGCAAAGTCCTACTACTGACAAAGATATTGAGTACATGTCACGAGTTCACTATGCTAGTGCTGTTGGTTCCTTAATGTATGCCATGGTGTGTTCTAGGCCTGATTTATCATATGCTATGAGTTTGGTCAGTCGATACATGGCTAATCCTGGTAAAGAACATTGGAAAGCTGTTCAGTGGATTTTCAGGTACCTTCGCGGCACATCCAAAGCTTGCTTGAAGTTTGGCAAGACTGGTGAGGGACTCGCAGGCTATGTGGATTCAGATTATGCTGCCGACTTGGATAAGAGGAGATCCCTCACAGGTTATGTGTTTACTATTAGTGGATGTGCCGTTAGCTGGAAGGCTACCTTGCAGAGTGTTGTTGCACAATCTACTACTGAGGCTGAGTATATGGCTATTGCTGAAGCATGCAAGGAGTCAGTTTGGTTGAAAGGCCTGTTTGCTGAGCTTTGTGGAGATGATACTTGCATTAACCTATTTTGTGACAGTCCGAGTGCTATTTACCTTACTAAGGATCAGATGTTCCATGAGAGAACAAAGCACATTGATGTCAAGTACCATTATGTGCGTGATGTTGTTGCACAAGGTAATCTGAAGGTATGCAAGATTAGTACTCATGATAATCCTGCTGATATGATGACAAAGCCAGTTCCTATTACTAAGTTTGAGCTTTGCTCGAGCTTAGTTGGTATCACTGCTTAGCCCAAGAGGCTATGTGGCGCCGAAGGTGTTTTCTTTGTGTGTTTCAGGTGAAGGTTCTCATTTCTGCTACAAGAGGGAATTTGTCTCAAGGTGGAGTGTTATTTTATGGTGATCCAAATTCATATGAAGATAAAGGAAAGTTCGGCCTTCGCTACGCGGAGGCCCGTCGCCGGAGGCTTAGGGCCGACTATACTCCCGAGGAAACCCAGAAAATCGCAAAGGACGAATACGATGCGTGGAAATCAAAGCGGAAGGAGAAGCAAAAGCCAGATTTCCCTGAGACCGAAGAAGAGATAGAACGAGCTTGGAAAATGGTGAAGACTCTTCATCAACCCGAGCCGAGTCTGTCATCTGACTATGACCGCTCTATTCTGAAGTCACACCAGGAAATGGTGCGGTCAACGAAGAGCAGTAGCGCAAGCGGGAAAAAGGGGAAATCAGTTGCTCAGCTCGGAGAGCAGAAAAAACAATCCACGTCCCCGCTCAAAGTGATTTCCAATACCCAGGTGGGGCCGAGCACTAATATTGCTGATGAGGATATTGATCCGGAGTTTATAACACTGTACGCAGACAAGGCAGCTGATGCGGGTTTGTCCATTGCTGAGTATATTCAAACAGTAAACTACTTCCCCGCAGCTGAACGTCCGTGGCACATTTCCCTGTATGTATTGCATGTCAAACCGACGGTTAATGGGTAATAATATCCACACTCACCTCCATAGCGCCGTTGTCTAAATGGAGAAGTTTAAATCATTGTCTCGTTTGTTAATCTATACTTCGAACATTTTTTATGGTCTACTTCGAACATGTTACCAGCGCGCGCACGACTGATCGAGATCTATAGAAGACAAGATGTGGATGGCGGCCTCGGAATGTATCTTTGAGGATGGACAAGTGTGATGTGGGTTTTAGATGTCAAATATTCCACTCTAAAGGATGACCGGCTTCATCGTCATCACCTTCTCTCTAGCGAGAATCTGGATTTATGGCTCGAAACTACCGCTTCGGGCGAACTAGAGGGACTCTTCCGAAAAGTTGGGGTAAACCTTTGTTTTGGGTGTTCCTATGGCCCCCATAGCGTCTAACTCAGTGGTACTAATACAAAGTGATGTATGTGGCCCAATGAGCACGGTAGCTAGATGTGGTTATGAGTGCTTCTTTACTTTCACTATTATTTGAGTATGTAGAGATATATCTATTTGATAAAAAAATCGAAACCTTCGAAAAGTTCAAGGAATTACAGAGTGAGGTAAAAGATAAATTAGGCAAGAAAATAAAATTTCTACGGTTGAACCATGAAGGCGAGTACATGGGCCAATAGATTGATGTCCATTTAAAAAGTTGTGGAATAGTTCCTCGGCTCACTCCGTCGGAAACGCCACAAAGGAATGTATGTTGTGCCTTTCTATGGAAGTGCCCTCGACAAATCACTAGTAGAGAAGTGCCTTTCTATGGAATCGATTCTGTGGCGCACCCCTATTCGGTGCGCCACAGAAATGTAATCCTGTGGCGCACGGGTGGGCATGCGCCACAGAAAACAGGAATTCTGTGGCGCACGGGACCGAGGTGCGCCACAGAAAACAGAAATTCTGTGGCGCACCGGATGGGGGTGCGCCACAGAAATGAGCTGGGGCCCACACCAATAATTGCCACACTCCCATTCTGTGGCGCATGGTGGTCAGTGCGCCACAGAAATATGACATTTCTGTGGCGCACCACTGCCACGTGCGCCACAGAATTCCCATCCGAAAAAATTCTGCCCTCACGCACCAACTCCACCCCCCCCCCCCCGGGAACGCCTTTTCTAGTTTTTGACGGAAGAGTTGGCGGTCTAAAAAGCATCAAAAAATAAATCCCTTATAGATGCACGGAGAGTTTAATGTCTACTTTTTTATCAAATTTTGAAATATGAATTTCGACTTTCTGAGCAAAAGTTTTATAAAAAAAGTAAAATGGGCATAACTTTTGCATACGATGTCGAAAAAAAATGATCAAGATATTAAAAAAAACTAGAGAAAAAAAGAAACCCAACCTCACTGGCCTTCGGCCTGTGAGCTTTTTTTAGAATCGCCAAATTCCAAAAGGAACAAAAGTTATGGCCGTTTTAAGATTTTGACTAGAAAATAAAAAAAAAAAAAAAAAAATTCTGTGGCGCACCAAGGGGGGGTGCGCCACAGAATTGGGAGGCAGATTCGAAATCTGCCTCCTCCCCTCCTTTTCTTCACTTCTCCCCTCCACTTCTCCTCCACTTCTCATCTTCTACCTCTCCTCTCCTCCACCTCTCCTCCTCCACCACCACCACCACCACCACCACCACCACCATCTCTCCTCCTTCTCCTCCACCACCACCGCCACCACTCCTCCTCCTCCACCACCACCACCACCACCACCATCCTCCTCCTCCTCCACCACCACCACCACCACCTCCGGTGAGCTCCTCCTCCTCCACCACCACCTCTCCTCCTCCTCTTTCTCCTCCTCTATCACCACCACCTCTCCTCCTCCTCCTCCTCCTCCTCTATCACCACCACCTCTCCTCCTCCACCACCACCACCTCCGGCGAGCTTCTCCTTCTCCTCCCCACCAACTCCGGTGACCCCCATCCTCCACCCACCAACTCCGGCGAGCATCCGACGAAATCCGGCGAAATTTCGAAATTTCGAAAATTTCCCGCGGCCAGATCTGGCCGCCTTTTTTTTTTTAAATTCAAAAAAAAATTCTGTGGCGCACCCCCCTTGGTGCGCCACAGAATTGCAAATTTCTGTGGCGCACGGCTTTGGTGTGCCACAGAATTGACATTTCTGTGGCGCACGGCCTCGGTGCGCCACAGAAAAAAATTCTGTGGCGTGAATTCTGTGGCGCACCCCTCTGGCCCCTAGGTGCGCCACAGAATCCCATTTTGGTGCGCCACAGAAAGGCCTTTTTCTACTAGTGAATCTATCCTTAGTGCCTATTGTCTGTAAGCACTTATTTCTCTAGCTCACCTCATTCAATTGCATATTCATATATATATATATATATATATATATATAGGATTTCCTGCCAAGGGTGGTAGCTACCACCCCACCAACCACCGTACGATGCTATATCGAGATGCGCATCCTAGTAGCATGATTAAGTTGATGAACCTGTTATTTTATGGTGATCCAAATTCATATGAAGATAAAGGAAAGTTCGGCCTTCGCTACGCGGAGGCCCGTCGCCGGAGGCTTAGGGCCGAGTTGGAGTTGGATACACAGTTACCGACCTAGTTAGGTCAGGACCGTCTTTATATACCTCTTGTAAGCCGCCGCACGGGATAAACCACACATTGTAAATCCCGGCGCGATTGTAACCTACCCCGAAATAGTGAAGTATTGCTGGCTGGCGCCCGTGGTTTTTTCTCTTCCTCATTGGAAGGGTTTTCCACGTTAAAATCTCGTGTCCCCGTTGGTTTGATCTTGTTTAATTTCATCGTTGTTTTGCTATTGCTTGTAACAGAACCGGTGGTTTTCGCTTAGTACATGTTGCGACATCTTCTGTCATACTAACGCCGTGAAATTGGCTCTGTGTAGGCCGGGCCCAACACCATATTTATCTCTTTTGTTTTTTGTTTTTATGTGAACCTGCTCTAGCACTAATAATTCAAACTTTTAGTTTATCTCTGACCCTCCACTACACTCGCTATCAACCACTCATAGAGCTAACGCACACCAGCCAAAAAGGACTGATTTTTCGCGGGATATTCTTGGCCCGAACTTTTTTTCACGGCGAACGTTTTGTTTTGAGATGGACGTATGTGCTAAATACCATGGTTGTCTTCCTACCTTTGGAGTTTTCTCCGTGCTGCCGGATGCACTTGATAGCTTTTTACCTGCTGATATATCTGCACGACGACAGCTTTGGCTGAGGCAAAGAGATAGATGTTGTGCAGACATTTTCGTAACCGGTGATATCTGATTTGGTGGTGTGGTGTACCCGTGCACGTGATTCGCACATAACGTCAGCATGCATGGCTATAGTGAGCATAAACTTATCCATTAAGCTAGCTTCAAGCCTTTGTTGCAGCCTCGAAAAAACTAACGGCTATTAAGAACTCGAGACAAGGAGACACTCAGACACATGTACGTGTGAATTAGAAGAGAGAGACCCAAGCAGATCATATGCACATCAAGCAAACTAGGCACTAGCTATTTGTGATTGAGCACCAACTTGACCTGTGCCACTGTATCCGGCCTCGCCTCGCCTTGCCCTCTCACGGGAACAGGACGCGGCATCCTACAGCAGCGCCTCGTCAGGATCTCATCGACCAGTCATCAGCGCGGTTGGACACGCATAAGGTAGCAATGGCGAGCTCCTGTCGCATCTCGTGCGCGTCTGCCTCGCCTCGCCCGCACTGCAACAGACAGAGGTGACAGGGTCAAGTGAGCACCACATTCACCTCCGCGCTCGGCACGCCTTCCCCTTCGAGGACCGAAGCTCGCCATGGCCGTGGCTCGCTTGATACCCATGATTTTAGTCGCGGATATCCGTTCCCCAATTCTCCCACGACTACCCGCTTCTTGCCAGCTGCGGCCATGCTCCTCGACCCCTTCGTGGCGGAGCATGAGGAGGTTGTGGTCGTCAAGGAGGAGCTTTAGGAGCTTGGAGGAAAGGCTAAGGCGGCTTGAAAAGGGTGGAGCAGCGGAGGCGGTTGGCTGGACAACAGAAAGAGAGCGGGAGGTGGTGATGGTTGTCAAAATTGACGAGGGTAAGGGATCTACTCGGATGCGTACCGAGTCCCCTATCGTATGTATTTATATTAGGCACATTGCCTTAGGGTACAAGTTACAGAGAGACCGGATTGTATCCGTAATATATGTTTAATACAATGCTAACTCTAACACCCTCCCTTAATCACAACTTGCACAAGTTGAGATTATGCTTAAACTCTTCAAATGCACGATAAGGAAGTGGCTTAGTAAACCCATCTGCCACTTGATCCTTTGAAGGAATAAACCTGATTTCCAGCTGTTTGTTCAGAACTCTTTCTCTCACAAAATGAAAATCAATCTCAATGTGTTTAGCTCGTGCATGAAACACAAGATTTGCTGAGAGATATGTAGCACCTAGGTTATCACACCATAGCAAAGGTGGCTGAAACAATTTCACTCCAAGTTCTTCAAGTAAAGATTGCATCCAAATAACTTCTGCAGTGGCATTGGCTAAAGACTTGTACTCTGCTTCTGTACTGGATCTAGATACTGAAGCTTGTTTCTTTGCACTCCAAGAAATAAGATTAGGACCATAGAAAACAGAAAAACCTCCTGTGGATCGTCTGTCATCCACACATCCAGCCCAATCAGCATCAGAGAAAGCGCTCAATAAAGTAGAGGAAGACCTCATGAAGGTAAGACCCATACCAATAGTGTGTTTAACATATCTCAACACTCGTTTAGCTGCTGTCCAATGTACCGTTGTAGGAGCATGCAGATACTGACAAATTTTGTTAACTGCATAGGAAATATCAGGCCGTGTAAGAGTAAGATACTGTAGGGCACCAACCATACTTCTGTACTTGGTGCTATCATCAGGTCCTAATAATTCTCCCTCCCTGGCTGATATTTTCTCAGAAGACGAAAGGGGTGTTGAGACACCCGTGCACATTAACATACCAGCACGAGTAAGAATATCCTTGGCATATTTAGACTGAGTCAAACAAAGTCCATCACGATGTTTCTGAACCTCAATGCCAAGAAAATAGTGAAGACCACCCAGATCTTTGAGAGCAAAGTCTTGATGCAAATCTTTGAGAAGAGCATCCGTAGCAGCTTGGGAGGAGCTAGCAACAATGATATCATCCACATAAATAAGCATATAAATAGTGACACCAAGCTTCCGGTAGATGAACAATGATGTATCAGACTTGGATGGAACAAACCCATAGCTAACAAGTTTTGTACTGAGACGAGAAAACCATGCTCGAGGGGCCTGTTTAAGACCATAAAGTGCTTTATCAAGTTTGCATATGTAATCAGGTTTGGTCGGATCCTCATACCCTGGGGGTTGTCGCATGTAGACCTCCTCTTCCAGAACGCCATGTAAGAACGCGTTCTTGACATCTAACTGTCGCAAATTCCATCCCCTAGAAACAGAAAGAGCCAAAACAAGACGAACAGTAGCAATTTTGACAACTGGGCTAAATGTATCCTCATAATCGATGCCATAGCGTTGTTTGTATCCTTTGGCAACAAGACGTGCCTTGTGCCTGTCAATAGATCCATCAGAATTCCTCTTGATCTTATAAATCCAGCGGCAGTCAATGATATGACGACCTTGTCGTGAGGGAACCAAATGCCACGTCTTATTTCTGAGAAGCGCAGCATATTCATCATCCATAGCACTCTTCCAATGAGAATCAGCAAGAGCATCAGAGAGTGTATTAGGTTCATCAGAAACAGCAGATAAACACCAACGAACCGTACCATCGGTGTACTCCCTCTTTTTTACGATCCCTTTGCTAGCACGTGTAACCGGCCGAGAGGGAGATGGCACAAGCGGAGCCACAGGCGATGCCGATGCAGGGGATCCGTCGGGACTGCGGGAGCTGGCAGTGGGCGCAAAGGGCGCAGGAGATCCTGTAGGCCGCGATGTGGCCGAATGCGTGGAGCTCGACGCAGCTGTAGCGCGGGAGGGCGCAGAAGATCCAGAGGGCGGGGCGTCCACGGGCTGACTGTGCGGAGACCGGGGCGAGGTGGCAGTAGGAGATTGGTGCGGGTGGGCACGGGCGCCAGTGGACGACGCGGACTGGTGAGGGGGCGATCTGCCTCGCGCGCCGGGCCGACCAGGTGTGTCAGGCGGCGATCCCGAGGATGATTCGTCCAGATCCTCCTCGGAGTCAGAGCTTCTGTCATTTTGTGCAGAATCTGAAAAGGAGCCGTTTTGACTGATTTCTGATACCATATAGAATTGTTGCACTAGCCTTATAGACCAAAAGTCCGAACTGATGGAAAGGGGCTAGTCCTGTATTTAGATTTCAACACCCCCCCCTCACGTCTAGGCTATTTTAGTCCTTAGCGTGGGATTGGTGCGGGCCGCAGAATCTTTTTCTTTTGTTTTTTTAATACTGCGTGAGCAGGGTCTCGAACTCGAGACCTCGTGGCTCTGATACCATGTTAAAATTGACGAGGGTAAGGGATCTACTCGGATGCGTACCGAGTCCCCTATCGTATGTATTTATATTAGGCACATTGCCTTAGGGTACAAGTTACAGAGAGACCGGATTGTATCCGTAATATATGTTTAATACAATGCTAACTCTAACAATGGTGGGCAGAAGGATTTAGGTGCAGGGGAGAGGATGTGGAGGGAAGGAGTGGGTGGGGTAGGGAACAACTTTCCGTCGCATCACACAACTTTTGGCCAGCTATGGTTTTGTTAATCAATGTTTGACTAGAGCTAGAGCGAGGGTATATATGGTGGCTACGAGCTGGAGCGAGCAAGTGCATTGCAACACAGATGCACTATTTATATAGTCTAGTGCGCATTGATCCCAGTGCTGTTGGAATCATCTGCATGGCAGTGTGAGCTGTCGCACAGGCTACACGCCAGAAGCTATTGCCTATCTTTTGAAAAAGTATTATATTATCTTGCTTTTTTAGTGTTCCATCATACTTCATTCCCAAAACTTGATGTCCGTGAGAGAGAGTAACCGGCAGGCATCTCTATAATGATCACAAATTCTCCAACACAAAAAGGTTACTAGTGTGCATGGCTACTTAGCATCAATCATAAAGCAACATATCTAAGGGTGGATTCTGCATGCGTAGCTACCATCGTAGGCAGGAGATAATATCCGATATATATATATATATATATATATATATATATATAGAGTACACTCATATATTATAATTGCAGAATGAAGATTCTCGAATACAAAAGAGGTGGAATCTATGATATTGGGTTCATTGATCCAAATATTATTTTTGAAAAGACTCTTCGGCAATCTCCCAAGGATACAGAAAATAATATTCTGAGGGCAATAATATTTAACCAACACCGACGGGAAATACTATTTCCTTACAACTTCAAGTAAGTGTGTTACTCTGTTGTAAACATTCTGTTTTCCTTACTCGATGTTCATTGTATAACTGATGAGTTCTGCGTGCGCAGCTTCCACTATATTCTGCTAATCTTCCAAATTGACAAAGGAAAAGTAATTGTAATGGACTCAAAACGTAAACCCCTCTCAATGTGGGCTGACATGCAGGAAATGATCCAGCGGTAATTTCAATCTTTATTAATTTCAGTATTTATATATGGCAATATATCGACTACTTTGTTTCATTTTCGGATATCAAGTAATTACTAACTCTTTTTAGTCTTTTTCTTTCTCGGGTAGGGTTTGGAAGAGGTTCATAAAGAAGTCTTCCGGTGAATGGGGAAAACAGCTTACATTTGATCTTGTGCAAGTAAGTACTATCTAGATCCGTGCCCATCTCCTTGATTCTAGTGTCGATACCATTATCATGCCTGGTTGATTATTATTTTGATTGAAACAATCTTCTCGTATAGTGCTTGCAACAAGGAGACGGGAATACCTTGTGTGCATACTACGTTTGCGAGTTCATTCGTCAGACCACATCTCCCAAGGGCAGAAATTTAAAGCAACTTCAGGTACGTTAGTCGTCAATTCTTCTTATTACTATCTATTTTAGTTACTTAGTTTCATATATTTTAGTGACCACTCTTCTTTATATTAGATCGAACGGCTTCGGGACGGTTTTCTACCAAGAGACCGCATAAGAGCAATTCAGGAGGAAATTGCGGGCTTCTTAGATGCAGAGGTTATAAACGTAGATGGAGAGTACCATGCCTCCGGTTGGAACTAAGTTTGATTTTGTAATACACTCCATCGGTCATGTAATATGCTCGATATACTTTTCTTCTGTAATATAAGTGTTTCTTATTCTGCTTTATATACTTATTCACTCGTGCGATCCGGGGGCTCCGTGGAGGGTCCACCGAGGCTCCTCTCTTCTCGAGGTCCGGGGAGGGGCCGCCAGGAGGTCTCGGGGACCAAAAAACGGAAATTGTAAATTTCTGCCGCGGCAGAGAAAAGGGCAAAAGCCCTGCCGCGGCAGAAGGGGCATGCATCCCGGGTCGTATTCAGAACCGGGACTAATAGCCCTGGCCAGGTTCCAGCGCTCGGGCCACGTGGTCAGCCCCATTTGTCCCGGGTCCTGCCACAACCGGGACCAATGGGGAGGGGTATTTGTCCCGGATGCCCCGTCCCGGTTGCACAACCGGGACAAATGGGGGCCTACGAACCGGGACTAAAGCCTCTGTTTCCACTAGTGACCATATGTCAACCTTTCATCTACAGAAAATGACAATTTCAAGGTCTATAATCACAACTAATTTGTTGTTTGTATACGCTTACATTGTTCTTTCTCCGTAGCACACATACGAAGAAAATACCGATAAAATGTTGTATCAAACAGTTCACCACCATAGGAGCATATTTTTTTTATGATTTTAATTTTTTTTTTCCAAAACTGGTTCAATATAGTCAAGGATCTATTATGAATTTTCAATCATGATATTGTATTCAAACGTACGTGGCACATCCAATCCTAACAAAGAGGTTAAGATGGGGATTGTGCGTTGGTACCGGATGTGTTATGCACAATCCTAAACCCGACAAAAGTAAAAATACAGTTCTGGTTGCCATCCAATCAATCTAACGTGACTTGTCTAGTGAATATGGCAACCGGCGATACTACATATTTATGACACATAGTATCTGTGAAGAATGAAACATAGACATCATCCAAAATGAAAATCAACATGCGGTCATAAAAACCACATTAATTATCAATTAATTGTATATGTGTTTCGTGCTCTGTTAAGTTTCTGTTGAGTTTGAAACAAATTTTTGGTGTGGCGAGATGTATTTAATTTTCTTGAGTTCATGATAGCTACGATGTCATGGTTTTCTATCAATACTCGGATTGTGGTTTTTCATATAGTGCTATGTAGGCCAAAATATCAAGTACACCGCTTACATAAAAGTTAACGTCACAACAACTGGCATATGATGTTGATGCAATGTTGTCCACCTTAATCAAAGACACAATTGTTTACCAATTATCTTCCATAAAATAGCTTGTAAAATCCCTTTATTCTCAAGGGATGGACTGGTAAATTATGGAACAGGAGCAACAACCACGATCACGGTGTGTAGCACACCTGGGTCATGTAACACAAAGTATCATTGAATGGTATCCTCTGGAAATTTAAGTAGGGGACTAGTATTGATTTCCAATTCACAAGATAGTAGTTAAAATACCATTGCTTTGTCTGTGTCTATGTTATCAAGTCAGCGCCGTTAGATCTAGTGTCTAAATGAAATCACACTAGTGACATAACAAATATTCCTTCAAAGGATGAAATTCTGTTGAACACCTAACCCTCAATACCTGTGTGCGGTGTGCCTCTTGGCTTGCCTGGATGTAGTAATATTGAAATATTGGATTAAATTATAAATTATGTCGATAAAATGGCAGAAATTTTGCGTATCTATATGGGTCAAAAATAACACTTTGCATAAAAGTTCTCCTCTTATAGTTATCTCACAAGAAAATTCACTTCATCTGGTATGCATTCCATTCGGGTTTACAAGGTCTCATGAATCAAAGTTTATCTATTAGTTTGATCAGCGTATATACCAGTGACTTGAGCAAGCATATTATTCTGTAGCTGCCGGTACTGGCCAAAACAACGAAGCCCCGTCAGGGCGATCGTCGATCCGCAAGGGCAAAATGTCTACAGGAAAGTTCTCTAAAGTTTGTTACGGTACCACTTGTCCCTCTGTAGACGCAAAGCTAACCATACCATATAGTACCTAGCTAGAGAAACAAATCCTTCCGTCTTCTTGGTTGTCCAAAGAAAAAGATAACAAATTAGTATCACCGTCCACATTAGCTAGCTTGCCGAATCCGGATAGCTAGCATGCGACAAATAGCTGAATCCACGCACCGTCCCTTCGTTCTACCTAGCTCGCTAAGGAGGTGCATGACTGACCTTGCGAGAGGAGTTGTCGTTTTTCACGAACATGTAAGAGTTGCAAAAACTCCCTACAACTACAACTAATTGGAAATGTTCCGTTAGACACCTCCATTATTTTGGTTAAAATATTGCTAAAATTTTGTGGTTTAGTCCTTAGGCCCTCTCTAACAACTTTCGGACCGGCATGCATGGTTTTGTTTGATCTGCCCCTAACAAAAACATTCCTGGCTCCGCGCCTGCCTTCTTCCTAGGGTGTGCTTTTTTAATTCTCTAATGTGCTTCTATTTTTCGTTCAACGAAAACTAGTATTTCGAAACAATCCCACAAAAAACACTATCATTGGGACACGTACGTGTGAAATATAAAACGAACATTATGTGCCACAATTACAGAAAGAACAAACAAATTTAGTAAAGATCCGCCTTTTTCTAATGATTATATAAAAACCAAATAATTAAAAAAAACCTTTTTCACAATGTGCATGTATGGCGTGCAAAATTTTATCCACCACATGGTTAACATATTTGCATTAATATTTTCGGTGTCAAAGACATAAAAAAATCACTATTATAAATCTATACGTACCGCAACATCTAACATCGCTTAGTCGACGAACAGACAATAGCCCCCGTGTTATCCCATGCAGGTGACTCAGGTGGCGCCGCCTGTATATCCTTTTCCCTTCGCCGTCGTCGGCCGAAACTCAGAGGGCAAAGAGACTCCACGCTGTTCTTGGAGTTTTCGTTCGCCCTGACTGCGTGGTTTGACACAAGGCAGACCAGTGTGGTTCCTGCGGCTTTACTTAGCTTCTGGCCGTTCGAATGGTTTGGCATTGGAGTACTTTACGCTTAGGCTAGCATCTTCAAAACATACCATTTTGATGTCATATATGTTGTCACTATTTATTATAAAGTTTGTCAAATGTTTTTAAAAAGTTGATTATTTTAAAAGCTATATGTTTTCTTATTCGTGGACGGAGAGAGTATTATGTATTTTTAAACCGAGATTGCATTAAAAATGAACCATCTAATTACGTTTAGGATGCTGATTTTGCTCTTGTGCCAAATTCTTTATACATAGGACTAAATGTATTGATGAAAATTACAAAGCAGATATCAACCTAAGTATAAAAAATAAGAAAGAAAATGTCACTCTTCTTTCCTATCCTCAGCAACGCATCTTGCAAACCTATAGAGTTACTCGGTGATACTATATATTCATGACATATGAAGTCGTCAAGAATCATAATTATGAATCATTAAAACTAAAATTCCGAACTACGCTTGTTATGATCATCATTATTAACTAGTTAAGATCATTTTGTTCTTCGTATATGTTTTAGTTATTTCTTGAGTTAGAAATAAATCGAAAGGACATATATTTGTTGAATGCAACGAATGCATTCGAAAATTACATAGTCCTCATAAGAATCAATGGCACAAAACCTGTACGCCACACATTGGTGATATAATGATGCGCATAGCACACACTATGTTCTACTTTCCATATATAGCTACCTATCCCTATTTAGGTGGTACAGCCGAATGAAATATTGTGGAAGAAGAAGAGCAACAACGACCACATGGTCGATGGCATCTTACTCACTTAGTGTTATCTATGAGCGGATGAGATGCATTGGGAATTTCAGTGAGCCGTCGATATCAAGTGCCGGTCCTAGGTCTATCGATGAAGCTACTTTTGGGTACACCATGTCTATTTTATCATGCTGGCGTAGTTTTGGAGGTAGAGTAGTTGGGAAAGAAAAGGCTGAAGGGTGAGGAAGAATAGGTCGGCGGAGGCCGCAAACACCACTTACTACGGCACCCGTACCACATCCTCCACCTTATTTTTACTCTGCACAACAGCTCAAACACCGGGATATTGAAAGGTCTACCGTCGGCTTTGGCATCTGTGGGCTTACAAGTACGCCGGCTCTGGAATGATCTCTAGATGTCAACCAACCACTTTGGAGGATTTGGCTGCATAGCCTGCATGCTAATCATACTCACACGATCGATCATAGTAATGCTTTTTCACGTATATGCACACTGGTAGAAAAAAGGCCTTTCATACGCCCCCTTCAGTCCCCAAATTATGCGCACTGTGACTAAACGGGTTTTAGTCCCGGTTTAGGAGGCGACCCGCGACTGAAGGTCATGCGTCGCGGTTTGGGAAGCGCGCGGAGGGCTTTAATTCCGGTTGGCCTGGCCACCCGCGACTAATGATCCAGTCTGCTGGGCTCCATGTCTTTAGTCCCGGTTGGCCTGGCCACCCGCGACTAAAGATCCAAACTGCTCGCCTCCCGCGCGGTTTTATTTCGCGAGCGAGAGGCAGAAGGCCATTGCTACAGTGCGCACCCGAGAATCTCTGTTTCTTCTTTCTCTCTTCTCTTCTTCCTCTCTTCTTCCTCCACCAAGCACCCATGGATCCTCCCGTTTGGAACCTTCTCCGTGTGGCCACACCATGCCGCAAGAATCTCGACGTGGCCTACACCAATATGTGCGAGAGGATCCCCGGTGCTCTTAACCATTTGAGCAATCTCTATGAAGAAGCCGATGAACACCATAAGTTCTTCGGGCTTGATCTAGAGTATACGGCGAATCAGAAGGATGTTGCCGTCATCCAGATTGCCTTCAAAGAGATCGTTTTGGTCTTCCAATGGGCAAGGTAACGCACACGTACAATCTCTCTTGTAGGATAGTGTTGCATTTTCGATTTGTTTGTTGCATTGGAAGAACACACGTGTTGCAACAATATCTAACACGTGTCCATTTTTGTTGTTGCAGTAGTTCAAAGCAATCTCCAGAACTTGTTGATTTTCTTGTCAACAAGGGGTACGAATTCTGTAGCGTTGACATCACTCAAGACCGGCAGAAGTTGATGCGCACGTTCGGTATTGAGATACCTGAAGAACACTACATTGATCTTCAGGACCTTATCCATTTTGATGAGTTGTACGGGCACAAGACCGAGATGGCTCAGATGGCAACTGCCTTCATCCACTCCGACTACAAAACCATGAAGACTCGTTTCCCCTCGAGGAATCACTTTTATTGGGGGAAGAACCCACTTGACTGGATCAATCTCGAGTATGCAGCCATAGATGCATACATTGCATTCGAGTTGTTCCGCATCTACTCTTCGGAGCTCGAGTAGATGTTGTTTGTGTGTATCGTATCTATGTACCGCTATGTAATGGATATATGTCTTTTTATTAATTCCTATATCATGAGCAATATATGGGTTTCCAATCATGCACACACTTCCTAAGGTAGATGTTCTGCAAGCAAACCACCTAATATCAAGTCCTAACACTCTATACAAGCTAGGAAACAAGATAAGATCAAACACACATTTCAAAACAAACAAAAACACATCAAGAAAAAAAAACAGAAAAACTACCGTTTCTATATCTGTTCACCAAAAACTACTGTTTCTATATCTGTTCACCAAAAATAAATCTAGAGCTCCAAAAATTAATCTAAGCCAGAAAAACATAGATCTAGTCAATACCAAACTCATCCAGTTGGATTTACTTCAAAATTCATTTTTGAACTTATTCTAAAAATGATAGAAGAACCAACTGGTATTTTATTAAAAAGGATGGTATTTTCATTTGGTTGCTGACCTTGATGTGAGGCTAAGTGTTATGGATATATCTTTTCAATATCTATCCAGAACATTTTAGTTTGTCCATTTTTGTTATGTATTTTAAAAGTTAGGTTCAAATCATTCTCATAGATAGTCATTGCCAAAACTGTTCCTGTGTCCAAAATAATATTTGAAACTTGGATCTGCAAATTTTATATGGTTTCGATTTCATATGGTTTGGTTCACGAATTTTATCCGATTTTATATTGCATTTAGGAAAGGGGAAAATGAATTAGTTTTTATTTTTCTTAATTTTTTAATATATTATTTGTATTTTTAAGATTTTAAAATGAATTAGTTTTATTTTTCTGAATATTTTGATATATTATTTGTATTTTTAAGATTTTAAAATGAATTAGTTTTATTTTTCTGAATATTTTGATATATTATTTGTATTTTTAAGATTTTAAAATAAATTAGTTTTATTTTTCTGAATATTTTTTAGAAATAATACAAATTAAAAAGTTAATGTTTATTTATTTATTCAAAATTATTAATTACATCATTACTTTTGTTTATTAAAAGATTTATTTGAAATTCAGACAATAAAGAAATGTGACATCGACCAACATGTTAATAGGATTGATATGATACTAGTATCACATACATGCGTGCGAAACACTTGGATGCGGGACGGGATGGAACTCGAAAGTTAAGCGTAATAGTGCTAGAGTAATGGGAGGATGGGTGACCGAGCGGGAAGTTTGACCCCAAGTAAGTAATTTGACTAGAGATAATTGTAGTTAGACACTAAGAAAATAATAAAAATTCTGAAAAAAAAAGGAGTGAAAAATTGGAGTGAAAAAAAGGGAGTGAAAAATTGGAGTGAAAAATAATTAGAAACCCAAATGAATTAAAGAAATAACGAAATAGCATGTAGTCCCGGTTCGTGTTGTCAACCGGGACTAAAGGTCCTCCGCCCCCGGCGCACGCCACCCGCCCACGTGGACGGGCATTTAGCCGCGGTTCGTAAAAGGGGCGACTAAAGGGGGGTCTTTAGTCGCGTCTATTTAGTCTCGGTTGCGCGGCCGGGAATAATGGCCTTTGCGAACCGGGACTATACGCCTATTTTCTACCAGTGGCACCTGATTCCTGATTCCAGATAAGATTGATTTAATCAGGCTCGTGTATATACATGCGTGTACGTGCACTCACTTTTTAAGTGCTTCAATGGCCGCGGTGGTTTTTTTTTGCGGGGTTCCATGGCCACGGTTGCACGACACGTAAGTACCAACAGAAATGCCTAGCCGTGTCACGTGCTGGGCTGGTTCACAGGTGGTGCTGACGCCCCCAACGACTCCTTCCTGTCAAACCCGTGGCACTGTGCAATGTAGCTAAGGTGGAGGTTGGACGTGGCCACAAACACCACCGTGTACAACAGACGCCCAACATGGCCCACCTTCTAGCTAGTATGTGAAGTTGCAGTCGGCCGGGATTGAAACAGATGAGTACCACTTGCTTTGCCTATGATAATCCGTTTTGTATTAGTGAAATAATGGGTGTTTTAGGCTTCTCTTTGTTTTGAACAAAAAATGATGGTCTACACTATTACTCTATCCACAATAATTATTGTTGTATAGCCGCAAAATAGTAGTTATTATTACTGTTGTTGTCAATTTAAGTCGCTAATTTGCTGCGCAGACCAACCACTGTTATTGGTTACATATGTTTTGAACACGGAAGCCTATGGAATCGCAATATGAGTGCAGCATTTTGGCTTATTTTTTCCAAAAAAATATGTAATGTTCAATTATAAGTTTGAAAATACTCCATATATATGTAGGTATGTTCTGCATGTATGATTTTTTTTTTATGAAAACTACCTGATTTATAAACTGAACAATAACAATGATCGTAAGATCCATAATATAAAAATCGATCATTTTTTATCTACATATATGTCTTTCTGCAGCCCACAATTGAAAATATCCATCAATAAAAAATTGTACCACATAGTTCACATCTATATTTACATGACAGAAAATCTGATTTACGTCGATAACAAATTATTAATGTTTTTCTTTTCTACCGAATCAGCCTCCCTGTAGGTTGTGATGTATATGCATTTTTGAACCTAATATTTTATTTAAATATAGCTCATCCAATGAAGGATTCAAAGAGTTTAGTATTCTAATTTTGCTTCTGTATTGGATTATTTATGATAAGCCTAAAGCCTAAAAGTAAATAAAACGTTGGTCTAGTTCCCGATCAATCTGTCAATCTGAGTCACTTGTCTTGCACACCCTGTAGTGCTATTGGTTGACACCATGCATTCTTTCACAGAGCGAAGCTATGAAGAACCGAAATAAGCAATTTTAATTATTGTTGTTTAATAACCTGATAATATCTAAACGGTTTTAGTATGTTTTGTTGAGCTACACACAAAGCATTGTCATGGAGATATTTTTTATTTTTCCTTCCTAGGTTGGAAATAAATTGACAATTACTATATTGGCTTCATTATGTAGCCCATATTAAATTTATGGTTACTCATGTGTAAATTTAAAATGAATACCACAAATGTAGAAAACCACATCACTCGCGCAATAATTAATGACACAACTACTGTGGGTGAAGTTTGGTGATGTAATGACGTCCAGATCAAACACTATGTACATTCATCCACGAATTTTCTATAAATTCTAGCTACCCCATGTACGGTAGAATCACATTTGGTTACTAGGACCAAATGCAAATTGTGGAACAAGAGAAACAATGACGAACATATAGATGTCCCCCGGTGAGGTCTACTAGGGAATGGGATGCATCGGAAATTTCACGAGAAGTTAGACTATGCATATTGAGTATGGAATCCCGTAGCGAGGGTAGCAGCAACCATATCTATGGTGTAGAGATTATCGAGAAAGTGACTTTATCACATCAACCATGAAAGGTTGAAATGTAGCTTGGCACAACGATTCTTTAACCTCTAGATTTGCATTAATGTATGGCCTAGTTTACCTGGCATCCGCAGATGTAGCTGTGAGCGGTCAAAACACCTCATGCCATCAGATTCGTCTATCCATGGAACAAAGCATGGTGGGGAAGCTTCTCCAATATTGTCTGCGACTATGGATACGTATAGCCGAGCTGTATAGTCTACATGATGGCAAAGCTTGACAAAACAGACGATAATATTATCCTATCTAGAGCGAGCATGACACTAGTCAGTCCATCTTCATGGATGTCCACATAGGCACATACATGTATGCTCTTTTTTTTTAACACGAAGGCTCCCGAAGGGGCTTGAAGCCTTATCTTATACCATACAGTGGGTGTACATGTATTTTACAAAGGACCCCACAACAACAAGAATAACACATGGGTCCCGGTAAATGCAGAAAGGATCTTGCTAAAAGAAGGAAAATTACAATAAAATTCTTCTCTTTCCCCACCGTCGAGCGGGAAGTCGAGCTTGCCGTCGCCAAGCACCTTCACGGGGACATCGCCACTTGCTCTGAGGCTGACAAGAGCCGCAACACCAGCTGACTTCAACAAGGGCCTCACAAAGGAGGTTGAACGAGTGTTGGAGCATACCAGCGATTGCAACAGGTTGCCATGGACCGTCGTGGATGAGCTCGAAAAAGTGAAGGCCTCTTCACTCCAAAGATGCCGCAGACCACCATTTGTTGCATCATCGCATCTCCTTTCCACGACCATGGCGGCCAGCAAGATGGACGACTAAACATCAAACAAATAGTCCGAGACAACCTAGATTCGCCGCCACCACATCTTGATAATCGACCCGACATCATAACTCCAGTTTCTGCCACTGACTAGAGGAGACGGGAAAGAAATATTGGAGAAGCTTCGAATCCAAACTCGAACCTTATTCAAGAAGCCGCTAGGCATCTTCACCGTCGCAAGTTTTGGCTCCCTCCATGAGAGCACCACCAGCAGGAGAAGAAACGGCATGCGAAGCCAGATTTGGCCCCAAAAACCAGCTCCATAGCTCCGATGCGGTCCTTATTCAGAGGGGTGCGCAGCTCTCCCAGCCTCACTTGCGTCACCGCCCGCCAACGGCGCCATGGATCTAGCTACAAAGAACCAAGAAGCTATCCTTGTACGGCAGGCAGCCACGCACACCTTTTTTTAGTCTAATTTATCGGATATGTATGTCTGCAAGCACCAATAATTAAACACCCACAATAGTACAATGGTTCAAACGGATAGACCCATGATACATCTAAAATTAGTTGATGCATAAAAGGGCGACTATATATCTATATATCTTATAAAGCAAAACCTAACCGACATGCATTAAATATACTATCCACATCATTCACCTCTTATAGTCAATCAAGTATCTATGGCATCTCTAATAATATTTACTAATCAGTACATGGAAACTACATGGCAGACATGTGGGCAGTGAGTTGGATGCACCGGAGCAAATTTCCTTGTTGTTGCACACCAAGAGGCAAACTAGCGACCAGCTTGTCTGCACTGCGTGTAGTAGGAGGCTGTTGGCTGTTGCAGGATGGCATAAGAACAAGGGCCAAACATAGGCTGTTGAAAGATGGCATCCATAGGCACTAAGAGGCATCAATAGGCTCTTGAAAGATGACATAAGAACAAGGGACCAAACATTCTGGGGGCTCAAATTGTTATACAGGCTGTGTACACTCTGGCCTGAGTGCTGGGCTGTTCGAGGGCGTGAATGGAGCGTGGCTGTGAGCTCGTGCGCGTCTCACGTCGGCCACGATCAAACAAAAATGATCGACGCTGACACACGTATTTGAAGACATTCACAGAGCTACGCACTGGATCCACCTGTGGTCGCTCCTCTCCCAAGGAAAGCTGTATGGAAGCTTGGATACAGAGTGTGCACGCTTGATGGTGGTCGTGCAGGCTATCTTCAGCCAGGGTGGGTGGCTACACACTATGAGGATACAAGATGTGTAGTCTCCTTTTATTTGATCTATTTTGGTGGCTATCTGTGTGGCCACATCGCAGTTTGATTGAGATGTAGTTTTATGGATGAATGTCTGATTACGGATGATTTATTAATAAATAAGCTGTGTCCATCTGCTGGATGCAGAGGCTAGGTTTTCCGTTTCAAAAAAAAAACGTATTTGAAGACACAAAATTTTCAAAAAAACGTGTCGCAGTCGCCTCTAGAGCACCAGCGGAGGGGCATGATTTTCAAAAGAACATGATTTTCAAAAAAAAAACGATTTTCAAAAGAACATGATTGCATTTAGCCCCTGTCTCCCGATCCCCAGAGTCCCACACCGGACAAAATTAATCGCCTCTAGAGCACCAGCTAGGGGCATTGTTTTTCTTAATTTGTTGAATGGTTGACCGCCAAAACATGCACAAATTTTTCTTTCTGATTACACTTCGGCTCATCGGCTCCTACCAGTAATTCCTAAATTATAATTAACTTTTGACAGGGATCCTTAGAGATCGGTTATCCCTTTTTTTCCCACTCGGCAAAAGATCAGAGTATACCAGTTCAATCAAAGACAAATTGTTTCTTATTTCAATTTTTCGTGTGAGATAGGGCCTCTGATTATGCCGGCCAGTCCCTAATAAGAACATGTCAATATCGGTCATTCGTAGTCCAAAAAGAAGACGTGTCTCCAGCATATGGAGGCATTCAGTCCGGTCCATTAATCTTAGTGGAGCATTTCATAGTGTATTTATTTTACTCTCTGGTCCAAAAATTTGTCGCCAAGTCTAGGTAGGACTTGTACATGAGCTATACATTTCTTTCGACACTTTATATATACTAGTAGTTAGGCACGTGCAACGCACGATCCTAGTATTTATAAATATATATTTGAACCTAAAAAATAAACAACAACAAACATGAGAAGAATGAAGGCGTAACCAGCATCAATCATTTTGGAACTGACCAACACAATCCAACAGCTGCGGAGGAGATACCTCCTAGGTTGCCATGTTGATTTGCAAGTGGTTAAAACTACTATCGTGGGATTGTCAATTCATGCTATCAACATGAAGTAGAACCAAATTTGTGCTGAATTAACCGACTTCGGATCGTACTATCATATTACGTGTCAATGTAAAACTTTCATCTAAGCCAAGCTCTTCTCCCCGACAAGACAAGAAAAATAGATACATGTATCGTACCGTTCGTTTAAATCACTTGGCGGTGAAACCTTTTGTAATTTTATTAATGTGTGATGGATAGCTCAACATTGGAGAAATTTTGTGGGTCGGATCCATGTTGTTTGACGGCTGAGATACGTGCACGTGCAATGCACGTTTATTCTTGGGATACACTCCATCCATCGAAATTGGATGAGTAAAAGGTCAAACGATTTTGTTGCACATATGTTTTATTTTTACCATGGCAACACTTTCTACTCATGGGGTCACATTGACCTGATTCGTTGGATCTATTTGTTTGTTGCAAAACTGGTAGTTCTAATTTACAATGAACCGACAAAAATAACAAATGAAGATGATACAAACTTTACCAAGATTAATGATGCCCAAGAATAACCAAAATAATCGACATCTTATTTCAAAATCAAATTCTATGTCCAGAACGATTGAGGCATCCCTAAATCTCTAACCAGATAGAACTATACGCTTAAGGGTACCCTTCTGTGTTTATTTCCGGCTCACTTGTGTATTGATCTGATACATGAATATGAATAGATTAGTAGGCTACACAAGTACCCATTCCTGTAGTGCTTCATATTTCGCTGGGCAAGCACAAGAGTTTTGAAGGATTTATCTCAATCATGAACACTACCTGCCAGCACATATATTTGATTGTACAAGCTTACATGTATACCTCTAAATTTGAAAGACAATGTTGCCGGTAGGATATAAATTAGAGTAAAATACATTGGAGACCATCAAACTTGTCCGTATAATTCATTTGGATCACTGTATTCCGGAAATGTCAATTTACGGTCATTGAAGACGCATCGTTGGTTCACATACGGTCACCACATACGCTGCAGCTCCGTATTTTCTGAGGTGGCGAGGATTTGACCAGTCAAGTCAATGAGTTGAAGATGGCCCAGCGACAGGAGGGGCTTTTTTGCGAAAATGTCAACAACAAGACATTTGTGTGCACCGCGGCACCTCCCCGTCGCTGCCCTGCCTTACACAGCTCCCGCCCGCCGCCGCCGCCGGAAGGATCCACGCGTCGCCGCCATTGGCTCTCCCCGCCCGTCAATATCGGAAGGACCCCACGCGCCCCTAGCTCTCCCTGTCGAGCACCGTGCCTCCCCTTACGTCGTGCTGGGAGGCTGCCATGAAGGCCGACGCGGAAACGGTAGCCGTGCTGCTGGCCGACGAGGCCCTGCGGAGGGAGAACTAGACGCGCAGGACGGCAGGTGCAGGTGATGCACTACACGGAGGGTTTCGGGTCTGAGGATTCCCGTGCTCGCCTTTGCCGCCGATCGATCTGCTGGCCAACTTGTGTTTCTTCCCCGCGTGGACAGGCTCGATGCGTGAGTGCAAGCGTGGCTAGAGGATCGGAGCTAGCAAGCTCATATTGTACAACCATGTACGTGGAGCAATACTCCAGCAGCAGCAAACGTACGTGCAGACGCAGAAGATTTGGAGCTGACCGGGATGAACGGCGGTGGTGGGGACTAGGAACTTGGAGAATTGTAGAGGCGACGACCCGATCATCCGCGCCGGCGGTGGCCGGTGGGAACTTGGCGCGACTGGTTGACTCGATGAAACGGAGCTCCAAAGGAAGGTGCCGCACATTGGCGCGCCTGACGCAGGCGGTAGTGCGCGCCTCGTCGGCCAGCAGGACGTGCAGTCGTGGCGCAGCGACGCGCGCGGAGGGCCTTGTCCCTCGCGAGCTGGTTCACGTCGCCCGCGGATAGGGAGTTCAGCGCCCGGAGCGCAGATTCGTCGAGAACCGGTAGCGCAGTACAACTCCTCGCACTCGTGGCGACGCCGCGGCCGCCAGGATGGCCTCCCTGCTCCCTCAGAAGTAGTGATAGTACGCGGTGAGCGCGGTGGCCAGATGGACCCAAAACACGGCTGCTTAGTCATCGGCGGCGCGGTCCAATCCACCGTCGGAGTAAGCGGCGTACGCGATTCCGCCTTCTTCCTCTCTTATCTCCTCGCCGTGTGCCCCGTCGCCGCGCTCGCCGTCCGCGCCTGCTTGCCACGGCCCCGTCGCCGCACTCGCCGTCTGGTCCTGCTAGCCGCGACCCGTCCGGCCCGTCGCCGCGCTCGTCGGCCAGGATCCGGCCGCGCTCGCTGGCCGCGGCATCGTCATTCGTCGACATGTTCACTAGTGGCGCCTGCTAGCGCCCTTAGGTGCTAACTAGTTGCGCCCGCGCGTGCGCCGTTGCTGGCAGCATGCGCTGCTGATATCGTGTGTGCTCGTCCGTGCCGCCGCGCCCGAGGCCGGAGCTCACCGAGCCAGCCCTAGCCGCGCCCAGGCCAGAGCTCGTTGGGCCGGTCCTGTCGTTCTGGTCCGCGCCGCGCGCCAGAGGCTGGAGCTCACCGAGCCAGCCTAGCCACGCCCAGGCCGAAGCTCGCTGGGCCGGTCGTGCCGTGCTGGTCCGCGTGTGCTCCTCTGCCCACGAGTGAGCTCGCCGACGCCGGCCGTGGCAAGCCGTGGACGCAGGTGCTCCTCTAAAAAATTTAACTAGTACTGTAATAATAAAGGCAGGGCATATTCAGTAAATTACATTAATTCAGGTGCCTTTCTATAAGATTTCGTTGGACTGAGCCGTCCCACCTCTGACACGTGGGACTCACCTTGCCACATCACCCGATACGTAGCTCCAGCGTCTGCAGTGACCGTACGTGATCCGGTTGCACGTCTTTGATGACCGTAATTTAAACTTCTTTGAATACAGTGACCTAAGTGATTTATACGAACAAGTTTAATGGTCCTCCATGTATTTTACTCTATAAATTATGTGGTGTTACTCTTTTATAAGTGCATTGCATGCATTCGATCTCCTGTAAATAAGACAAGTTGAGACATGCCTGAAATCCCGTTACTTCAAGTTTTACAATAGTCACACGGTGGAAGCACCATTTTCAGAAATAACAAATGTACTTCAGTACCAAAAACACGATAAATTGACCATTATCTTTTATAGAAGCATAGAAGCAAACGTACTGTAGCATATCTTCATGTTCCAGTAGAAAGAACTAAACTCCAAGGAACCATCAGGTTACACCTTAGACAGATGAGTAAGCTCAGCTGATCCTTAAGATTTGGTTAAATTATTTCTTACCAAATAGATTATAGATAGATCTATCAAGCGGAATGCTTGATTACAAAAAACAGCCAGCAAAAAAGAGTATAGATTAGATAATTTACATAGTTAAAAAGACAAAATAGTGAACACCCTATGCTGGCTTAGATTTTGAATCATGTACAATGAACAAATAATTTGGAAGTGTCACGACCATCAGCTATTCAGAACCCAGATAAACCTAGTCATATTAAGCATTTAAGGTAGAACTAAGCACATACTTATGACAAGAGAAGTGATACTACTATTATGTACTCTAGATGCAAAGTGATACCACAATTGTCGGTATGTACATTTTGTCGTTTGACTAAGTAAAACGAAACAGAATTGAATAGGCCTTTTCTCCCCGACAGAAACGTCCTTCACTTCTCCCGGACTGTTGGCAACATTCAGAAGAAACGGTGATGTCATGGGCGGAGGGCTTGCCGACGCGATCTAGAACGATCGTTGGCAGCGGCGTCCAGGTCCCTGACGCGTCCGACCGAGGCGGAAACACGGCCTGGTGTGTGGCGGAGCAAGCGGAGCGCGGCGACATGGTGGGGCAAGCGGACGGCGGCTGAGGGGGAGCGGAACAAGCGGACAATGTACTGCTACGAAGACCGCGATTGTGGTGGGAGGACTCCAAATCTAATCTGCTGTTCATGATGGCTCAGTGGTTCCGGTCACGTCCTCTAGGTGGTCTGGTAGAGCGATCTGCGTCACCGGTGGGCCAGGTGGGATGAAGATACCAAGCTTTACGACAGGAGAAAGAGCACGATGTGCAAACTGCAGCTGTTTCGGCTTATCCATCGGCGATGGTTCAGTCTCCAAGGCGGCGGCGGCAACACGTTCCATGCGACGGACATAGTCACCGGCGGATGGGGACCTCGCCGGAGAAGATGGCTGCCTCGACTTCGTCGCCCTCTCTTTCATCGTCGGTGGCGCCATGGCTTCCCGCTTCCTTAGCTCATTGGAGGCGACGCCCGCGACGGCGGACGGCGTCCTAAAATCTTCGGTGGGAAAAGTAAGGCCAAGCACACCGATTTGAATACGGTGGAGTCGGCAACATGCATCAGACACCCTAGGACATCTTTCCGGTTACTTGCCCAAATTTGTTTCCATGTAAAATAAGGTTCGTATTCTTTCCTGGTAAGTGTGGTTCATATATGGTATATTTGGTGCTCAACATTGAAACAATCCCGATCGTTCATCTGAGCCAATCGAACGCGTGAGATCAATTGTATCTACGAAGTTTGCTCTTTTATAAGTAGTTTAGATACGGATTGGAGGGAGCACGTCGGCGTGCGTGCATTTGGGCCACCTCCCAGACATATGACATGGTTAACCGGGACATATCAGGCCAGCCCAATAGGCGAAATGTGCAAATCCATTTCACTTAGCCGGCCCAAGCTAGAGGGCCGAAGCATCTTTAATTCAGTGAATGGCTGAAGTTAAGCTTGACGCTAGAAAAAATTGACTTTAAATAAGGAGGATGCATAGTGAAACAAATTCTAGTATTGCCAGGGGAAGTTCATGGCCGCCAGCAATAGAAAATAATCTATGCAATTGTACTACTGAAGCGTTGGCGTTTCGTGATGGGATTTTACTAGCTAGTCAGATCGGAACTCATAGGCCGATTATCCAGTCTTATTGCCAAGACGTGCTTGATTTTTTTTTTTTTAAGGATACGTCCTAGGAGACGTATCGGTTTCAAGAAAGAAGTGGCCGAGGCCAATTACAACACGTCTGGCACAAGCGCACAGAACGCAATCCACTTACAAGTTTTACCGGACTACTCGCCAAACCTCCACATTTCTACCTGACGAAGTCTACCCCGGAAGAGGCCGGCGGCACGCCACAGGGTTGCTTCTACCTCGATCATCCTGAGCACCTTTTCCACTGAAGGTTGGTGCCACTCGAACACCACCCCGTTGCGGTGTCTCCACAGACAGCAAACGAGGGTAACCGCTGTCCATAGGTCCTTGGGATCCCCCCTCCCTCCGTGCTTGATACTCTCTCCCCCCCCCCCTCCCCCCCTCAAAATATAAGATGTTTTAGCATTTTCTAGATAAAACGTATCTATACATTAATCTATACACTAAAATTGTCTAGATACGTTTTGTCTAGAAAATGGTAAAACATTTTGATACGGGGGGGAGTACAATGCAAGATGGAGTTGGCTCTGATATTACTGTACAAGCTTGTACCTTTGAAAAAAAAACTATGATTTCTGTCTATGGGATTCAAATGTAGTTGCGCATGCCTTAGCTAAAAATGATTGTGATCAACAGAATGTTTCGGTAGATGATTCACCAAGCTTTATTGTTCAATTTTTAATAAATCGATGTAACTATTATTTGATTGATCAATACATGATGGCTTTTCCTCAAAAAAAAAAACTTAGCAATCTGGTGTCCACGTTGGCCCCCAACCAGAATCCCAATTTTAAAAAAATTTACAAGGGTCAATATGCAATCCTGTCCGATCAAGGTTCAATATACACGAGTTCTAGTCGACTACGTATTTATGTCTTCTAGTCCAAGAGATTGCTCATAAGTTTAATGGCTTCGTGAGTATTGGTGGGCCGCCAGGTAGTCTTTTGGTTATTTCGTACCCGCGAGGTGTGCCCACGTCTGTTGCCCCGAGTATCTAGTCAACTCAGGGGACACTACTAGAAAAACAGTTTATTGCAACAACAAAAAATCGTGGAAATAAGTGTCCAATCGTCGTAATAGGTACCTGCTGCATCAAAACTGCGTTCGTTGGGCTTTGTTGCGACTACACGCGTGGTATTAAGCTATTTCCACGGAATAAAATCCGTGGCAAATAAATTGGCCCTTTGCAACTAGAAAAACGGTTTATTGCCACGCGTTTTTTTGTGGCGAAACTCACCTACTGGAACCAAATCTTTTATGTGTATAGATATACTGCAACACTGCGTCAAGAGAGCGTGTTTTGTGGCGCATGCTATTTCATTGTAATAGTCTACATTGTTTTCCATGTCCAATTTTATGGCAAATAACTATGCCAACACTGGTAGAAAATAGGCCTTTAGTCCCGGTTCGCAAAGGCCATTAATCCCGGCTGCGCAACCGGGACTAAATATGCGCGACTAAAGCCCCCCCCCCCCCTTTAGTCGCGCCTCTTACGAACCGCGACTAAAGGCCCGTCCACGTGGGCGCCAGGAGTCCGTCGGGGCGGAGAACCTTTAGTCCCGGTTCTCGTGGCTAACCGGGACTAAAGGGCTCCTCGCCTCCTCCGCAGGTTTAGGGTTTTAACCCCCCTAAACCTGATTTCTTTTTAATTTGTAGTGTTTTATTTCTTTTATATTTTATTTTGTGTTTTATTTTAATTTCGATGAGGTTTGAGTACACATATTCTACGCTACTATATACATGCATATGAAATTTCAAACAAGAACAATTCAACAGGAATATATAATATATATTCAATCTCGGGTGACCATATACAACTTTGAACAAGTTTTCATACACAATTAGGATGGATGACCATATACAACTTCGAAAAAGTTTCAAGCTCGGGTATGCATATAATTTTCTTCGTCCTCGGTATAGTGTTCTCCTTTAGGATCGATGACTTCCCTCATGAAAAATCCTGCTAATTCCTCTTGAATTGGTCGGAAGCGAGCTTCTGGACTAAACTTCCTCCGCAAGTTATCCGTCGCCTTCCGCACACTATCCGGCGCCTTCCGCTCAGAGGTGTGTCTCCGGATGTTCTCACAAACATAGTATCCAAATAGATTGGTCCCCGGTGGCTTCTTATCCACATTAACTAACTTTCTAAATTCTAGGTCATGTTTGAATTCACCAACAGTTTCTTCTGAGAACCGTCTCCAAACCCTACAGGGCAAAGAAAATTAAATGAACAAGAGAGTTATTAGTTACTTGATATTAGGAAATGAACGAAAGAGACCGATCGATATAGAGCGCAAATGATTGAAAATAATTACTTTTGCAGCATTTTTCTCATGTCGGCCCAACGCTTGGAATCCGAGTCCATAGAGTCCATGATTAGAACTCTTGAGGTGTGAAGTTCAATATTTAGCAGAATCCAGTGGAACCTGCGGACACGTTACATGCACAGTCATGCATAACTCATCGATTAGATATACCATGCATGGAGTAAACAAAAGAGAATGGGCACAAGAGAGAAACACTCACCCAAAATGGTAAGGAAATAGAATATGACTTTTCAGTTGATGCTTTCTAAGAAAATTGTACAAGTCTTTCTCCACGTCTTCGGGGTGATTTTGTAACACATATCCATTAACGATATGTGGGTCAATGAACCCCTCATCATGGATGTTTCTTATTTTGCATTCCCAAATCTTCAATCTGCATAATAGCATACGCAACAATATAGTTAGGACAATATATATATAGGCGCAAGCAATGAAGAACGAGATGAGGTAGAAATAAATCACTTACAGAACATAGCAACTCAGCATAGATTTGTCGAGCTCGCGCAGATTGATCAGCTGGAACAATTCACTCATATGAATTTCTACAGAGTACCGTTTGGTGTGATGCTCCCCTGTAACATCCGCATAAACATATTCTTTGTCGGCCCATGTTATGAAATGCTTGTACCAACGTAGCAGATTTCGCAATTGTGGTGCTAGAATCTTTTCCTGCGCAGGCTCGACGAGAGGCCCATTCCGCATATATTGTAATGCTACCTCACTTACTGGCACATCCTCAAGGTCTAACGAGGCACGAAGAGTCAAACCCATCTCGGACGCTTGTTTTTTGGCACTCGCTACAGTCAATCCAAGTGCTGCCACAGCTGCTATGACCTCGGGGTCCTCTTCCGGACCGGCTTTCACTATGAGCGGGGGGATCGATTGTTTATTCTTCATCCCGAGCTGGTCAACTTGTTTCCCGCTTTTTTTTACTTTATTCTTTCTCCTCCTTCAATATTTCTGCTTGCCTACGAAGTTCACGTCCATAGTCGTCAGGCATATTCAGCTCGGCTTGGGACGGTGTCGTTAAAAAATCCTTAGCCCACTTCTTTTACTTCTCTGTGAATACTTGCTTGGGCTCAGACTCTTTTATCGCCTTCTTATCCGCTCAGTGAATTTGGTTTCAGCTTCACTAAGTTCCCAAGGCCTTGGGAGGAGAGGCTTCAGTGATGGCTCTGGTACCGTTGTGGTCTTAGGTACATAAGGGTCCGGTTAATAGTCCAGGAGCGGGTTTCCTTGCTGTCCGCCTGCTTCTGCTTCTTCGCCGAAGGTGGATTGGGGGGCGTCGTACCCGCCGGAGGAGGATTGGGGGCGGCGGCTGCTTACCCGCCGGAGGTTGTGGATCAGGGGACGGCGTCGAATGGCGTGAAGGAGGTGTAGGTGAACCACCACCACCACCGCCACCACCACCACCACCATCATCGGAGGGGGTGGACTTGTTAGCCTAGGCACCTCGCCTGGAAACACTATGTTCTTCTCTTTCCATTGAATGATCTGGCGCTTGACATCTCCAAGTCTTCTCTCCCCTTCGGGTGTAGCTTTGTCAATCTCCAGGTCCTCAAACACTTGGACTATGTCTTCCACCGTGACATGAGCATAGCCATATGCAATGGGGTTGTTGTGGTGGACTGCCGGTAGCTACCTTCGTGGAAATGTTCCCCACGGGATAATGCAGATCACATTCTTTCATCTCCTTTACATCATCCACGGGGTAGTGAGGCTCGGGTGCACGAATCTCGATCGCTGGTGCATTAGCACCTGCAGGCGGGGCATCCGCGGAAGCCACACTGCTTCTCCGATGCTGGCTTCCGAGATCCGCGTCATGATCTTCATGCGGCCCTGCAGCCGATCTTTCTTTTCCTATTCCATGCACGGTCTGCTTCAACTCATGGAGTTCCGATGAAAACTTCGCCAAAAGATCTGCATCCCGGTCCGTCTTCTCTTACGGCTTCTGTAACAGTACGGTTCATTGTCCTGGGAAAACCCTACTTTCCACGGAATTCTGCCTTTGCCTCGTACATGTCCTCTGTGTTCATCATTCCCGAGGGCTGTTGTCAGTGCGTCTTTCTCTCTGTTGAACTTGATCAAGCCCTCTTGAGCTTGGGTCATTGCATCAATAAGGGCTTGGGTGGGAGCAAACTTTTTCTGCCGGTGAACACACGCCCTTGTCTCTGGGTCTAGCGATCCCCCATGCCCGTACCACCATCTTTTGGCCCTTTCGTCCCATCCCTCTGTACCTAGAGGGATTCCTCGCACCCTCAGGCCCTCCTCCATCTTCTCCCACTTAGGCGCCAAAAGGCGGTATCCTCCTGGCCCCATAATATGATGGTACTGTTTCTTATCCGCATTAACCTTATTTTTTTTGATATTTCCTTGAAATGCTCCGATTTCTTTTGCCTCACAAATTCTGGCCAATCATCTTTCAGTCTCTCATGTTGTCCAGTGAAATCCGGAGTCTTGCCCTTCTTGACATAGTCACGGGTTAAATTTTTCTTGAAGTTCCGGAATGCTTCGACCATCTTCTGAAGAGCGAACTCTTTGACGCGCCTCCTCCTCTCAAGTCCACCCGGAACCTCGTTACCGAATTCATCGACTTTGTTATATTCCAGAGGTAGAATGGAATGTTCCATAAGTTTTCTCCAGCAATCCTTTTTCGTTCTCTTGTCGACAAAACTGAAACCAAGACGTGCCTTCTTTGGCTCCTTCCATTCCCGGACGGTGATCGGGACGTTGTCTCTAACAACGAATCCGCATTGGTTGATAAACTTTGTGGTGTGCTGTAGGGGCTTGCCGGTTTCACCGACTAATTCGATGGTATATGTTTCTCCTTGTTTCATCGCCTTGGATTTGCCACACTTTTTCGTACTCGATCCGGCCGAGGGCTAAAAAAAGAAAGAGAGTCGCGCGCGTTAATACATATGTATTCACATTTCATTAAGTTTGTATCACGAGAGGCTCAATGAATATATATACCTCGTCGGAGGTGGTTGCTACATGCAATTCGAGATCGTCGTTTGTCGACGGTTGACCTCCGTCGGCAATGTCCGTTCCTTCACCTTATTGATCATCGACAATGTCTGTTCCACCGTCAAGGTTCAGAAAAGAAGAGACTACATCCTCTTCTTGCTCATCTTCTGAGCCCGGCACATAAGGAATCTCGTTATTTATGATGCCCATTAAATAACGTTCAGCCTCCGGATCCCTAAGCGGCTCGGCTCTATTGTCCTCCATATGTCACTCCTGCATGTAGTAAAAATTAATTAAGTATAAAGGAATTAAAAAATAAGATTAAGGGGACATAGAGGAGGAGCCGCGACGGTTGAATTAAAACTTTATTTTTAATATTTAAACCCTAAGCTCATATTTATCTTAGTGTCATACTAATTGTTACTACAAGACCAGTACCTAATTAATTTGTCAACATGCATGAAAATGATGTTCTCTTATGTTACTTTAAGTGTTTTTCAATTTGGTATAGTTTTCATAATTTTTGGATGAAGGAAACAATGATTAAGAACTATTAATTTTTTGCTTTCATTTCAGCCATTCTTGGAAAACAACAAAAACAGAAATACTTTAGATGTCAAACTGCATGTGTAAGGTTGAAAACATGTGCCAAATGTTTCACTGAACATTTTGAGGTATTAAACATAATTTTTGGATAATTATTTAATTTGTTATGCCATTTTCTTTTTTTCCTTTTCTTTTATGACCAGAACAGAAAATTGATGTTTTTTTGGTCAAATTTATACAATTATTCCCAAATAAAATACCGTTGTGTATATTTTGTTAAGACATTGGGTTAACATAATTCAAGTTATGAAGTTTGCAAGTTTCCATTTTTAGTTCCCTTTTCTGTATTTAATTATTTAGTGCAAACATTATTGCAGAAGCATGTTGAAATTTTTCTATAAACAGAAACTGCTCAAGTTCCTGAATGTGTAGAAATTCGAATCACTCAAATTGGAGAATTTATGAATAAGTTCTGGATTTATGAATTTATAAACAGAAACTGCTAAGTCCCTTTCTCTCTCTCTTCTCTCTCTTCTCTCTCTCTCTCTCGCTCGCTGATGGGTGGGCCCCACGACCCCGAGCGCCCTCCTTCTCTCTCTCTGCTCTCTCTCTCTCGCTCGCTGACGGGTGGGCCCCACGACCCCGAGCGCCCTCCTTCTCTCTCTCTGCTCTCTCTCTCTCGCTCACTGAGGGGTGGGCCCCACGACCCCGAGCGCCCTCCTTCTCTCTTTCTTCTTCCTCTGTTTCCTCACCGGCCACGTGGTCGCCGTCGTCCTCACCGCATGGTCGCCGTCGTCCTCTCCTCTTAATTACCTCCCAGTCGTCCTCACCGCGTGGTTCACCGGAGTTCACCGGAGCCGCCATTGGTTCATGGTTCGTGGTTCGTGGTTCACCGGAGTTCACCGGAGCAGCGCGGGGGAACCTACCGGAGACGAGGGCGACGCGGTGCAGAGCAGGGCGGGGGAGGAGCAGGGCGGGCGCGGTGCAGAGAAGGGCGCGGGCCAGCCGACAGCAGGGTCCTCTATCTGTCTCTGCGGGGAGAGCCTGGTCCTTAGAAGATTTCGGAGTCGCGTTTGGTCCTTAGAAGTTTTTCGGGGCAGCGAGAAATATAGGGAACCCCTTTAGTCCCGGTTGGAGACACCAACCGCGACTAAAGGCCCTTTAGTCGCGGTTGGTGTCTCCAACCGGGACTAAAGGGGTACCTTTAGTCGCGGTTGGTGTCCCCAACCGGGACTAAATGTGTTTTCGCGGTGTTTCCGTTCCCGCGCGGAAAGAGCCTTTAGTCGCGGTTCGTGTCACGAACCGCGACTAAAGGTACTTTTCAAATACTTTTCGTTTTAAAATCTTAAAATACAAATAATATATCAAAAAAATCAGAAAAATAAAACTAATTCGTTTTAAAATCTTAAAATACAAATAATATATCAAAAAATTCAAAAAATTAAAACCAATTCATTTTAAATCTTAAAAATACAAATAATATATCAAAAAATTCAAAAAAATTAAACTATTTCATTTTAAAATCTTAAAAATATAAATAATATATCATAAAATTCAGAAAAATAAAACTATTTCATTTTAAAATCTTAAAATACAAGTAATATATCAAAAAATTCAGAAAAATAAAACTACTTCATTTTAAAATCTTAAAAATACAAATAATATATCAGAAAATTCAAAAAAATAAAACTAATTCATGTTAAAATCTTAAAAATACAAATAATATATCAAAACATTTAGAAAATAAAACTAATTCATTTTAAAATCTTAAAAATACAAATAATATATCAAAAAATTCAGAAAAATAAAACTAATTCATTTTAAAATCTTAAAAATACAAATAATATATCAAAAAATTCAGAAAAATAAAACTAATTCATTTTAAAAACCCATTTTCCCGCCATTTCTTCCCGCCTCCCGCTTCCCGCCTCTTTCTTCCCGCCTCCCGCTTCCCGCCTCTTTCTTCCCGCCTCCTGTCTCCGGTTCGGGTTTCGTTGGGAAACGGATCGTCCCTTTAGTCTCGGCCTGTTTTACCAACCGGGACGAAATGGTTAGGGTTTTGTTCCGACCAATCAGAAAGAATCACACGGATCGTGTGTTTCTTTCAAGCGCTTGTGAGTCGTTGGATCAGGTGTGTGTTTCTTTCGAGCTGTTGTGAGCCGGTCGATCAGGGGTACGGTGTGTTTCTTTCGAGCGGTTGTGAGCCGTTGGATCAGGAGTGTTTCTCAACCATTGGATCAAAACCCTAGCACAACACTTTGTGAGCTAGAGGACCCTATATATAGCCCACCTTCATACACCAGTGAGTTCATCGACCAAATACAAAACATCCGGATTCGCCAGCATACGTCATGCCGTGCATTTGGTATGCATATATGCACTCAGTAGCCACGGGGGGGTGTATGCTGGCGATACCGATTGTTTTGTTCTACATCCCCCTTTAAGGTTTGATACATCATTCAGTTCATCGACCAAATACAAATCATCTGGATTCGCCATCATACGTCATGCCGTGTATTTGGTATGCATATATGCACTCAGTAGCCACGGTGGGGCTGTATGATGGCGATACCGATTGTTTTGTTCTACACCCCCTTTAAGGTTTGATACATCATTCAGTTCATCGACCAAATACAAATCATCCGGATTCGCCATCATACGTCCTGCCGTGCATTTGGTATGCATATATGCACTCTGTAGCCACGGCAGGGCTGTATGATGGCGATACCGATTGTTTTGTTCTACATGCTCGATCCCTTGAAGGTTTGACAAAAGTTTTGATACATCATTCAGTTGATCGACCAAAATACAAATCATTACACATCAGAGATATAATTCACATGATCCTTTCAACAAAATTTGGTACAATAAATTATTACACATCAATTCTTCCCTTGTGTCCCTACTTTCTGACGATTGTGCTGTATCCATGGAGCATCCTCATCATTTAACTTAATGCTTGGGTCAGTGTTCACTTTGAAAGGCGGAATTTCACCAAACGTATTATAATCTTCTGACATGTCTGTCTTGTCCTCCACTCTCACGATGTTTCTTTTCCCTGAAAGAACAATGTGGCGCTTTGGATCATCGCATGATATACTGATTGTTTTCTTATCTTTCCGTTTCCTCGGTTTGCCACTCATGTCCTTCAAACAGAAAACCTGAGCAACATCTTTGGCTAGGACGAATGTGTAACATCCCAGTGTTTGGGAGGTTATAAGGATCTAAATTTAATATGTGCATTTGCAAAGCATGCATCTAAAAGTACGGGAAATTTTGGCGCGAAAGTTTAAACAAACCAAAGTGACCAATGTTTCATTTGACACGATGAAATAGGACTAGATCATCTGATCAAGAGGACAATGGGAGTGATCTCTATAAGAAGTATCTTATGAAAACAAATCATCTGGTTGCACAAATCATAATTGGTTGTGACAAACACTAAATCTTAACAAGTCTAACCTCAAGTCTGTAAGTGATTTGAGAGAAATCAACTAGGTATCTCGAACTCGAAGAGGGGTGAGTATCCAAAGCACAGAATTGATGATCTCACTTCTGCAAGTTAGTCATGTATAACTGGATGATCTCATCAGACCTGAAGGATGAATCTGATCGAGGTTTCGTCGATGTTTTAGTAAAGAGAGAGAGATCGAGATTAGAAGAGAGTGGAATTTCGACATGACCTATTGATTAAATTTGAATTTGAGGAGTTCAAACTTGACTGATTAGAAACTTGTGAGTTTTTGAATTGAATTTGAATTCAAATTTAATAAACAAGAAAATACAATTAATATAATCAAATGGATACAATTAAGAAATAATAAATATTGGACATTTCCAATTCCATTGTGTAAAAGAAAAAGAAAATAATAAACTTTATTAATAATATAACCATAATACAAAGTCTTTACAATAATCCAATAAATAGAAATTACAAGATCTATTACAAGCTACTAATTGTAAGATGAAATTCCTAATCTAATTCTTGGAAAGTTCCAGTCTCCAAATTAATCTTTTGATCCTGCAAAATTAACAAGAAAACAAAGAAAAGTAAAAAAGAAAGGTTAGTGGGGATTAGTACCCTCAGATTTGCAGTGTGATGCACTGCTAATCACATCACTGGGTTTAGTAAATTCCAGGTAGTATCTGTTCAAATCAGTAAAATTGCCTCAGACCAGCATCATGGGCAAGTATCAGGTAATACAAGTGGCAAGCCAAAAATAAGTATAGCACCAGGATAAGATCAAGTGCAAACCGAGTATATCCCAGAAAATATCTTCTCAGCTAGCATACCAGCACACAGCACACTCACCAGCACCCTTTGGTGCTGTCAAGACCTCTGCTGGGGTATAAATACCACACCAGCCGCAAGGGGAGGGAGTCACCTCACACTTTCCCTGTTCACAACTCGAGTTGCACAGCTCCAGCAAGAACAGCAAGATCCACCACCAACAAACCACAGCACCACAACTCAACTCATCCATCAAATGTCTGTGAGACTATAGATCCAGTAGTATAACAACAAGGCCAAGCCACTAGCCGGGAAGGTATACCTGGAGCAAGGCAAAGCAAGGCCAAGCCTGGAGCCAGAGGATCAAGAGAGCTGGAACTGCTGAGAAAAGCTAACAAGCCAGCAACACCATCTCAGCATCAACACCCAACAGGTTGATCACTACACACCATCTAGCAAACAATTGCTAGATTATGCACAGAGAGCAGGCTGGGTTATTTTCCTCAGTTAGGCATAGAAGTGCTATGCTAAAATTCATCACAGGAAATTAAAATTATCAAATCTAGCATCTGTTCTTATTTAAACTTGGGCCTCAGGCTTTGCATCATTGGCTAGCTAGGACATCAAGTATAAATCTGTTCTTATTAGTTACACATCCCAAATCTGTCCAGAAAGTAAAGCCAGCAAAGAAACATTATGAAAACACGCCAAATTCTAGATGCCCGGAGTGCACACCCGAGATACAATATCTGGCAAACAAACCAAGCATCTTTGTATTTGGAGTGCTATTTTTCTCTCAGACTTGGAAACAAGTTCATCACCGAGATTTAAATCCATTTAGTAATAATCTGTTCTTATCAAAACATGTAAAAGCCTCAAGAACATTATCTATCATGGGCTGGGCTAGAAAATTGCTCACAGATGTATACCAACAGCACCAGATCATATTAAGAAGGTTTATATCTGTGCACACTCAATGAGGCACCACAGGGATAAATCCTACTCCACAGATAAGCACATGGGCACAAAACATCAGGAGTCATTGCCCAAAACAGTACATAAGCATGTCCAGGAGTCAAGCAAGACAATTTTCACCATAATGCACATCCACTTTTCCAATATATACCACTGGAGTAAATCAAATAATCATTGGATCATTTTGATCCAACGGTTAAAGCCACCCGAAATCATACACACCAACCAGCCAGCAGCTACTAAGTACTGGAGCAGAGCACCCACAACATTTAACCGAAAATTTTATCAGCTACATAGAGAAGGAATTAGCTGCAGTCACCAAATGACCCAACTGAAGAAAATCTTCAGTAAACCACACTGAGAGAGTCCAACCAAGTAATCACATGAGCACAGGCATGTTTATATTCTGATGAACGGAGTACATCAGTAAGCACATAGGCATCCTAGTCACTCCAGAGAAAAAGGGGAAGAAGGAATCGGGAAGAGAGAGAGAGAGATCAGGGGGCAGAGGGAGTGGAGTACTTACAGGTGGTCACCTTCGTGGTGACCACGGCCAGTTGGTGGAGCGAAGCACAGGGACACTCCACGGTTGCCCAGAAGGCCGTCCCGGCGGCGGCGCATCGACACCGCAACCGTCTGCAACCACCGCCACCATGGAGAAGCAGCAGCAGCAACTCGGTCTCCAAAAGCATCCAGGAACCTCGTCGTGGAGCCACGGCCACCGGAGATGTGGTGGCGCACCGGGTACCCGAACCCTAGGGTTAGGGCAGGGGTTGTCCACGGGAGCCTCAAAGGGAGAAAGCCAGATCGAAGAGGAGGGGGTAGTAGAGGGGAAGGAGGAGCGTTGATGGAGCTAGGTAAGGGCGGCAGGGTTGGCCGGAGAGGGGCGGGGTAAATCGCCGGAGGGGAGGTGGCGATGGAATCGCCTCGGTGTCTCCTGCGAGGGAGGGAGAGGAGGCAGAGAGTAGGGGAAGCGAATGCGTGTGGGGGTTGGACCCAAGTGGGTTTGACCCAACCCACTGGTGGGTTGGCCCACCAGTCAGTCTTAGGGTTGGAGGGTTTTTTTGACCATTCTTTTTCTTTAAAGGAAAATAATAGCAATAAAATCATATCAATAAAATCCTCAAAAACTTGAGAAATTAAAATGAAATAAGATCCTAAATAAATTCACCATTTTAAACCCTCTAATACTCTAATAGTTTAAATCAAATGATATAATACCTATTTTACCTTAAACTTATGAATTTAAAATAAATTATGATAAAATAAATAACACTACTAAATGATTGAAGAATAATGTTAATCTTAAAATCTTTGTTATAAACACCAATTTATAAAACTTTAATGCCTTATCCTTTTATAAATTTGTTAAGTTACTTTCTCCTGATTTACCCTAGAAAAAAATAATAAAATCAACATAAAACAAGTTAGTAAAGGAATGGAAAATAATATATTATTTAAGCCTTTAAATCTAAAATTATTCAAATCAATTTAGTACTTAATAATTAAATCCTAATCATTTAAAGTGCCCTCATTTTAAACACTTTTTGCACATCACTTAATTATACTTTTTCAATGTTTAAAACCTTATATAGAGAAATGAATATAACTTCATTTTATTATTTGAAGATTTCAATTAATATCTTCAAAAGGATTTAGTTCATAAGTGCAATTTTACTTAATAAAAGGTAATCACTGGAGAAACTTACAACCTTAGCATATGATTTAATTGAGTATTGCAAGAACTTCCATCTTATTTAAGTAATACTTCCAGAGGAACAATTTTCCAAATCATAACAAATTATGTTTGTTTTCCTTAAAACATTATCCTTATTATTTTATCATCTCATTACCTGCATAAAAGTGAACATTACTCAATTCCTGAGTGCATAACATTTTGCAATGTTTCCAACTAAAAATATAAGTTAGAACCCTGAACAACTAATGAATTAACTAAACTCATTGGCATTAGCTCTACACTTCCAAGCATATAATAAAATGTGTCTGTGAACTATTCGATAATTATTTTCCATGTGTTGTTATTGTGTTACTTAACCAAGTAATAACCACTTCTCTTTAAAAATGATAACAAGTGTTTGTTCAATAAAAGTGAAACGCACTTAAGCCTAAACGAAATGACAATATCACCACAAGTAATGAAACAACCCTAAGTCACCTAACAATTGGGTGAATACGTTATCATTTCAAACGTGGCTTACACTTGTAAGTTGGGGTATTTTTCAGGGGATTTCACGATGCATCTCATTACTATGCATATATCATGCTGCCAGTGTTTCTGTAGTCCTTACCGGGACTACTTTGCTATCTTTCAGATGTTTGGATTTCTCTACGCAACCCTCGAACCCGAAGACCTGGATTATTATTGTTATTTCAATCTCAGGCAAGTTCATCCCTTGCTCATATCCTTTGCAGTATCTCATAACAAACTATTTGCAAACACCCTATCATAATATCACTTGCTCTCAAAAGAATGCATGATCCTATTTTTATAATAATATGACTAATTGAATGACTACCCGAGTGGTAGTGTTCTGTTTGGTGGGCGGATGGAACCATGGTAAGATGAATAGGTCAAAGGAAGGTTCCATCTGCACGGGAACGTATTACCTAGGAATTAACAACAATTGCCGTCAGGATTCTTGCGCCGTAAATTCGCGTTGACCATGGATCTTCTATGGGGGGAGTAAGTCAACCGTGATACTTTTCTCGTTCGCATGTCAACGGACGCGCCAGAGACGTACGCTGTAGGTCTTGCGGGACTACATGCACATGGGTGGGAGCCCTTACGTCCCACGGACTCTGGGGTCTATGAGTGTCTGCCAGGGGCGCGTAGATCTCCATCGTGAGGGGTGGAATCAGGCGTTCAACCTACTGGCAGAAATTGGTGGGCATGCGTTGTGCGGAGAAGCACGGTTTGGCTTGGACCAACTACCAGGCCCCACACCTGAGTGGGCGTGGACAGGAACGATCGCCTGGTTGTGCAACATGGTCTTGGTCGTCCATGGGTAAAGTAACGCACCTCTGCAGAGTGTAAAAGGATGTGGCATGTTACCCCTTGTTCCGGGAAGGAGCTGCGAACGCCGCAGGAAAGGCAACTCCATGAAAGTTCTAATCCTGTGAAGAATGGCGGGCATAGTTTTCAGAATTAAAAGCAACCTCTTGAAGAAAGTTTTACAAAATATTGCATTAGCTTATGACTCTTTCGAGTCTAAAGCTGTAGTTAGTGCATCAACCACCCACTATATATCATGAACTTGCTGAGTAACGCTCGTTACTCATTCTATCCCGTTTGACCCCTTGCTTAGAGTTGAAGCCTGTTGAAGTCGTCATCGAGAAGCCATCGCTGTCTAAGGAAGCTAGGTGGAGTCTTATACTACTTAGTCGGTAAAGTATCGTCATCAACAACGCTGGTGGAGGAGAAGCTATCAAGGTGTAGGTAGAGACCATTCTTGGACTTAGCATTTACTAGCCTTAGATTAGGGCTGACATCAGCCGTAGTGGATTATGTTCTGAGCTAGAGTTCTTCTCCGGCTTGGAGCTTCGAATTGCTTCTTCTGATGTTTCATTTGCAGGACATCTTCTTGGTTCATCAGGGAGATTCTCAAGATTTTGTTATGAGGTTTGTATCCTATAGTTTTGCCTGGTCCCGCTGTGTTTCTGTTGTACCACTCTGAGAGATGTAATATTCACGGATAAGTCCTTCTGTGAGTATTATGTCACCGACTTGCGCACTACACATACAGTGGTGTGCTGGGTCACCACAGGTGGTATCAGAGCGAAGCGACCTTAGGTTTAAAACCTTTTAGGAGATCTGTAGGTTGGTAAAGATTATAGGAAGCCATCTTATCTAAACCATATTTCCTACAACTATGAGAATCATTCACTTGAGAATGATATGATCATACTTGTATAGAATATTCTTACTCAACCTGAGTAAATCTACTTATCTATTATCTTTATACCTAGGTATGGATAGTTAGAAGTTTATCATGTAGAAGTGTTATTGTGAGAAACAGAAATCTGACATAGTCAGAGATGATTAAGTCAAAATGATGATTACCCATTCTATGAATATATAGAATGGAGTAGAACCCTGCATAGGTTAAGTATAGGAGTCATTAATAAGGTATGTTTGTGAATAATGAAGAGTCATTAGACCATGGTAACTATAGGGTATATACCATATCCTTAGTTATCAGGTACAGGGGTGAATCACAACAGTATAGAATAGAGTTAGGAGAAGGCATAAGCATTGCTGGAAGCTACATTACTACCCCTATGATGTGATCACCACCATGAAGGATCAACAGATGCCATGAGAAGTTATCAAAACCAAAAGGAAGTAATTAAATTACACAATACTTAGTCCTATATGGAACCAAGCTAGACAACAACTACTATAGGAATCATTTTGTCTTGGTTTATTCCATTGCAGTAAGGCATGCAATTAGAGTAATTTCCGAGGCAAAGAGTGGTTGTGTAGACTAGGATTACAAGGTAATATTTACCTACTTGTAGTGTATAGCATTTAAGAGCCTTGGTACTTGAGATATTCTACTCAAAGTACAATTAGTTCACAGGCTTTTGATGCATGAGTGATAACTGCATTTGGGATTTATTGGATCTTATTTGGATCTTTGATTGACTAGATCTGTACATGAAGTTGGAACTTGATGTGCAAATGCATGTGCAGACATTGAGTTCTATCTTGATGTTACTGGTCTAGAGGGTAAAGGGTTAGAATGAGAGCGATCTGAGTAATTAGCAGATGGAAACAATCACAACAGCTCTGGAAGACCGGAAGTCAAGAAGGCATAAGTTAATAAAGCTACTGATGGGAATGGACCACATTCCACATCTTGTTTGGAATTGGTGAGCTACCACAAGTGATGCCAAGAGAATAACATGAGTAGTTATATCCTAGAAGGAAAAGTGTAGAAGTTTGATAGACAAACTCATAGAGTCGTCCCGTAGAAGTCAAAACCCAAAGATATAGAAGGACCATGGGAAGTAACCAGTGGAATAGGATATAGTCACCTGTAGGAAAAAGTTAAAACTCGAGGAAACTCGAAGATATTTTTACTAATTAGAAGAGTCTAACTCAGTGTATACTACTTTGTACAAGTTTCTTTGAAAAAAATATTTATCTTGAGACCATTAGACTGAACCAAATGGAGTCCTAAACATAGTCAATATCCAGTATACCGGAAGAAGTTAATGGGTTATTGATCACTTGGTGGATAGACCAAATGTTCTTCAGAAAGTTGTGAGAGGTAGGAAACCATACCTATTCATCGGAGAATGAAACTTGGTATCCACTACATGGTGGAAATGCCACGTGTTCTTCGTGAGACCATTAGGAAGATCTAGTAACAAGACAAAGTTGTCCTAACAACTGGCATACTATTAGATAATAGTGAAGACAGTGGAAGGTGAACAATCAAGACAAGAGGATACACATGCCAAGGTCAACACAAGAAACAGATGTGAAGATTCAACGGTCTACAAAAGTTTTCTCTACCTATCTTTACGTGAGAGAGGTTGAACTTCGGGACGAAGTTCTTGTTAAGGGGGAGATACTGTAACATCCCAGTGTTTGGGAGGTTATAAGGATCTAAATTTAATATGTGCATTTGCAAAGCATGCATCTAAAAGTACGGGAAATTTTGGCGCGAAAGTTTAAACAAACCAAAGTGACCAATGTTTCATTTGACACGATGAAATAGGACTAGATCATCTGATCAAGAGGACAATGGGAGTGATCTCTATAAGAAGTATCTTATGAAAACAAATCATCTGGTTGCACAAATCATAATTGGTTGTGACAAACACTAAATCTTAACAAGTCTAACCTCAAGTCTGTAAGTGATTTGAGAGAAATCAACTAGGTATCTCGAACTCGAAGAGGGGTGAGTATCCAAAGCACAGAATTGATGATCTCACTTCTGCAAGTTAGTCATGTATAACTGGATGATCTCATCAGACCTGAAGGATGAATCTGATCGAGGTTTCGTCGATGTTTTAGTAAAGAGAGAGAGATCGAGATTAGAAGAGAGTGGAATTTCGACATGACCTATTGATTAAATTTGAATTTGAGGAGTTCAAACTTGACTGATTAGAAACTTGTGAGTATTTGAATTGAATTTGAATTCAAATTTAATAAACAAGAAAATACAATTAATATAATCAAATGGATACAATTAAGAAATAATAAATATTGGACATTTCCAATTCCATTGTGTAAAAGAAAAAGAAAATAATAAACTTTATTAATAATATAACCATAATACAAAGTCTTTACAATAATCCAATAAATAGAAATTACAAGATCTATTACAAGCTACTAATTGTAAGATGAAATTCCTAATCTAATTCTTGGAAAGTTCCAGTCTCCAAATTAATCTTTTGATCCTGCAAAATTAACAAGAAAACAAAGAAAAGTAAAAAAGAAAGGTTAGTGGGGATTAGTACCCTCAGATTTGCAGTGTGATGCACTGCTAATCACATCACTGGGTTTAGTAAATTCCAGGTAGTATCTGTTCAAATCAGTAAAATTGCCTCAGACCAGCATCATGGGCAAGTATCAGGTAATACAAGTGGCAAGCCAAAAATAAGTATAGCACCAGGATAAGATCAAGTGCAAACCGAGTATATCCCAGAAAATATCTTCTCAGCTAGCATACCAGCACACAGCACACTCACCAGCACCCTTTGGTGCTGTCAAGACCTCTGCTGGGGTATAAATACCACACCAGCCGCAAGGGGAGGGAGTCACCTCACACTTTCCCTGTTCACAACTCGAGTTGCACAGCTCCAGCAAGAACAGCAAGATCCACCACCAACAAACCACAGCACCACAACTCAACTCATCCATCAAATGTCTGTGAGACTATAGATCCAGTAGTATAACAACAAGGCCAAGCCACTAGCCGGGAAGGTATACCTGGAGCAAGGCAAAGCAAGGCCAAGCCTGGAGCCAGAGGATCAAGAGAGCTGGAACTGCTGAGAAAAGCTAACAAGCCAGCAACACCATCTCAGCATCAACACCCAACAGGTTGATCACTACACACCATCTAGCAAACAATTGCTAGATTATGCACAGAGAGCAGGCTGGGTTATTTTCCTCAGTTAGGCATAGAAGTGCTATGCTAAAATTCATCACAGGAAATTAAAATTATCAAATCTAGCATCTGTTCTTATTTAAACTTGGGCCTCAGGCTTTGCATCATTGGCTAGCTAGGACATCAAGTATAAATCTGTTCTTATTAGTTACACATCCCAAATCTGTCCAGAAAGTAAAGCCAGCAAAGAAACATTATGAAAACACACCAAATTCTAGATGCCCGGAGTGCACACCCGAGATACAATATCTGGCAAACAAACCAAGCATCTTTGTATTTGGAGTGCTATTTTTCTCTCAGACTTGGAAACAAGTTCATCACCGAGATTTAAATCCATTTAGTAATAATCTGTTCTTATCAAAACATGTAAAAGCCTCAAGAACATTATCTATCATGGGCTGGGCTAGAAAATTGCTCACAGATGTATACCAACAGCACCAGATCATATTAAGAAGGTTTATATCTGTGCACACTCAATGAGGCACCACAGGGATAAATCCTACTCCACAGATAAGCACATGGGCACAAAACATCAGGAGTCATTGCCCAAAACAGTACATAAGCATGTCCAGGAGTCAAGCAAGACAGTTTTCACCATAATGCACATCCACTTTTCCAATATATACCACTGGAGTAAATCAAATAATCATTGGATCATTTTGATCCAACGGTTAAAGCCACCCGAAATCATACACACCAACCAGCCAGCAGCTACTAAGTACTGGAGCAGAGCACCCACAACATTTAACCGAAAATTTTATCAGCTACATAGAGAAGGAATTAGCTGCAGTCACCAAATGACCTAACTGAAGAAAATCTTCAGTAAACCACACTGAGAGAGTCCAACCAAGTAATCACATGAGCACAGGCATGTTTATATTCTGATGAACGGAGTACATCAGTAAGCACATAGGCATCCTAGTCACTCCAGAGAAAAAGGGGAAGAAGGAATCGGGAAGAGAGAGAGAGAGATCAGGGGGCAGAGGGAGTGGAGTACTTACAGGTGGTCACCTTCGTGGTGACCACGGCCAGTTGGTGGAGCGAAGCACAGGGACACGCCACGGTTGCCCAGAAGGCCGTCCCGGCGGCGGCGCATCGACACCGCAACCGTCTGCAACCACCGCCACCATGGAGAAGCAGCAGCAGCAACTCGGTCTCCAAAAGCATCCAGGAACCTCGTCGTGGAGCCACGGCCACCGGAGATGTGGTGGCGCACCGGGTACCCGAACCCTAGGGTTAGGGCAGGGGTTGTCCACGGGAGCCTCAAAGGGAGAAAGCCAGATCGAAGAGGAGGGGGTAGTAGAGGGGAAGGAGGAGCGTTGATGGAGCTAGGTAAGGGCGGCAGGGTTGGCCGGAGAGGGGCGGGGTAAATCGCCGGAGGGGAGGTGGCGATGGAATCGCCTCGGTGTCTCCTGCGAGGGAGGGAGAGGAGGCAGAGAGTAGGGGAAGCGAATGCGTGTGGGGGTTGGACCCAAGTGGGTTTGACCCAACCCACTGGTGGGTTGGCCCACCAGTCAGTCTTAGGGTTGGAGGGTTTTTTTGACCATTCTTTTTCTTTAAAGGAAAATAATAGCAATAAAATCATATCAATAAAATCCTCAAAAACTTGAGAAATTAAAATGAAATAAGATCCTAAATAAATTCACCATTTTAAACCCTCTAATACTCTAATAGTTTAAATCAAATGATATAATACCTATTTTACCTTAAACTTATGAATTTAAAATAAATTATGATAAAATAAATAACACTACTAAATGATTGAAGAATAATGTTAATCTTAAAATCTTTGTTATAAACACCAATTTATAAAACTTTAATGCCTTATCCTTTTATAAATTTGTTAAGTTACTTTCTCCTGATTTACCCTAGAAAAAAATAATAAAATCAACATAAAACAAGTTAGTAAAGGAATGGAAAATAATATATTATTTAAGCCTTTAAATCTAAAATTATTCAAATCAATTTAGTACTTAATAATTAAATCCTAATCATTTAAAGTGCCCTCATTTTAAACACTTTTTGCACATCACTTAATTATACTTTTTCAATGTTTAAAACCTTATATAGAGAAATGAATATAACTTCATTTTATTATTTGAAGATTTCAATTAATATCTTCAAAAGGATTTAGTTCATAAGTGCAATTTTACTTAATAAAAGGTAATCACTGGAGAAACTTACAACCTTAGCATATGATTTAATTGAGTATTGCAAGAACTTCCATCTTATTTAAGTAATACTTCCAGAGGAACAATTTTCCAAATCATAACAAATTATGTTTGTTTTCCTTAAAACATTATCCTTATTATTTTATCATCTCATTACCTGCATAAAAGTGAACATTACTCAATTCCTGAGTGCATAACATTTTGCAATGTTTCCAACTAAAAATATAAGTTAGAACCCTGAACAACTAATGAATTAACTAAACTCATTGGCATTAGCTCTACACTTCCAAGCATATAATAAAATGTGTCTGTGAACTATTCGATAATTATTTTCCATGTGTTGTTATTGTGTTACTTAACCAAGTAATAACCACTTCTCTTTAAAAATGATAACAAGTGTTTGTTCAATAAAAGTGAAACGCACTTAAGCCTAAACGAAATGACAATATCACCACAAGTAATGAAACAACCCTAAGTCACCTAACAATTGGGTGAATACGTTATCATTTCAAACGTGGCTTACACTTGTAAGTTGGGGTATTTTTCAGGGGATTTCACGATGCATCTCATTACTATGCATATATCATGCTGCCAGTGTTTCTGTAGTCCTTACCGGGACTACTTTGCTATCTTTCAGATGTTTGGATTTCTCTACGCAACCCTCGAACCCGAAGACCTGGATTATTATTGTTATTTCAATCTCAGGCAAGTTCATCCCTTGCTCATATCCTTTGCAGTATCTCATAACAAACTATTTGCAAACACCCTATCATAATATCACTTGCTCTCAAAAGAATGCATGATCCTATTTTTATAATAATATGACTAATTGAATGACTACCCGAGTGGTAGTGTTCTGTTTGGTGGGCGGATGGAACCATGGTAAGATGAATAGGTCAAAGGAAGGTTCCATCTGCACGGGAACGTATTACCTAGGAATTAACAACAATTGCCGTCAGGATTCTTGCGCCGTAAATTCGCGTTGACCATGGATCTTCTATGGGGGGAGTAAGTCAACCGTGATACTTTTCTCGTTCGCATGTCAACGGACGCGCCAGAGACGTACGCTGTAGGTCTTGCGGGACTACATGCACATGGGTGGGAGCCCTTACGTCCCACGGACTCTGGGGTCTATGAGTGTCTGCCAGGGGCGCGTAGATCTCCATCGTGAGGGGTGGAATCAGGCGTTCAACCTACTGGCAGAAATGGGTGGGCATGCGTTGTGCGGAGAAGCACGGTTTGGCTTGGACCAACTACCAGGCCCCACACCTGAGTGGGCGTGGACAGGAACGATCGCCTGGTTGTGCAACATGGTCTTGGTCGTCCATGGGTAAAGTAACGCACCTCTGCAGAGTGTAAAAGGATGTGGCATGTTACCCCTTGTTCCGGGAAGGAGCTGCGAACGCCGCAGGAAAGGCAACTCCATGAAAGTTCTAATCCTGTGAAGAATGGCGGGCATAGTTTTCAGAATTAAAAGCAACCTCTTGAAGAAAGTTTTACAAAATATTGCATTAGCTTATGACTCTTTCGAGTCTAAAGCTGTAGTTAGTGCATCAACCACCCACTATATATCATGAACTTGCTGAGTAACGCTCGTTACTCATTCTATCCCGTTTGACCCCTTGCTTAGAGTTGAAGCCTGTTGAAGTCGTCATCGAGAAGCCATCGCTGTCTAAGGAAGCTAGGTGGAGTCTTATACTACTTAGTCGGTAAAGTATCGTCATCAACAACGCTGGTGGAGGAGAAGCTATCAAGGTGTAGGTAGAGACCATTCTTGGACTTAGCATTTACTAGCCTTAGATTAGGGCTGACATCAGCCGTAGTGGATTATGTTCTGAGCTAGAGTTCTTCTCCGGCTTGGAGCTTCGAATTGCTTCTTCTGATGTTTCATTTGCAGGACATCTTCTTGATTCATCAGGGAGATTCTCAAGATTTTGTTATGAGGTTTGTATCCTATAGTTTTGCCTGGTCCCGCTGTGTTTCTGTTGTACCACTCTGAGAGATGTAATATTCACGGATAAGTCCTTCTGTGAGTATTATGTCACCGACTTGCGCACTACACATACAGTGGTGTGCTGGGTCACCACAGAATGGTTCGTCAAGGTAACCAAGATTGTTGAAATCCACCATTGTCATTCCGTATTGCTCGTCCACCTTTACCCCACCTCCTGTTAGCTTGAACCATTTGCACCGGAACAAAGGGACCTTAAAGGAGGGTCCATAGTCAAGTTCCCATATCTCCTCTATGTAACCATAATATGTGACCTTTTGCCCATTCTCGGTTGCTGCATCAAAGCGGACACCACTGTTTTGGTTGGTGCTCTTTTTATCTTGGGCGATCGTGTAAAATATATTCCCATTTATCTCGTACCCTTGGAAAGTCGTTATAGTCGAAGATGGTGTCTTGGCCAACATGTACAGCTGATCTCCAACATCATTGTCATTAATTAAATGTTTTCGCAACCAACTGCCGAAAGTCTCCATGTGGGCCTTTCTAATCCAGGATTCAGTCTTCCCCGGGTTGTCCAAGCGTAAAATATTCTTGTGTTGCTCGAAGTACGAAGCCACCAAGCTGGAATTTTGCAGAACTGTGTGGTGTGCTTCAGTCATAGAATGACCGTCCATACATATCGTTGATTTCCTTCCGATCGTGCCTTTTCCACTTAGTATCCCCTCGTGTCGCGATTGAGGAATACTAATCGGCTTAAGGTCAGGAACATAGTCAATACATAACTCAATTACCTCCTCATTTCCATAGCCCTTGACGATGCTTCCTTCTGGCCTAGCACGGTTATGAACATATTTTTTTAATACTCCCATGAACCTCTCAAAGGGGAACATATTGTGTAGAAATACAGGACCGAGAATGGAAATCTCTTCGACTAGGTGGAGCAGGAGGTGCGTCATAATATTGAAGAAGGATGGTGGGAACACCAAGTCGAAACTGACAAGACACTGGACCACATCGTTCTGTAACCGTGGTAGATCTTCTGGACTCATTACCTTCTGAGAGATTGCATTGAGGAATGCACATAGCTTCACAATGGCTACTCGAACATTTTCCGGTAGGAGCCCCCTCAAAGCAATCGAAAGCAATTGCGTCATAATCACGTGGCAGTCATGAGACTTCAGGTTTTGGAACTTTTTGTCCGCCATGTTTATTATTCCCTTTATATTCAACGAGAAGCCAGGCGGGAGCTTCATACTGCTCAGGCATTCAAAAAAAATGGCCTTCTCTTCTTCGGTAAGAGCGTAGCTGGCACGACCTTGAAACCATTCCGGATGCTGGTCATCTGGGTCTTTCAAAAGTTGCTGGTCCTACCGTGCTTCCTTTGTATCATTTGTCTTCCCATACACACCCAAGAAGCTTAGCAGATTCACGCAAATATTCTTCGTAACATGCATCACGCCGATTGCAGAGCGGACATCTAGGACTTTCCAATATTGTAGCTCCCAAAATATAGATTTCTTCTTCCACATGGGTGCGTGCCCGTCAACTCCCAGCGGAACTGATTGTCCGCCAGGACCCTTTCCAAAGATGACTTTCAAATCCTTGACCATATCAAATATCTCAGCAGCACTACGTTCAGCAGGCTTCGGCCGGTGATCTGCCTTGCCGTTGAAATGCTTGCCTTTCTTTCTTACGTTATGATTTCGGGGAAGAAATCGACGATGACCCAGGTACACGTTATTCTTACAATTATTCAAATATACACTTTCAGTCTCATGTAAGCAGTGCGTGCATGCTTTGTATCCCTTATTTTTCTGTCCCGAAAGGTTACTGAGAGCAGGCCAATCGTTGATGGTTACAAAAAGCAACGCTCGTAGGTCAAATTCCTCTTATTTGTGCTCATCCCACACACGTACACCAGGTCTGCCCCACAACTATAAAAGTTAATCAACTAATGGCCTTATGTACACATCGATGTCGTTGCCGGGTTGCTTTGGACCTTGGATGAGCACTGACATCATAATGAACTTCCGCTTCATGCACAACCAAGGAGGAAGGTTGTAGATGCATAGAGTCTATTCCATTTCGAGAACAGAACAGGGAATAGGCCCGGGCCACGCTTGGTGAATTACAACTCTATTGTACTGCAATTGGTGCATTGATTTTAGCAGCGTTAATGCGTTTTGCCGGTCCAGGTGCTATGGCTGGAGCTCTGCTCGCCAAAAGGATTCATGCCATCAGTACTTAGACCAAATCTTATGTTCCTTGTGTCAGCTGCAAAATCTTTGAACTCTCTCTCGATCTTTCTCCATTGCGTTCCATCAGCGGGGTGTCTCAACTCCCCGTCGGACTTACGGTCCTCTTTGTGCCATCGCAACAACTTGGCATGCTCTTTGTTCCTGAACAGACGTTTCAACCGTGGTATTATAGGAGCATACCATATCACCTTGGCGGGAACCCTCTTCCTGGGTTTCTCGCCCCCAACATCGTCACCAGGGTCATCGCCTCTGATCTTATAACGCAATGCAGTGCATACAGGGCATTCATTCAAATTCTCGTATTCACCGCGGTAGAGGATGCAGTCGTTAATGCATGCATGTATCTTCAGAACCTCTAAACCTAGAGGGCAGACAACCTTCCTTGCTTCTTACGTATTGGCGGGCAACTCATTATTCGTCGGAAACATATTCTTCAACATTTTCAGCAAATTTTCAAATGATGAGTCAGCTATACCTTCCCGTGCTTTCCATTTCAACAAATCCAGTGTGCAGCCCAGCTTTTTCAGACTATTATCGCATCCTGGGTACAGCGACTTTTTGTGATCCTCTAACATGCGATCCAAATTCTCCCTCTCCTTGTCAGTTTTGCAGCGTCTCCGTGCATCAGCAATGGTCCGACCAAGATCATCAGCGGGCTCATCATGTGCCTCTTCTTCACCTTCACCTAACCCTTCCCCACCTTCAGCATCCTCCTCCATGAAAGTATCACCGAAAGCCTCATGATAGTTGTCATCGATATCATCCCCTTCTTCATCTTCTTCCATTCTAACCACTCTTTCTCCATGATTGGTCCAACAATTATAGCTTGGCATGAAACGTCTCTTGAGGAGGAGTAACCCTTCTGATTCTTATAGAAAGCACATGGACAAATAATAAAACATCGCTGCTTGTTCGCATTTGCCACTACGAGGAAATCTTTCAAACCCGTAGTGAACTCGCCGGAGAGTCGGTTACCATACATCCATTGCCGATTCATCTGCATTATTATTATATAAAGTATATAATTAACCATCATGCATTTGTTAAACTAACTAGCTAGAAATAATACAAATCATGAAAGGTTCAAGTTGCTAACCGCGATCGCGGAGGAAAAATAAATGAGAAAGCTCAAGCGTGGCTCGGACACTTCATATCATGTTTGTTTCATGCTCTCGGGTATTTCATCGAACACCTTGTGTGCATAGGAGGAACCAAAAGCAAACCCACCACCCCCCTTGTGAATATTGTGAATAGAAGTGGCACCAATTGTGGCTAAGGAAGTGAGCTGAGTCCTATATAGGGATGGGTCTTTAGTCCCGGTTGGCCGGGCCAACCGCGACTAAAGGCCTTCGGGCCAGCCTGAGGACCTTTAGTCCCGGCTGGTCAGGCCAACCGGGACTAAAGCCCCTCCCGTACGCCAGCTGTCGACCGAGCGCGCTGGGTCCAGATAGTTGGTCGCGGGTCTCCTCCCGAACCGCGACTAAAAACCCCTTTGGTCGCGGTTCGATTATTTTGGGGATTAACGGGGGCGTATGGAAGCCTATTTTTCTAATAGTGCAACAAACCTTATAATCGTGAAAAACCAATTGACGACAAACAATTCAATCATGGTAACACAAAAATTCAATAAATCGATGTAACTATTATTTGATTGATCGCTAAAGCATGCATGATGGCATTCCATCAAAAAAAACTTTAAAGCAATCTGGTGGCCACGTTGGCTGCCGACCAGAATCCCCATTTCAAAAACAATTAGAAGGGTCAGAAGCAATTCTGTCCGATCAAGTAAACAAATAATAAGTGAGATTTGGCGTCTTGATCTCCAACTTTTAGTTGGCATCCTGTTCCTCCATCATTATTTACTTACTACTGTTCGATTAGTAGGCCACGCACGCACCGTCCTTTTCTCTGTCAAACCAAAGCAGAAAGGTCGTCGTACAAAATTCAGACAGAGGTCCTCCCCGGAATATGAAATACTATCACATCAAAATTCAGATAAAGGTCCCAGGAATCGGTCACGCGACAAGCAAGGAATTTGACAAGAACGAAAAGGTAAAGAAAGAGTCAGAAGGGTCATCAGTGATAACCGCGTTATTGCTAGCACTTTTCATTTAAAATACAGTGTATATTTTAACGGTGGACGGTGCCACGGTGGAGATTTTGTCTGAGCTTGCTCCAGGTGGCCGCAGGAACAAAGTGTATAAATATACACAAGCGATTGTCGTCGCTGCTTAAGGGATTGTCTGAGCGTGCTCCAGCTAGCTGCGACCATGTTCAGGGACGGCGTGCTGATCGGCGTCTCGGTGGCCGCGCTCATTGTGATCTCCCTCCTCGCCTTCTTTTCCTCTAACCGGCACCAGAGGGCAGTGCACGGCTCATCGCCGTCGCAGGACGTGGAGCTCGGGAGCGGCCAGTGCGCTGCCGCCGCGGGCGCAGGGCTCGGGGAGGACGTCCTGGCCGCGTTCCCGACCACGGTGTACTCGTCGGCGGCCAGCGGGGAGGGGAGAAGGAAGGAGGTGGCAGTGGAGGAGGACGAGGAGACGACCTGCGCGGTGTGCCTGACAGAGTATGCGGACGGCGACGAGCTCAGGCGGCTGCCGGGGTGCACACATGCGTTCCACCGGCGGTGCGTGGACGACTGGCTCCGGCGGCGGCCGCACACCGCCGACGGCGTTAGCAGGCTTGCATGCACACGAAGCCAAATGAAGCAAGCTAGGTAGCCTGTCGGGACCATTTCCTAGAGCTATGAAATGTGGCGTACGTTCGTTCTTTTGCGCACATATGACCGTTGTGCCAATATGACAATGACCATGTCTCTTTGACTCTTTCCATGAATCTAGTTTGTGTTGACTAGGTGTATTGTAACGCTGTAATCTCTCTGTATCTAAGAATCTTAGTCTTCAGGGTTAGCTGATCCTTGGACTGCGATGTTTCCATGTCAAGGTGGAGGAATCCGACAGGCCGTCGTATGTTGCGAAACAGTCTGTATATGCAACCTTCAAAGGAAATAGGCAGGTCGAGGCTTCTCCTTTTTTGAGACCGCGAAAGAAAGATCTGGTGAGTAGTTCATAGTTCCCCTCTAGCCAATACTAAAAGTTCTTCCACCTTCGTTCCAGTGGTAAGCCTTTCAAGTTTCCCTCTCTGTTTCGTCCCCGAGCTCGAGTTCCTACCCATGTTTTTAATAAAAGATTAGAAAATTTATCTATGTGTTATAAAAGTTTAGCAAATTTATCATTTCATCTCTCATTGTTAGTTTAGCTCATTCACTCTCAACGTAGAGGAATTTGTAGATTTTAATTTGTGCGTAATTACGTATGAGTTCATTTGATTTATATGCAATTTGAGCTCAATTTGACTTCTTAGTTTGCATATGTGTTATTTTATATACTTATATAATTATATTTAACATCATTTAAATTTGGGGTAGAGAGAAATATTTGTGATACATAAAGTGCTTTAGTAGAAGCATTTGTAGAAATGCTTTCATAGAAATAATTGTAGAAATCTTTTAGTAGAAATGTGTAGAAGTATTTTAATGGAAATATTTGGGTTAGGTTGAAATGCTTTATTAAAATATTTGTGTTAGGTACAAATGATTTAGTAGAAACTAGTGAGATATTTAGAGAAATGCTTGTCAATTGAGTTAGAATTATTTATCAAGTTAGTTAGGTCAATTTATTTTATTAGAAATGTGTTGTAACTTTATTTTTGTAGGGATAATTTTTGTAATTTATGCATAATTTTTTATTTTTTTGTAATAGTAACATTTGATCACTACTCTACTTTAATACGATGAAGTTGTATTAATTTGGTCTCTTCTCTATTCATGATGTTATGTAATGGTTTTTGGTATACTTATATAATGTAGATGAGCCGACAATGGATGTATGATGACCGACGCGCTAACGAGTTTATTAATGGTCTGTATTATTTTAGCAGTGTTGGTGAGGAAAACAAGCGGAATGGTTTTATGTGTTGTCCTTGTGGTGTTTGTAAGAATAAGAACGATTACTCCTGCTCAAAAATCTTTCACAGCCCCATGTTTTTATCCGGTTTCACGTCCAGCCATAAATATTTGACCAAACACGAAGAAATATGAGTTATAATGGAAGATAGTGAAGAAAAATAAAATGATGACAACTATCCTAGATTCCCTGAATACGACGGTACTCTAATGGAGGAAGCGGAGAAGATGCATGAGATGATCCCGCTGATGATCTTATCGGGCCATTGTTGATGCACACAGAGACCGTGAAAGTGAAAATGGGAGGTTGAAGTTCGAACGCATATTAGAGGATCACAAGAAATTGCTATACCCAATTGCGTAGATAGCAAGAAAAAACTGGGTACCATATTTGAATGGCTGCAATGGAAGCCAGAGAATGGTGTATCTAAACAGCGATTTAAAAAGTTGCTGAAAATGATAAAGAATTGCCGGCAGTACGTACGTAGCAAAGAAGGTTGTCCACCCTCTAGGATTAGAGGTGCAAAAAAATAAATGCATGACCTAATAACTACATCCTCTAACGCGGTGAGGAGTATGAGAATTTGAATAAATGCTCGGTATATGGTGCATTGCTTTATGAGATCAGACGAGATGACCCTACCTATGTTGAGGGCGAGCGCTCCTGGAAGAGCGTCACCTAATTACGTACTGTCAAGTGATATGTTTGTTGACGCAGTAATGCCTAGAGCACAGACCATGTTGGACGACCACCTTCCATATATAACTTGCTACCCCATGTGTAGCACAACCACGTTTAGTTTCTTCGTCCGAATGGGAAATTGTGGAACCTGAGCGACAATGATGAGCACTACATTCACATATTACGATATATCTTGGAAAGAGATGCATTAGAAATTGAGGTAGGACCCCGGTGCACCAATGTAGTCCAGAGTCCAATAATCGAGGTAGTTGTGTCAAGAGTGTCGAGATCAAGACTAGTTCGTGCTGGTTACATGAAAGATCACCACTTTGAAAGTGGAATATATCTCGACACCGGCGCCCTTGGAATGACCGAACTTTGAGGCTTTGCTACACGTATGATCCAATTAACCTGGACATGTTGTAGTTGTTCCGGTAGGTCAAAATGCCACACAACTATGTCATCGATCGCAAGGTAGAATCACCACGGGTAAGCCTATGTAAGTTTACTGTGCTTATCAACTGTTACTCTTGACGGGTGCAACTCCAGGAGAACCATGATCGGCAGAACACCAGTCTGGTCAGGTTACACAATCGAGTACCAAAATATAGAGGATTCATGGTTGCCGGTCGTTAGTTCTTCCTCATAAGATCCACGGCAGTTAAACTCATTAACATTGCGCACGAGCGGCAATCCCTTACTGAATAATTTATTTAGTAATATTTTATGGTTTTGTTGTTGGGTCTAATGTGATCGGGTTTGTGGTATGATTGTGGAGAAAATTGTAGCAAGTCGAATCCATTTGTCATGTCGAGCAACATCAACCCAAATAAAATGTTCGCACACCAATCTAATTAAAGTATTTCAGTAAAATAAATATATGGGAACTATAAGGAAAAAAACTATATAGTTGTCCATTCCCCCTACTGTGCAAGCATTTTTCTTGTTCTAAACTGCAATTGTAATCTTACTAAACTAATCAAGGCTAGCTATGATTTTGTATATGGAAACCAAAATTAAAGAACCTATATAAAATTGTGCTATGATGTACTATAACCACAAATGTGATGGAATACTACAGATAATGAAAGGGGACGAGTTTGGGTTTGACCTATAAGTGATGGTGGCTTTAGTATGAGGGTGATAATGTATTATCTAAACTACTACACAACACTATCACATTTGGTAAAGAATTTGAGAGGAGGGAATCACGGGAGGTCTCTTTAGGAGGAACATGAAATCTAAAGCACATTGTTTTCTTCGAGCATTATTAGAGATCATTTCAGCGCTTTCTTGGCCCAAACCACGTGTTATTACCTTCGTATGAGAAATATTCTATCATTATCTCAATTTTGGTTGATTAACTCGGTTCATTGTGTTTCTAGCTAGACCGAGTTTCTTATTTTTATGTGTCGCATGGTGAAATGTGGTGATTTTTGTAAATAGTCATGGGCCATTATACAAGCGGTATAGAATTTTCCTACACAGAGTGTCGAACTATGAAAGGTTCTTCATAGGAAAAAAAGAGCTAGAGGTGTGTGAATATAGGGTCACCAATTTCTTATCTCCCATTACCGCCACCAAAAAGATATTACAATGATCCACACATGTAACCATTTAGTACATTTGTTTTTATGACACAATATTTGTGTGTGTGGTGAAATATATTTATTTTGCCAACCCGAGCTGGAAATATATATAAGAACAACCCAAATTCTGACAACTAAAGGCTCACATACAATTAATGACACAATAAATTGAAAGTGACTTGTGGCGATCTAAAGTTCTCCAAACCATACACCCCCTTGTTTAAACACCAACCTTCTATAAATAGATATCTACCCAAATTAGGGAACCATTTTTAGTTGGAAGGCCGCATGAAAATTTGTGGAAGTGGATCAATAATGACGAGCACGGTGAATGACACCAAAGTAACGTAATTTTTAGTCGAAGAAATGTATTGAAGTCCAATCCATAATCCAACCATGAAGATAGAAGTGAGGGCATCAAAACTATACTATCTAGAGAGTGTTTAGATTATACATACCAAATATCTTTGCGATACGAGAATATAGCTCGACACGAGTACTTGGGCCTCGACTACATATTTATGCTTTTTCTAAATGTAGTTATAAGGAAACATGTAAGCAAGCTATATTTTTTGTTGGAAAAATGGCACAAGTAATGCTTATCTGCATGGGACGAAAGGAGACTTCTATGACAATCGATTAGTAGGCTGCAGAAACATGCACATGTATTTCCGCATTTTTTTTCTATACGTGTCACCAAACTCGGAAAACACATGTGTAAAGTAATAAGAATTTATTGATGTATATGTTTGTGATCACGCGAGTAATTTGACCATATCTAGCTCAAAATACTCATGCATACATATGTGTAGTTTTTTAAAAACATCGTTCTACCGATGGAGATTTTAAATACCAATAAACCATCTATTTTTCTCATAAAAACTAGCGAGAGATTAAAAAACAAATCTACTGGTAGTGTGTGACTATCTAGGTAGTTGCACACCAAATAAGTTGTAGGTAGCATCATTCCTGGAGAAGAAATATAAGATGTGGACGAAGTAGATGTGAAGGGTGACCAAGAAGAAATCTGTGAGAGCGACGAACACTAAATCATTGCAGTAACATACATCTAGCATAGAGTTGTGCTTGAGCATGGGTTCCCATCACTGGTAGAAAAAAAGCCTTCCATACGCCCCCATCAGTCCCCAAACGTTGCGCACCGTGACTAAAGGGCTTTTAGTCCCGGGTCGGGAGGAGACCCGCGACAGAAGGTCATGCGTCGCAGGTTGGGAAGCGCGTTGAGGCGCGTGGAGGGCATTAATACCGGTTGGCCTGGCCGCCCGGGACTAATGGTTCCCGGCCGCTGGCCTCCCTGCCTTTAGTCCCGGTTGGCCTGGACACCCTGGACTAAAGATACAAACTGCTCGCCTCCCGCGCGGCGGTTTTTATTTTGCGAGCGAGGCAGAAGGGCGCCATTGCTACAGTGCGCGTCCGAGTCTCTATTTCTTCCTCTCTTATCTTCTCTTCCATCTCTTCGATCTTCCTCCACCAAGCACCATGGCTGAAGTTTGGGAGAGATTCCGTGTTCCCACACCATGCGGCAAGCGTCTCGACGTGTGCTACACCAACATTTGCGAGAGGTTCCCCGGTGCTCTTGGGCATTTTACCAATCTCTATTTCTCCTCTCCCGATGAACACCGGTTCTTCGGGCTTGATCTGGAGTATACGGCGGATCAATGGGATGTTGCCGTCATCCAGACTGCGTTCAAGGAGGCCGTTTTGGTCTTCCAATGGTCAAGATAACGCACACGTCCAATATTGCATCTTCGATTTGTTTGTTGCATCTGAAGAATACATGTGTTGCAATATATCTAACACGTATCAAATTTTTGTTGTTGCAGTAGTTCAAAGCATTCTCCGGCAGTTGTTGATTTTCTTGTCAACAAGGGGTATGACTTTTGCAGCGTTGACATCACTCAAGACCGTCAGAAATTGGTGCGCTTGGGTATTGTGATACCTGAAGATCACTACATTGATCTTCAGGATCTTATCCATTTCGATGAGTTGCTCGGGCCCAAGACCGGGAAGGCTCCGATGGCAACTGCCTTGATCCACGAGGGCTACGAAACCATGAAGTCCGGTTTCCCCTCGAGTAATCACTGGTATTGGGAGAAGAACCCACTGGACTGGACGAACGTCAAGTATGCAACCATAGATGCATACGTCTCCTACGAGTTGTTCCGCATCTACTCGACGGAGCTATAGATGTATGCGTTCGATATATGCATGTAATGGACATCTTAGTATGTAATGGATATCTTAGTATTGTGAGACTTATGGTTGTGTTATGTGTGATCGTAAGACTCTATGTTATGAATGTGATATGATTGTGTTCTATTCATGATTGTGATGTCTCTACTCGTATTTTACTTGTGATTTAATTATCAGTTGTCTTTTGTTGTTCATAAAACTATTTTTGTTTCCTAGTTTTAAATGACTTGGAAAAAATTGCAAAGTGTTGCAAAGTGTAATGGATATTATTTCTATATTAATTCCTAGCTATACTATTTCTATATTATGTCAAACACACGTTTCAAAACAAGCAAAAACAAAAACACATCAAAAAAACAAACAAAAACACATCAAGAAAACAAAACAGAAAAACTACAGTTTCTATATATCTGTTCACCAAAAATTAATCTAAGCCAGGAAAACATATATCTAGTCAATACCAAACTCATCCAGTATTAAAATGAATTAGTATTATTTTTCTTAATTTTTTGATATATTATTTGTATTTTTAAGATTTTAAAATGATTTAGTATTATTTTTCTTAAATTTTTGATATATTATTTGTATTTTTAAGATTTTAAAATGAATTAGTTCTATTGTTCTTAATTTTTTGATATATTATTTGTATTTTTAGAAATAATACAAATTAAAAAGTTAATGTTTATTTATTTATTCAAAATTATTAATTACATCATTACTTTTGTTTATTAAAAGATTTATTTGAAATTCAAACAATAAAGAAATGTGGCATCGACCAACATGTTAATAAGATTGATATGATACTACTATCACATACATGCGTGCGAAACACTTGGATGCGGGACGGTATGGAACTCGGAAGTTAAGCGTGCTAGTGATAGAGTAGTCGGAGGATGGGTGACCGAGCGGGAAGTTTGACCATGAGTAAGTAATTTGACTAGAGATAATTGTAGTTAGACACTAAGCAAATAATACAAATTCTGAAAAAAAAGGGAGTGAAAAAGGGAGAGAAAAATTGGTGTGAAAAATAATTAGAAACCCAAATGAATTAAAAAAATTACGAAATAAAGTCTAGTCCCGGTTCATGTTGCCAACCGGGACTAAAGGTCCTCCGCGCCCCGGCTCCGCCACCGGCCCACGTGGACGGGCCTTTAGTCCCGGTTCGTAATCGGCGCGACTATAGGGGGTGGGGTCTTTAGTCGCGCATCGCTAGTCCCGGTTGCTCGGTCGGGACTACTGGCCCTGGCGAACCGGGACTATAGGCCTATTTTCCACCAGTGCATGAAGGTGATTTTGTTGCTATCACTACGATGGTGAAGTTGGTGCAGTGAGTTGAAGTTTTTCACAATTACTCTATCCATACTAATTATGATTTCCCAATCATCAACTCAAGCCATTAGTACACTAAAACGAATGATACTTATTACCTTGATTTGTTTCTTCAAGCATGTAGTTCCAATGCTTTGAATTTTACTTTAAAAAAAGATGAAATGTCTATTTAAAAGTTTAAATAATTGGAACTATGAAATATATAAGACATGTGGATTTTAAAGGCATGCAACAGATATAGTTTGGATGGTTCGTAATATCAAATAGTCGAACTTTTTATCCACATATTTAGCTTTTTTCTATCGAGAAATGATTTACGAACAAAAATGTGCCACACGGTTCACATCCATATCTACATGGCAAAAAAACTAACTCTTTATATTTTGAAGTATGGTTTCGTATTTACCTAAAAAATTCTCGTTGCAGCTTGGAATAAATTATGTTTTTATTGTGATATTACAATTAAATATGTATCATCGAAAACAAAGTAGTCAAATTGTTTAGGATGATGGTTTTGTGTCTGCACTTCTTTATGCATAACCATAAAATACCATGTAAATACTAAGAGAGGGAATATTAAATTATGTATAAATAAGAAAAGGAAAAAGAGCTACCGGTAACACTATTAATTCATGACAAAGCGAAGCGGTGAATAATCAAAATCAGCCTTCATGCAAAATCAATCCCAAATATGATCATAGTTTAGTATTGTATAAGTTTTAATCTATTTGGTAATTTCTTGTTGAGTTAGATATAATTTTTTTTCCAAATATGAAACCCACACTCAGCATATGCCTGCCATGTGGCTAGCTACGGGCCTCCCTCAACTGGTTTTTTGAGGGAATCGTCAAATTATCATAATCTTGTTTTGTTTTGTTTTGTTGAGTGGTACGTTTGTCGAAGAAAAAAAAACTCTCGATATACGTGTTCGCCGTGTGCCACAAGTGAGTGATAGAATAGACATGTTTATGTGGACTAATATTGTGCTGACTTCTATATGCTGATTGTAGCCCAATTGTTTCCGAGTGTGTGTGACGCATGGTATTAAACGTGAATCATGTGGTAAAGATTTGGTGTTGTAAAAATTATTTCCTCTTGATGTCCTGGGGTGAAAATAAATTTGAGTGGCACATTTATTCGTTGTTCTTGAGTTTGTTGTAGCTACCGTTTCTTTGTTTGATTGCTATATTAGTTATACAATTCCTTATATAAAGATGTGGAATGAATCCAACGAATGTCGACAACTACACCACTCGCTCACACAAATTAATAGCACAACTAATAGCTTGCGAAGTTTGGTGACATGGTGGTGCCTAGAGCACAAACACTATGTTGAACCACCGACATTCCATATATATTAGCTACCTCCTCTAGCATAATAACACTTATGTTGGTAGGCCGGAATGAGAATTGTGGAAAAGCAGCAACATTGATGAGCACGGTAGGCAGCTTATAGTAATCTATCTGAAATGAGATGCATCGGAAATTCAAGTAGGAGACCAGAAATGAAATCTAGTCCGTAGTCCAATAGTGATGACAACACTGGGTCCATCAAATCTTTGGTATTAAAATGGCGGACTTTTGTGTCGAGAGTGTCGAGACAAAGATTAGCCGTCTCAATTACAAAACAAAGCCACACTGTTGAGGGTGGAATGTTGGTCGACACGAGGATCTCAGCTAGAGCTATATCTTGATATTGTCCTACATGTAACACCCAATTCACTTGGTCACCAGCTATCTTCATCGTGGCAGGTCAAAACGCCACACAACCAATGTGGTCGATTGACATGTTGGGAACAACTTCCTTATTGTGTTTTATTATATTGTCCATTTTGTGTTGACACTTGCACAGCTGGGAGAACTGCACTCCACACGATGCCAATATATATATTTATTGCGCTAGGAATTTCAGCAAGTTATGATAGAGACAGTGCACCGATTGAAATGCTTGGGAGCGCGATACAGTTGAACAAGTTCATGGCAGCACAATTCTGTCGCAATCGATCCTGGCCAGCTCAAAACGCTAGGATACACACAAACAATTTGTTTCTCGAAGAATGAAGTACATAACAAGAATTCAAACACCTAGAAATCCATGTTGCTAAACGCCGAGGATCATAAGAAACACGATCGGTAGCTTTGCTAAATCCTAAATGTGAGTTTTAAGGTGTTTAGAAAGGTGGGTACTAATAGAGTTACTTCCATTGCTAGCCAAGTAATTACACCAACCCAATCGGCATTCCTGCTGGGCAAAAATATATTAGAGGGGGTTGTTATTTTACATGAAACTATGCAATAGCTGAACAGGAAAATATGGAATGGGGTGATGTTCAAAATCGATTTTGAAAAAGCATATGACAAGGTAAATTGGTCTTTTTTGCAACAAGTCTTGCGAATGAAAGGATTCTCATCTTCGTGGTGTGAATGGGTAGCTCGTTTTGTTCAAGGCTGGAGTGTAGGAATGAATGTAAATGATGACATCGGTCACTATTTTCAAACACTCAAAGGCTTGAGACAAGGAGATCCGCTATCTCCTATATTGTTTAATTTGGTTGCTGACATGTTGGCCATCCTAATTGCTTGTGCAAAGGATGATGGACAAGTAGGTGGCCTTATACCACATCTAGTCTATGGAGGGGTCTCAATTCTATAATATGCAGATGGTACCATCAAAGCATGATATTGATAAATCCCTTAATATGAAACTTATTCTGGCAATGTTCGAAGAATTGTCGGGATTAAAAATAAATTTTCACAAAAGTGAGATATTTTGCTTTGGAGATGTTGTGGGGGCTCAGGAGGAATACCATCATATTTTCGGTTGTGATATCGGTCAGTTACCGTTCAAGTATCTGGGTATCCCTGTTCATTACAGAAAATTGTTGAATAAGGAATGGAAACCGGCCGAGGATCGCTTCGAGCAAAAATTGAGCTCATGGGCTGATAAACTTTTGTCATGTCGGGATCGCCTCATTTTGATAAATTCGGTTCTAACCAGCCTTCCTATGTTTCTCCTTTCCTTTTTCGAGATACCTATCGGGGTTAGGAAAAGATAGGATTTTTATCGGTCACGTTTCTTTTGGCATAGTGATAGCCATAAGCGTGCATACCGGTTATCTATATGGAATATTGTTTGTCGTCCGAAGGATCAGAGAGGATTAGGTATTGAGGTGCTAGATATTAAGAATACTTGCTTGTTAAGTAAATGGATACATAAGTTGCTGAACGAAGAAGGGGTTTGGCAGGAACTTTTGTCAAATAAATATATCAGAGACAAACTGTTGTCTACGATAGTAGCTAATCCGTTGGACTCTCCTTTTTGGAAAGGTCTAGTGAAAATAAATAAAAAATCTTCGCCCGTGGCTCCTTCGAATTGGGGAATGGGCATCAAGTGTGGTTTTGGGAGGACATTTGGCTTGCGGATGAACCGTTATCACAGCAGTATCCTTCCCTTTATAATGTGGTTGGGTGAACGGGGGTGACGGTAGCAAGCGTATTATCTAACGTCCCTTTGATTATTCAGTTTCGTAGAACCATTTCAGGAGTTAGACGGCCTCCTTGGTTAAATTTAGTAGAACGCCTAATGTCTGTGCAACTTTCTAATGAGAAGGACTTGTTTCGGTGGAGCTATCTGCGAATAGCATCTTCACTGTTAAATCCATGTATACGGCCTTAATGCATGGTTCAACGCCGTATCTTAGAAACTATCTATGGAAACTAAGAATACCTCTTAAAATTAAAATATTTATGTGGTTTCTTAATCGCAAAGTTATTCTCACTAAAGATAATTTAAGCAAGCGATGTTGGATAGGTTGTAAAAAGCGTGTATTTTGCGACACCGATGAAACCGTTTATCATCTTTTTATATTATGTCCTTTTGTTTGTGATATCTGGCGCGTTATTCATTTCACATTCAGTATTTATTCTCCCACTAGTTAGTATTGCAAATATGTTTGGTTCTTGGCTTAATGGAACGGACAAAAGGACAAAAGCGCGTACACGAATAGGCGTGGCCGCTGTTCTTTGGGCTGTACGGAATTGTCGTAATAATTTAGTTTTTCACAAGAAAAATAATGCTCATTTTTTGCAGGTAATCAATATGACTGTTGCGTACATCCACACGTGGTTCTTCCTTCTTCCTGCAGAGCAAATAGGACTTATGATACAGACTGTGCTCGTATGATGGCGGTCGTTCGGGATATCTACACCCGGGGTGGGTGGCTTAATGCGAGACGAATAGATGCATACCATTATTATTTTCTTTGGTTGGTTTTTGTGGCCGCTTAATTAAGGTGTAAGAGGAGGATCAACTTTTGACATTCATGCTCTTTAATAAAATCCAGCCGTGTACATCATTTTGATACAGAGGCCGGGGCCAAGGCTCCCATTTCTAAATAAAAAAAGCTTTGCTGAATCCGGCTAACTACTTATATGTAGAAAGCCGCACGAACTCGGATGCCAGTTAATTAGCTTAATCCGTCCATCCGGCCACGAGGTAGAGATCCTACAGCAGTCGCGCACACGATCTTCTTTCTTCTCTTTATGCACGCCCAGAGTTCAAAGGGACTATTGCTTTGCTTTGCCCGCTATACCATTCAAGCATGCATGTATGTTCTTTGCCGTTGCCGGCGGACACGGCTACGCGGACGTCCATCCGTCCGTTCTGTCCGCGCCTCTCCAAATTGCTAAACGGCTTGGCAGATGGGCTGCCGAAATGAAGCGGACTTGGCAAAAAACGTCCGCCTATCCGCCCAGGTCCATGTCCGTCTCGCACGTATGGTGCCTCTCGGAGAACTGCTGCTACAGCCTTGCAGCTTGGCCGCCGCACGCCCCTCCTGCAGTCCTGGCAAGCCCCACCGGTGCACACATCTTCCAGAATCTGGCTATGCCACCTCGATAACGATGCCCTCCCCGTCACCAGCAGCTGTGTGAATGGGGTGAGGAAGACGCCGGAGGATGAGGCGAACAATTTAGCGGAGCAAGACAAAAATTGAGGCGAGGGCGGTGATGACCCACAAGTATAGTGGGTGTATCGTAGTACTTTTGATAAATAAGAGTGTCGAACTCAACAAAGAGCAGAAGATGTTGACAATCAGTTTCGATAAAGGAATAACTGTAAATACTGAAAGATAAATTCGTAGGAGTTTTTGATATTGCAGATAAATGAAGTGCGAGTAAATAAAATTAATTGCAGCAAGTGCCCCAATCCTTTATTCATCAAAGGACAAGCCGGTGGGTTTACTTATGATTAACAAACGTTCTCGAGGACACACGGGAGGTTTCTGTCAAGTGCTTTTGATTAATGCTGCTGCATAATCTTTTGTGTTTTGATAAGTGTTTTGTTGGTGAACCTATGCTTATGTACCGTCTCATCCAAGACTAATACATACTTATAATTATACCTTTTGCAAGCATTCGCAACTACAAGAAAGTAATTAAAAAATAAATCGAACCACAACTTTAAACTCCGGATCCTACGATTCCTCGTGTAATGGTTTCCTAACGGGGGTTTAGTTTTCTGTCACTCCGGCAACCCCACAATTAGTAGCCAAATACACGATGCATTCCCCTAGGCCCATAAATGGTGAAGTATCATGTAGTCGACGTTCACACGACACCACTAGAAGAATAACACCACAACTTAAATATGAAACCATTAAATATTACTCAACATTACTTCACTACTAACAACTTGACTTCCCCCATGTCCTCAAGAACAACACGAACTACTCACAAGACATAATATGGATCATGATCATAGGTGATATTATGGTGATTAACAATTTGTACATAAACCTAATCCAATGGTTTCACTCAATAGCATCAACTACAAGTAGTAATCAACACCGGGAAAGTTTTCTCTATGAAATAGACAAGATGAAACCCTAGATGTTACATGGGAATGGGGTGGAGCTGACGGTGATGATGGTGGAGATGATGATGATGATGACGATGATGATCCCGATGAAGTCCAGCTCGATAACGGTGACGATGGCGATGATTTCCCCCCTCCGGGAAGGAATTTCCCTGGCAGATTTCTCCATGCCGGGGAGTTTTTCTCTCTTGTTGTTTTCCGTCCAGCAGAGGCGGCGAAAAGACTCCTCGATGATTTTCTATGTCTTAGGGTTCCCGGGGGATGAAGTACATCGAAGGGGCAAGCCAGAGGTTTTCGAGGGCCTCCTCACAACCCCCAGGCGCGTCCAGAGGTGGGCCTGCGCCTGGGCATGGTGAGGGCCTTGGTGGCCCTCCTCCGGCCCCCTTTTCGCTTCCTCTGTCTTTGGGTGAAATAGGAACTTTCGATGATTTCCGGGGTGCTCTGATCTTCTCGAATATGGTATCCTGACGCTCCGTTTTCCTGTGGAATTTTGACTCCGGGGTTCAACTCTCAAATTATTGGAAAACATGCAAAATAGGTGAAATAACATAAGTATCATGCTCCAATATGAAGTATATCAATGAATAACAGCAAATTATGATATAAAATAGTGATGCAAAATGGACGTATCAACTCCCCCCAAGCTTGGACCCCGCTTATCCCCAAACGAAACTGAACTCAGTAAACATGACCACAGGTTTATGGAGTGAAGAGTCGATAAATAAAATACGGACAAGAAGCATCATATTTATCTATGCACCAATCATTATAGACATCAACTTCCTCTCATATAACTTAACTTGAAATGAGTAATGGGAGTCACAAACAAAGATGCAAAAGAGAGAATCAAAATTGGTGATGGGAAACTTTGTTCTTCGTCATAGAACATGTAATGATATCAGAATCTGAATATGCTTCATAGAATCCAAATCAGATAGCTTGTCATCACACAACCAAATAAACAATACATGGATGTGTTCTCGTCGGTCGTTTTCAACAAATACTGTAAATTTGTTAGCATCAAATCATGGATAAGTGGGACCTAGGGTCTATGATCACTCTAAGTAACCCCAAATCTTGATTAAATATGCACATTTGAGACATATAAAAGGTGAAGCAGAAGCGGTATATGTAGGGCAATGTAGTATGACTATGCTGGCCATGATCTCAACGGAGCATAGAACCTTCATATCGCCGTCCCTCATGTCATCTTGCCAACACTACCGTGCACGCGATGGTGGGAATGCATCATGATGCCGCCCTTTCGGCCGTTATCGCTGACTGCAGGACCTGATTTCTCTTCTCTCACTGGTCATGAAGTATTGGAGCTGCTGTCCCCAAGCGCCACTTGCCGTTGTTCTCCCTAGACTGTGTCCACTCCTAGCACCATTTACTATATCCGGATTTCCACTTTGGGTTCTCACCACAAACAAGATCTCGCTATCTAGGGCAATTCAGCGACACATCCACCAGCTCAGAGATGGAAGACAAAAATCTACAGTGAGGGCTTACCTGTTCCATGTGTCACTGATGCTCCGTCGAAGTTGCAAGTTGAGAGGTCGCCCCACCTTCTCCTTCTATGTCACCAGAGAGAGTTCGCCGCCTCCGCTGCATCCGCGTCCCCGAGCCGTTGATGCTGCAGTTACCTCCGTAGCGCTCGCCGTCACCATCTTGCCCGTCATCATGGCTTTTATGATTTCCGGTAATTAACAAAATAAAAGTAGGAATCATAAACTATGCATTCCGATGAAACACGGGAGAGAGAGATCAGTTGTGGAATGAAATGGAACCTAGGCATCTAGCATGGTTACTGCAGGAATCAATAAGAGGAACGATTGATAGAGAGGGGAAATAAGTAGAAGAGAGGATTAGAGGAGGCAGCCAGGCAAGAAATCATGTCTTCTAGAATCGGAAATAAGAGTTGGAATAGGAACCGGCGGCGCGCCTTCAATTCAATTAATGACACGAAGCAATTGCGGTGGCCGCCCTGTGCCTCGTGGCCTCTCAAGGGAAGGCATAGCACAACCGTTCAGTTCATCTAGAATCCCACACAATCGAACCAGCGAAGTGGCCCAATCACGATTGGGGCCCAATTCACGAGAAAACTTCCAGGCCGTTCTCTGTAGCAGCGTCCCATTTACGTTGAGTCGAGCGATTAGGGCAGGTGACGCGGTGAAAAACGTAGCGAGCGGCGGGATGACATGGGAATTTGGAGCCTCCATTCCAGTGATCGGACGGCTGTTAGGCTGGTCATAGTGGGAGTAACATGGGTGGTAACATTAGTGCCACATAGGAAAAAAAGATGACATGGCACATATTATATGAAGAGATACAAGGGTGGTAACTAGATATGTTACCGTAACATCACACATTCCAATACACAATGAGTCTATAGGCTAATAAATACAGCTTTGTATGACACCATTTGTTAGTTACTATCCACTGTGGAGGTAGTAAGATAGTCTAGAAAAACGTGATGTTACTGCCTTATGTTACTTACCATTGTGACCAGTCTTAGTCTCAAAACACTGAGAAAGGGCGTAGGTTCACCATTTTTACTGTTTCTTAATTAGCACGGAACACAAGAGGTTTTCCACATAGTTATTTGTGCTATTTAATAGTTGGGTTTGTTTTATTGGTATCTAGGAATTGAGATAGTGTCCTTGTATTAAAAAACAGAGTGAGTAAGAAAATTCACTCTCATGATAAAACTATACATACTATCGTGAAGAAAAAGCATATCACGGGAAACATTACCAATCTTAATCGGAAAACTGCTCAAATATTTGCATGTGCAAAATTTATATTGGTGAATTAACACACTAAGAAGCGGATAAAATAACCATGGAAATACAAATGAAACGCCTGCCGACATCTTTGGCACAAACCTACAACATATCAATAAAAATCTGACCCGGTGAAAAATAACTAGAACGTGTAGCTCCACCCTATATTAACCAGCTGACATCTACCGAGACAGTTGCGAAATGAACTATGTTATTACTATCTACGACGGATCTAATAGACTCCCCCTCCCCCTGGATCCATTTTTGCCAGAAGTTGTCGCCGAAAACACCGTGTGATGCCATAGGTGGTAGAGGCCATTTTTCTCACGTGGAGGGATTCCAACGGTCATGTTGCGGACTTAGGTTGACATTGCGACATGCTAACCACTACACTGGTAGAAAAAATGCCTTCCATACGCCCCCCTTCAGTACTCAAATTATGCGCACCGTGACTAAAGGGGTTTTAGTCCCGGTTCGGGAGGCGACCCGCGACTGAAGGTCATGCGCCGCGGTTTGGGAAGCGCGTGGAGGGCTTTAATTCCGGTTGGCCTGGCCACCCACGACTAATGATCCAAACTGCTGGCCTCCCTGTCTTTAGTCCCGGTTGGCCTGGCCACCCGCGACTAAAGATCCAAACTGCTCGCCTCCCGCGCGGTTTTATTTCGCGAGCGAGAGGCAGAAGGCTATTGCTACAATGCGCACCCGAGACTCTCTATTTCTTCTTCCTCTCTTCTCTTCTTCCTCTCTTCTTCCTCCACGAAGCACCCATGGGTTCTCCCGTTTGGAACCTTCTCCGTGTGTCCACACCATGCCGCAAGAATCTCGACGTGGCCTACACCAATATGTGCGAGAGGCTCCCCGGTGCTCTTAAGCATTTGGGCAATCTCTATGAAAAAGCCGATGAACACCATAAGTTCTTCGGGCTTGATCTAGAGTATACGGCGAATCAACGGGATGATGCCGTCATCCAGATTGCCTTCAAGGAGATCGTTTTGGTCTTCCAATGGGCAAGGTAACGCACACGTACAATCTCTCTTGTAGGATAGTGTTGCATTTTCGATTTGTTTGTTGCATTGGAAGAATACACGTGTTGCAACATATCTAACACGTGTTCTATTTTTGTTGTTGCAGTAGTTCAAAGCAATCTCCAGAACTTGTTGATTTTCTTGCAAACAAGGGGTACGACTTCTGTAGCGTTGACATCACTCAAGACCGGCAGAATTTAATGCGCTTGGGTATTGAGATACCCGAAGATCACTATATTGATCTTCAGGACCTTATCCATTTTGATGAGCTGTACGGGCCCAAGACCGGGATGGCTCCGATGGCAACTGGCTTCGTCCACGCCGACTACAAAACCATGAAGACTCGTTTCCCCTTGAAGAATCACATGTATTGGGGGAAGAACCCACTGGATCGGATCAATCTCGATTATGCAGCAATAGATGCATACGTTGCCTTCGAGTTGTTCCGCATCTACTCTTCGGAACTCGAGTAGATGTTGTTTGTGTACCGCATCTTGCGTTCGATATATGTAATGGATATATTATGTAATGGATATATGTCTTTCTATTAATTTCTATATTATTTCTATATTAATTCCTAGCTATATTATTTCTATATTATGTCAAACACACATTTCAAAACAAACAAACAAAAGCACATCAAGAAAACAAATACAAACACATCAAGAAAACAAAGCAGAAAAACTACACGTGTTCTATTAAAAAGGATGGTATTTTCATTTGGTTGTGATTGCCAAAACAGTTCTTGTGTCCAAAATAATATATAGTCGAAACTTGGATCTGCAAATTTTATATGGTTTAGATTTCATATGGTTTGGTTCATGAATTTTATCAGATTTTATTTTGCATTTAGGAAAGGGGAAAATGAATTAGTTTTATTTTTCTGAATTTTTGATATATTATTTGTATTTTTAAGATTTTAAAATGAATTAGTATTATTTTTCTGAATATTTTGATATATTATTTGTATTTTTACGATTTTAAAATGAATTATTTTATTTTTCTGAATATTTTGATATATTATTTGTATTTTTTAGATTTTAAAATGAATTAGTTTTATTTTTCTGAATATTTTTTAGAAATAATACAAATTAAAAAGTTAATGTTTATTTATTTATTCACAATTATTAATTACATCATTATTTATTAAAAGATTTATTTGAAATTCAGACAATAAAGAAATGTGGCATCGACCAACATGTTAATATGATTGATATGATACTACTATCACATACATGCGTGCGAAACACTTGGATGCGGGACGGGATGGAACTCGGAAGTTAAGCGTGCTAGTGCTAGAGTAGTGGGAGGATGGGTGACCGAGCGGGATGTTTGACCACGAGTAAAAAATTTGACTAGAGATAATTGTAGTTAGACACTAAGCAAATAATAAAAATTCTGAAAAAAAGGGAGTGAAAAAAAGGGAGTAAAAAATTGGAGTGAAAAATAATTAGAAACCCAAATGAATTAAAGAAATAACGAAATAGCATGTAGTCCCGTTCGTGTGGCCAACCGGGACTAAAGGTCCTCCGCCCCCGGCGCACGCCACCCGCCCACGTGGACGGGGCTTTAGCCGCGGTTCATAAGAGGGGCGACTAAAGGGGGGGCCTTTAGTCGCGCCTATTTAGTCCCGGTTGCGCGACCGAGATTAATGACCTTTGCGAACCGGGACTATAGGCCTATTTTCTACCAGTGCTAGTAGGAAATACCCACATAATAGACCAAACATCAGTGGTGTTTCGGCGAAAACGTGACCCTGATAATACTAGCGACATGCCGATTTCACGCACGACATGTCTAATAGTGTATCAGCATCGTGCTTACATGTTTTCATATTTAGATGTGCAATAAACGCTAGAAATGTCGACAATACACCACTCACACAAGAATTAACGGCACAACTACTGGCATGTAATATGTTTCGTGATGCAATGATGTCTAGAGCACACACCATGTTGAACCAGCACCTTCCATAAATAACAAGCTACCCCGTTTATAGCAGCACCACGTTTAGTTTCTTAGGCTGAATGGAAAATTGTGGAACCAGAGCAACGTTTAGTTTCTTAGGCTGAATGGAAAATTGTGGTACCATAGCAACAACGATGAGTACTTATTCACAAATTACGATATTTCTTGAAGTGGGATGCATTAGAAATTGAAGTAAGCCCCGGGTGGATAGCCACAAAAGGTGATTAGGGTTCCACGTCTCCCGTCGGCGGCGGCGCTCTCGATCTGCCCCGCCTCTGTGGCCTTCGGGCAATGGAGGTACAGTAGATCTCGGCCCACGTCTGAGGGAGGGCTCCGTTTTTTTGGTTTTAGTGTCCAACTTTGCTGGGGCGGCGCTCTGTTGGTGGCGGAGGCGCTTCTTGGAATAATGTCTCCGTGACTTCAGCCCCATCTCGGCAGCGACGTCAAGAAGTTTATGGGAGTTGTGTGGTTCTAAAGGACTTCTTCTCGCGATGGCGGACTCCAAATCATCATGGAGCTTCATCCTTTTTCTTTGGCACCCAGACGAATGTGGTCTTCTAGACCCGCTCGGCAACTTCCCATCCGCAACCAACAACGCCAGACCTACTCTAGCAGGAGCGGCAGAAACGGCGCACCGTCGGCGCGGTCTGGAGGTTGAAGACGAAGATCGCGTTGTAATTTTCGTTTCCTATCAGGTGTTTTATATTGTTCGGTGTTTCTGTTAATGACAAGGTCCTTTTCTCAAAAAAGAAGAAGTTATCCCCTGGTGCACAGATCTAGTACAGAGTCCAATAGTGAGGGTACAAGTTAGAGCAACGAATCTTTGCTATAAAGCCGAGGTCATTGTTTCGAGAGAGTGTCGAGACCAAGATTACCTCGTGCTGGTTACATGACAGATCACCACTGCGAAGGTGGAATGTATATCGACGCCAGCGGCCTTGGAATGATTGCACCTCGAAGCTTGCCTACATGTATCATCCAGTTAACCTGCACATGCTGTTCCGGTAGGCCAAAATGCAGCACGGCCATGCCATCGATCGTGCGCGGGGTGGAAGCACCATGGGGAAGCTTCTATAAGTTGATTGCGATTATCATCTGGTTACTCTTGATGGGTGCAGATCCAGGAGAACCATGCTCGGCAGAATGCCAATCTGGTTAGGTAAGACAATTGAATACCAGAATATTGGGTCCGTGGTTGCCAGTTGTTGGTTCTCCACGATAAATTGATTTGACTACGTATGAGTTTGTTGAGATGTCACTGTGATGTGGCTCTTGATACAAACGTGCCCGCGGACGCGCACCAGTACAAAACCTCACATCTGTACACCTGAGTGTGTCCCTACGCAATACCTAGCCCAAAATATATGTATTCCTCTGAAAATGATCCGAGCGGCCCCTCCTCAGCACATACCCTTTATCTATCCCACGGAAATGAAGTCATGCAGCGTGTGCCCCTTTGGCGCCCAACGACATACAAAGAGGTCCGCTCCAACACCTCTTGGTGAGCCGCTGCACACCTCCTATCGCCGAGGCTCTGCAAAATCGCACAAGCTCACTAGTAGAAAACATGCTATAGCCACCGGCTTACCGCTAGGAAAAAAAAATACATGTGCGCTAGTGCTATTACCCCTGGGCAATACGGATCAGTGTTCGTCAGCGCTACCCAGCTTACCGATGGCGAACATGCCACTTCGTTTGCCAGCGGTAAGTGTGGCCCTCGCCGCGCCGCGCGACAGCAAGTACCGCTGGCGGACGGGCCAGTTTGTTCGCCAGTGGTACCTAACATACCGCTGGCGAACCACTATTTTTGTTTGCCAGCGGTGCATTTTTCAATTTTTCGCTCCACAACCCCCCACCCCCGCGCGGACCGCCTTTTTAATTTTCTAAAACCTAAACGAAAATGATAAAATGTTCAAAAAATAGAATCCTTTGATCTGTGGGTAGGTTGTAGTGTCTAGTTGGTATAGAAATTTTGAGATATGAATTTTAACCTTTTATGCAGAATTCAAAAATAAAACGAAAACAGCCATAACTTATTTGAGATAGACGAAATTTTCCTACAAAATCAAATTAGTAAAAACAATTCAAATTCAAAAAATAATTTTTTTAAGAAAAGATGATATGGATGTCATATTTGGATTCCTCGTACTTTTCTGATCAATTTAGACATATCATTTGTCAAATTTATAATTCTAGATTTATAGATATGGTCCAATAATTAAAAGGATTGATACTACTATACTTACAAGAATAAATGAGTTGTTCCTAGATAGCTCATAGGTATGGAACAGAGAAGTTAAGCGTGCTGGGGCTAGAGTAGTGGTATGGAACAGAGAAGTTAAGCGTGCTGGAGCTAGAGTAGTGGGAGGATGGGTGATCGAGCGTGAAGTGGACAATTAAAATTGAAATAACGCAAAAAAAAAGGAAAAAAATATCTACAATACGATTAAAGGTTCCCCAATTCAAATGTTTTAACACTTTGAAAAAAATAATGCGAAAAAATTTATTTTCAAATTTGAAATATTTCGCAAAATACCGCTAGCGAACGAGCTAAGGTGTTCGCCAGCGGTAACCTATACCACTGTCGGCTTAGTGCTGGCGAACACCTGTTCGCCTGCGGTAGCTGAATTCTGTTCGTCACGTGTAGGTCTTTTTCTACTAGTGGCTCCGCTAGTACACCATGTTTCCTCACGATCTAGCTGATGAGCCGACTACCATAATCTTCCACGAGCTTCCTCGTCGCTCTCCCTAGCTTGCTCATTGACTTTCCATGATGGTTGAAGTTATTAACATTCACGCACGAGCGACTATCCCTTGTGATATACGATGTTTTTTTGTTGGGTGTTATTTGATCGGTTTCGTGTACGATTGTGGATAAAACTGTAGAGCCGAGAGCCGGATCCATTTGTCACGTCGAGCAACTGAAACCCATATAGTAGGTATGGGCAACAACCTAAGTAAACTATTTTAGTAAAATAAATATAAGGGAATTATAAGGAAAAAAGCCTTATGGTTGCCCCTTCCCTTTAGCCTCCAAGCATTTTTTGTTGTTGTAAAATACAACTTAAATCTTACTAAATAATCAAGGGTATGATTTTATATATGGGAACCAAAATTAAAGAACCTACATAAAATTGTGCTATGATGTACTGTGATCACAAATGTGATTGAGTACTACAGATAATGAAATGGAAGGAGTTTCAGTTTGACCTATAAGTCATGGGGGCTTTAGTAGGAGGGTGATACTTCATTATCTAAACTACTGCACCACACCATCACATTTGGTAAAGGAAGGCAATAACGTAGTTTGAGAGGAGGGAATCACAAGGAGGTCTGTAGGAGGAACATGAAATCTAAAACACATTATTTTCTTAGAGCATTATTAGAGCTCATTTAAGCTTTTCCTTGACCCAAACCACGCATTATCATCAGATGAGTAATATTATATCATTATCTAAATTTTGGTTCATTAACTCGGTTCATAGTGTTTCTACCTAGACTGAGTTTCTTATTCCTTTATGTGCGTCTCTCATGGTGAAATGTGGTGATTTTATCAATAGTAAGTGGCCATTATACAACGGGGATAGATTTTTGCAACAGAGCGGGTGTCGAACAAGGACAAGATCTTCACATGAAAAAAGAGCTAGAGGTAAATCAGCATAGGGTCACCAATTTCTTATCTCCCATTACCACCACCATAAAGAGATTACAAAGATCCACACTTGTAACCAATTGATATATTTGTTTTTATGACACAATTTTTTGTGTGTGGTGAGATATCCTTCTTTTGCCAACCCGAGCTGGAAATAAATGAACATAAAAAACTATTTTGTTCCTTGCGTTTGTGTTGTCTGCATTTTCATTACTTGCTTGCAGTTTATCAATGCGCAATGAACACCACAAACGCCGAAAACTAAAGGCTCACATATAATTAATGGCACAATAAAAAATTATTTTTGGTGATCCAAAACCATACACCCCCTTGTTTAAACACCAACTTTCTATTAACAGATATCTGCCCAAATTAGAGAATCGTGTTTAGTTGGGAAGACAACATGAAAATTTGTTCAAGTAGATCAATACTGTTGAGCATGGTGAATGACACCAAAGCAACATACTGTGATCAAACGGTCAAGGGGATGCATGAGAAATTTTAGTGGGAGAAATGTATTGAAGTCCAATCCATAATCCAACCATGAAGATAGTAGTGAGTTCGTCAGAAGTATGCTATCTAGAGAGTGTTTAGATGATTCTTACCAAACGGAAACGACACACTAAATTTCTTTGCGATACGAGAATATAGATCGACACGAGTACTTGGGTCTCCACTACATCTTTATGATTTTTTTAATGTAGTAATAAGGAAACATGTGAGAAAGCTATATTTTTTGTTGGAAAAATGGCACAAGTATTGCTTATCTGCATGGGATGAAAGGAAAACTTGTATGCCAATCGATTATTAGGATCCAGTTATATGGACATGTATTTTGGCAGATTGTTTCTACACTAAACTCGGATAAACATGTGTGTAAAATAATAAGAATTTATTTATGTATATGTTTGTAATCACGCGATTAAATTGACCATGCTTAGTTCAAAACACTCGCACATGCATATGTGTAGTTCTTTTAGAACATCATTGTACTTATGGAGATTTAAAATACCAATACACCATCTATTTCTCTCATAAAAACTAGCGATGTAAGGAACGACTCTACTGGAAGTGTCTCACTATTTACCTAGTTGCACACCAAATAAGTTGTAGCTAGCATCATTCCTGGACAAGAAATAGAAGACGTGTAGGAAGTAGATGTGAAGGGTGACCAAGAAGAAATCCGTGAGAGCGACGAACACTAAATCATTGCTATAAGATACAACTAGCACAAATTTGTGCTTGAGCACGGTTTCCATTTTCGTTGCTACGACTACAATGGTCGAACCTGTTGCAGTGAGTTAAAGCTTTTCACAATTAATCTATTCATACTAATTCCAGTTGCCCAATCATCAACTCAAGTCGTTTGTTCGCTAAAACAAATGAAACTTATTACCTGCATTTGTTGATTCAAGCATGTAGTTCCAATGTTTTGGATTGTACTTTAAAAAATATGAAACGTCTATTTAAAAGTTTAAATAATTGGTACTATGAAATGGATACGACATGTTGATTTTTAAGGCACGCAATAGATAGAGTTTGGATGGTCCATAATAATACCAAATATTTGAAATTTTTATTGACATATTTATCTTTTTTTTCTTTCGAGAAATGATTTACAAAAAAATTATGTCACATGGTTCACATCCATATATACATGGCAAACAAAACTAACTTTTTAGATTTTGAAGTATGGTTTCGTATGTACCTACAAAAATTTCATTGCAGCTTGGAATAAATTATGTTTTTATATCGTGAGATTACAATTAAATATGTATCATTCAAAACAAAGGAGTCAAATAGTTTAGGATGATGATTTTGTGTACGCACTTCTTTATGCATAAGCATACAATATCATGTAAATACTAAGAAAGGGGATATTAAATTATGTATAAATAAGAAAAGAAAGAACAACATTCTCGTTCCCATCCGATCACTCTGGTAGCCAGTAACACTATATATTCATGACAAAGCAAAGGGGTGAATAATCAAAATCAGCCTTCATTCAATATCAAACCCTGTGGCAAGCTACGGGCCTCCCTCCTCCGGTCTTTTGCCGGAATTGTCAAACTAGCGTACTCTTGTTTTTTTTTGCCGATTGTTATGTTTCTCGAAGGCCAAAAAAAACACTCTAGATATCATCTTTCCTGAGTGCCACCTGTGAGAGATAGAAGAAACATGTGTATGTGGACTAATATTGTGCTGACTTCTATACGTTGATTGTAGCCCAGTTGTTTCCGAGTGCGAGTGACGCATGGTATTAAACCTAAATCATGTGGTAAAGATTTGGTGTTGTAATAGTTATTTTCTATTGATGTCCTGGGGTGGAACTAAATTTGTGTGACACTTTTATTTATTTTTCTTGATTTCATTATGGCTACTCTTTCTTTGTTTTATTGCTATATATATTAGATATACCATTTCTTCCTTTCTTATATAAAGATGTGGAATGAACGCCACAAATGTCAACAACTACACCACCCACACAAATTAATAGCACAGTTACTAGCTTGCGAGGTTTGATGACATAGTGGTGCCTGGACCACGCACACTATGCCTAACCACGGACATTCTATAAATATTAGCTACCTCGTCTAGCACAATGACACTTAGTTGGTAGGACGGAATGGGAATTGTGGAAGAGGAGCAAAATTGATGAGCATGTTAGGCAGCTTATTGTGATCTATCTGATATGAGATGCATCGGAAATTCAAGCAGGAGACCAGTATTGACATCTAGTCGGTAGTCCAATATTGACGACAACAGTGAGTCCATTGAATCTTCGCTATCAAAATGTCTAAGTTTGATGTCGAGAGTGTCGAGATGGAGATTATTCGTCACGATTACATAACAAAACCACACTTTTGAGGGTGGAATGTAGGTCGACACGGGGAGCACTGGTACGGCTACATCTTGAGGTTGTCCTACAAGTAACACCCAATTGACCTGGTCATCAGCTATCTTCATTACGGCGGGTCAAAACGCCGCACAACCATGTCGTCGAACCGCATGTTGGAAACAGCTTCTTTATTTTCTTCGGTTATATTGTCCTTTTTGTATTGACACGGTCAGAGCTGGGAGAACTGCACTACACACAACACCAAGGTATATATAGATTGGGCCTATGAATGTCAGCAAGTTCCAATAAAGACAGTACAACGATAGAAATGCTTGGGAGCGCGATACAGTTAAACTAGTTCATGACGGACAATTTTGTAGCATTTGACCTTGGCCAATTTGAAACGCTAACATACACATATACAATTTGTTTCTCCAATAATGACATTACATAGCAAGATTTCAAATACCTAGGAATCTGCTAAAAAACCGATGATCACAAGAAACACGATCAGTAGATTTGCTGAATCCAGCTAAGGGCCTCTTTGTATATATTGAAGTATTTTCAAAAGAATTTTGAAGGATTCCAATCCATAAGATTCTTTCCTAAGAAATGTCTTTCGATCAAAGGAATGACACCTACAAAATTCATATGGATTGTATTCTACACCCTAATTTCATAGAAATTTCAACATCCACTCTAATTTTTTTTGCTTACACTCATTCGCGTAGGATCGTTGCAACTTTCCTGTGGGTCCATCCAATGACTATTTGCACAGTTTTTCTTTATTTTGTAATACTATATTTTGCACCTACAATCCTGTCAAATAATTACGTTTTCTTAGTTTCTCCGTTTTGTAATCCTGTGATCCGAAGAAGCCCTAATTATTTATATTAGGTGGGAACCCATACGGCCTAGTTTGGCAGCAGCATTTTTACAAACTTTTCACAGGTATAATCCCCGGGCCAATACATCTTATACGACGTCTTTCATGTGTATCGGAAGAAAAGTACCGTGGTTGGCCCGAATACCTCTCATGCCACATTTCTGGTGCACAAATAATTATAGCACCGCTGCTCTCTTTAATGCCTAAACTCAAGACACAAGTCAACACTAGTCGTTAGAGATTTTGATTATGTAAGCCGAGATCGCCCGTTTTCTTAGCAGGACCCACCACTTATCCACCGAACCGGTTGATCCACCATTCATCAATCCTAGCGCAGGACCCACAACTTATTCTGCAAGCGTGGGACCAACAACTTACTCACCTCATGCGTTTTCCATGTAAACCACGACAGCCCGCACCTGCACCCGCCATTGCCTTCTTCTTCTTCTTCTTCTTCTTCTTCTTCTTCTTCTTCTTCTTCTTCGGTTCTGGCGAAGAAGTGTGACATTACCGGTGTGCAAGAGATGTCTCCTGTGGGGGATAGAACTGTTTAGACATTGGGAATATGGAACTGAAGGGGAATGAAGAAGATACACACGAAGATCATCCTCCAAAACTTAAAATTTTGCTTCGCACAAAAGTTCAGATAAGAAAACTCGTTCATCATTCTTTAAACATTTAATCATTTGATCGTACATCGATCGAGTATACCGATAGTTGATCATATAAACCATCACTAGCTTAATCCTAGATCTACCCAAAATGGGCTCCAGAGACATGTCCCTGAGCCTGAATTGTCGGAGGCGCCATAGTGATCAACGTTCGTTGAACTTTAGGATGATTCACTAGGGCAAGATTGGATCGTGAAGCTCGCGTATGAGGCGGGCATCGCGATTTCACTCCATCTTCTTGTCCTTCCACGCCTTCTCCGTTCAGAGGCCACGCTCCATTTGATCGGGCTTGAACGCTGAAGCTGACGTGATCACATGCTCGTTTGGAGACCCCAAGCGTAAGGTATGATGTAGTCTAGCAGAAAATTCCCCTCAGTTAAGCAATCAGGGTTTATTGAATCAGTAGGACTTCGTAGTCTTGAAGAAGGTTGCTTGTATCAACGGCGTCGTTTATCGATGTTGACCAAGCATGGAACCTGCAAACCAACACAAACTCTCTTTTGCCCAAACTTTCCGGAAGGTTGTCAATGTTCCGATCTTGCTGAAAACATGAGAATTAAGCGTATAGGATCTTCAAAAGTAATTGAAGTAAAACCGATACATTAAGGAAACAATCATGGAAGTGTTTAAAACAAGTTTATACTTATGAGTACAATCGGACCGAGGGCCATAGGTCCACTACTGGTGTCTCTCCATAGAAAACAAACATGCTGCGTGAAGAAATTACAGCTAGGCAATTGACAAATCATTAATGTATACCAATACTATTATGACAAGATAAAGTTCACGGTTCTAACATTGTAGGAATTACGTCAAGGCATATGAATCTCTATCCATCATGCATCTATATCTAAAAGTCCACCTCAAGAAAGTTATCTAGCAAATATCTCTGGTATTAAGTTACAGCAACAAAGTGATTGCTTTGTGTGTAATAGACAAATGCATTAAGAACAATATGTAATGTAAGCAGTGATTCTCATCCGTAGACAAGAGCACCACTGTTTTGTCCCTAGTAGCAACAACACATCCTTCATCTTTCACCTTTTTGTCACTCAAGAACAGATGTAAGGGCGGCATGAACCTACCATCTAGCATATAAACCGTCTCTTGGAGGTGAAAACAACTACGTTCCCAATGTAATCATAAACACAGGAGAGCATTATACAAGGGCAGCAAGAATGACATAGACAAAATAATCATAATCTCATGGTTCATCGGATCACAGCAAACACAACATACACAATTACATAATGATGGACTCAATCACGTGAGGCAACTCACAAGACTCTAAACACGGAGGCATAACGGTGAGAACAACCATCTAGCTACTGCTATGGGCCCGTAGTCCCGAGATGAACTACTCATGCATATATCCAGAGGCGATCTTGGCGATTAAGAAGCCTCCGATGACGATTCCCTCATGCTGCAGAGTGCAGAAATAGGGCTGCAGAAGCCCTAGATTGGACTTCCGAGCTCGCGGTGCCTCTCTGAATTTTTCGTGCAAAATAACTATGTCCTCGTACTTTTCAGGGTTAAAGGCCACTTATAGGGGAAAAGGAGGTGCGCCTTGCACCCCCTGGAGGGCCCCTAGCGCACTTTTGGGTCTCGTTTAGACTCAGTCTTTGTTCCGTGTAAAAAATACCTTCCAAGGATATTCAGCCCTTTCCGAGTATATATCCTTGAGAGCTTTTGTGAAATAGAAAAATAACAAAAGACAACAATTTTTCTGGGCCAGCTTGTTAATAGGTTAGTCGATGAAAACATCCGTAAAACGAAGTGAAACATGATAAAACTTAAGTGTACCGGATAGAAAATAAGCATGGAGCATAAAAAATTATATATTCATTTGCAACGTATATCAAACGCCTTCACAGCCGCATCATCGAGGCGCTGATTCTTTGACCGACTATCCTCGAAGCGGATGGACTTCACACTTATGATCGCAAGAAGTTCATTCTGAACGCCAGACATGTCATCGTTCGATCAATGGCCGCCACTTTCATCCTTGATTTAATCCGGCATCAATGGAGGCGCCCACACACAGACTTCGCCTTGAGACCCGCTCGCCTCGTCGTTATGTGCACCACTTCCTACCCTAGGTGACTGACGATCGCGATTGTGGGCTTGCTCGGCGTGTATTGCGTTTAGGCGCTCCGCCTCCTCTGCGGGCGAAATCAGCGGCGTCGGCGACCCGAGGTCACATAACCTGCTCATCCATCCGACCTTGGAGGTTGCGCGTCTGACTGAGAGGTCACTTCGGTTGTGAGGCAGTGCCCGGTTTGTAGGCAGTCGTGATCAATATGGTCTCCTGCGGCGAGAGGGTGTCAGGATTGTGGGGGCAAAGACATGGCTTCTCCCTCCTTAATTAGTCATCCGAAAAATGGGCCCGGACCGGAGTGGCGTGACAAATGGGTCTTGTGGTGATTTCTCTCTCTATCTATGCTAGTCACACGAGGTGGTATAGTCCCACCTCGCTAGATTACATTGGGAAGCACTACAACGATGCCCACAATCTCAAACTGTTCTGGTGCATAGGCCTGAGGCGATTTCCCTGACCGAATCGCTCCATACGCACTGATGGAGGCTCCCGTGGTGCTAGGACCGCCGCCGTCTTGATAGACGCCACGAGGAAGGTGGGCGTCGTGATGGTGGAGTACGGGGAGCATGTTTCGTAAACTCCTTAGTGCCGATTAAATCACACCCTTATTTATGTATTTGAAGGATATTCTAAGAAAAAGTAACGCAGAGGTAAAAAAAGAATAAATAACAATACTTTCAAATAACTGCATAATAGATCCTAAACTACGAGGTGCCAGTTTTGGTTAAAAAAAAGATACCAATTTTTAATTGATGGTGCTTCTGAAAGTAATTTTCATATTTATACCATCTAGACCTTAATTACGCATAGTACAATTTTGCGCATACAAGATTATGTTGACATCTCGTAATAAAGTGGCTAGGCAGGCAGAACCCTGTACAATTTTGCGCATACAAGATTAGGTCTTCCCAAAACTACACACTTCATACCATTCCCTATCTTCCACATCTGTAGCTACTGCGCGCGCGAGCGACGTCGCCGAGCTGGTCAGTTGACAAAATCAACACACACGTGGTGCGGACGTGTCTCTTGTCCCGTGAATCATGAAAGCAGAAAGCGCCTGCATTTTATAGGCTGGGTTCGTCAGCACGGACTGTCGAGACCACGATATACATCGGTGCATGCTATGCTGGCCCATCCGTACGGCCCAGGTATCACACGGTGTTTAGTTTTTTCTCCATGTGTTTTTCCATTTCTCAAAAAGAATTCCTATTCCTCATTCTATATTAAAAATAGTACAATTTTTTCTATTAAAAAAAATACTATAGTTATTTATGTGACTTCTATGTCATGGAGAATATAAGGACAATCGTGAATGATCGGTTAGGAAGAAGAGTAAATATAAGGCTCTACGATCTGCAAAGGCAGCTCCTACCGGCAGACTGCTTACAAGCACTTCAAGAGGAATTTGTGGGTTTTGTGCTGAATGAGATCATATCTGAAAATGGAAGATTGCATTGTTAAGTATAAACAATGATCTGCATATAATGATCTTAATGTGCATAACTCTATTCGGATGTAATGATCTAATTGAGATCAGTGTAATTATATTTTAATGGTATCAATGCATGTAATTATTTTTATGATTATTACTATGTTGGTGTTACCAACCCGGGTAAACGGGGATGCCTGCACGCTACGCAGAGCTCACGTGGGACACCCCTTTTACCCAGATTGGTAACCCAACCGAGGCATAAGGGGGGCCTTTAGCCCGGGTTTGAGAAACCCGGTTGGGCAGCCGGGGCATTAGGCCCTTACCAACCGGGGCTAATGCCATGTTCTACACTAGTGGGAGTAGTTGTTTTAAAAGTAATGAATGTTAGAAGATGCAATCGCAGTGAGGCAATGCGCAGGCACTATACATCGCCTATAGAGAGTTGTACCAGAACTCGCCCACGTACTATTCTAAACTTGCCGGCCCATTATTTAAATGGAAAAGATAAGAAAATAGGGGTAGAGAGTAATCGAACCTCCAATCTCTTGATTTGGGTCGTAGGTGCAAAGCCACCAGGTTACCATAATGTTAGTGCAATACATTCTTTTTACGTCTTTTAATTGTCTATTTTTCTGTTTTAGTTTTTTTTTATTTTCTGTTTCTATTTTTCTTTTCCGTTTTTCTGTTTTATTTCTAGTATTATTTTCTTTTATTTAAAAATATTCTTTTTTGATATTTAAAAATGAATCTTTTTTGTTTCTATTTTATTGAACTATTTTCAAATGTGGAACCATTTTAAAATTGAAAAAAAATATTTTGAAAAGAATTTTAAAAATTAAACCATTTTAGGTTTGGAACCATTTAAAATATTCAGAACCTTTTTTGTTCACCAAAATTTTTGTTCCACTTTTTTTTGTGCACCGAAAATTGTTACAAAATTTTCGGTTCACCAAAATTTTTGGTTCACCATTATTTTTAGTGCATTCGCATTTTCTGTTCACTATTTATTTTTCGTTCATCGATTTCTTAAAAAAATTAAACTAAAAAATGTTCAAACTATATAATGTAAAATGTCAAAATTAAAAAATTGTTCAAATGAAAAAAAGTTCAAATTAAAATGTGTTCAAATTTGAGAATTTTTCATATGTAAAATTTGTTCACGTTTTGAAATCATTTATATTTGAAAATCGTTTAAATTTTTGTTAATTTCTAAAAAACTCACTTTTTACAAATTTTCTTTAAAATTGTTCGGAATTTCAAAAATTGTTTTGATTAAAATTTTGTTCACTGTTTTAAATTTGATTTTTTTAGAAATCCGAACATTTTTCATACTTGAAAATCTAAAAAAAGTTTCAAATAAAAATTAGAAACAGATAAATAATGGACAAGCAAGAAAAAAAGGAAGAAAAAAGTAGAAGCTAGCAACAAGAAGTCTCGCTGGAAGTTCATGGCGTACGGGACCTTTTATGCGTGTAAGTGACTTCCTACGCTAATCTCAAAAAAAAAAAAACACTTACTGCGCTGGCTTCCTGCGGCTGGCTTCGTGCCCTAGCTAGACATCAATGGGCCAGCCCACGTGTGAGGGAGGTGAGACAGCGCGAGCGAGAGGGCGCTTCAGACTCGCTTAAAGCGATGTATAGGGGATCCAAGGAAATGCTAGTTCTGTGCGGGTCGTGGGCCTTGTAGGTCTGCTCCATGGGATTCTAGGGTCCCTCTTAAGTTGGTTTTTTTGGCCCGTAAATTTCTAAATGCGATTTCTAAACTTGCCCTATTAGAGTATCGCCCGTGCTCATGGTCCTGGAGCGGCACACTTGCCAGTTGTTCCACCGAAGTGCGGCATGCTAGGAGCAAGGGTAGTGTGCCATCAAATCAGAGTAGTTTGGTCTTGCAAGTGCGGAGACGTTGATTTTATCCACACGGTGACATATAATATCTTCCATGTGAAGTCGGAATGTAAATGGGCACATGCACGGGTAGGATCACGCTATTGTCGTTGAGATGGGTTGATCAAACCACCACTCAACCACGAGAGCTTGTCTAATTATCACCCTCCCAAACGAAGACAAGGTAGTCTAGGGAAAAAAACAAATCGCACTATGTATAGACAGTTAGCAACGAGCATGGAAGTGTTGGTTTAATCCTGCGTTTTCATCAACTGAATATAAGCAGTTTCAGTTCAGTGCACCACGGCAGAAAAACGGTCGATTCTCTGCCGCGGCAGCGGGTGTGTGCGTGTGTTAGTCTGAATAAGTTCAGAATAAAGGCCGAGCGTTGATCCCCTGTGATCATGCCCGAGTCGTTAGGGATTGGATTCGTTTTGCTTTCCTCGTTTGTAGGATCTCCAGACCGTTATGCAGAGCGTGGGATGGCACGTTCAGTAGCCGCATGGTGGAGCTGGTTTTACGGCCAAGTTGTTAGGCTTTTCTCTGTATTCGTTTATAACTGAATCAAAGACAGAAAATGTTGTACGCTTACACAGCACAAATCCTAGGTATCTCTCTCATTTCCTCTTGTTCTTGTTGAGTTCGTACGCTAATAATCGAGCGATTAGAGAGAGTCGCAACGACATTTGGTATCAGAGCCAAGTGAGAGCGCATCGCAATGGTCGACGGCAAGAGCCCATCGACATCGAAGTCGCGCTCCCCTTCGAAACCACCTGCAAGAGGCGCAACGCCAGCTCCCCAGAGTCGTGAGCGCAGCCGTGGACGTAGCCTTGCCCGGCGTGGCAAGGGCAGCGGCGGGCGCGAGATCGTGGTCAGGGAGGTGGTGCGCGAGGACGGTGGCGGCGGCGCGATGCACCTCCCAATGCTCACCCGTACTAACTATACGGAGTGGGCAATTTTGATGCGTGTGCAGCTCCAGGGGTGCGTCTATGGGACGCGATCGACCCTGGAATATGCGACGACGAAGACGATCGGCAGGAGAGGCAGGCGCTGGGCGCCATCCTGCGATCGGTACCACCTGAGATGGTGCTGGTGCTGGCGGCGAAGGACAACGCCAGAGTGGCGTGGGAGGCCGTCAAAACCATGCGCGTGGGCGTGGATCGCGTCCGTGAAGCACGCCGCCAACGGCTTCGCAAGTTGTTCGAGAATCTGGCGTTCAAGGGCGGCGAGGCGATCGAGGATTTCGCACTGCGTCTCTCCGGCGTGGTGACTGAGCTGCAGTCCCTCGGGGACACGATCACCGAGCTGGATGCGGTGCAGAAATTCCACCGCGTCGTCCCCGCCAAGTACGCACAGATGGCGTGCTCGATCGAGACGCTCCTCGACCTGAGGGAGATGTCGATCGAAGAGCTCTGTGGGCGCCTGTCGGTGTCCGATGGGCGAGGCGACGCCGAGACGGAAGCGGGGAAGCTTCTACTCACCGCGGAAGAATGGAGCGCTCGCCAGCGTAACGGGCAGCCATCCGCTCTGGCGAAAGGGGGCGGCAAGCCAAAAGGCCAGGGCGGCAACGGCAAGCCCGAAGGCCAGGGCGGCGAAGGGACTAGCACTCGCAAGCCTGGAAATTGCCGCTACTGTGGGAAGCTTGGTCAATGGGCGCGTGAGTGCAGAAAGGCCCAGCGTGACAGGGAGAAGAAAGGCGAATCCGCACCGGCCGAGGCGGCTCACCTGGCGGAGGAGGAAGCGGATCAACCAGCTCTCTACCTGGCGGAGACAGTGGAGATCACACCGGAGCAGGGCGCGGTCGCGACCTCTGCGCCTCAGGCAACGACGACGGTCGCCGCGCACCGTCAGGTCGTGTTCCTCAACGAGGAGCGCGTAGTGCCAGTGCCCGCGGAGGAGGACGTCTGGCATCTTGACACGGGAGCCAGCAGTCACATGACGTGCGTGAAGACGGCGTTCGTCACCCTCGACGAGAAGATCCGCGGCACCGTTCGCTTTGGGGACGGATCGCTGGTGGAAATCAGCGGGCAGGGAAACGTCTTGTTCTGCCGCGACGACGGACACCAGCGCGTGCTCTCGAGGGTGTACTACATCCCAAAGCTGCGGACAAATATCATCTCAATTGGGCAGCTGGATGAGATCGGGTGCGAGACCGTCATCAAGCGTGGCCTCCTGACGATCTTTGATCAGCAGATGCAGCAGATGGTGAGAGTCAGGTGCACCAGTAACCGCCTGTATGTTCTGAAGCTGAACGTCGCGGCGCCCGCGTGCCTGCCGACGAAGGGAGACGATCCAGCGTGGATGTGGCACGCACGTCTTGGCCATCTCCATTTCCGCGCAGTCAACACCATGTCCAGGAGGGGGATGGTGCGCGGGATGCCACCGGTGGATCACGTCGATGCCATCTGCGATGGATGTACAGTGGGGAAGCAGCATCGCATGGCGTTTCCGCAGGACACCAAGTTCAGAGCAGAGCGACGCCTCGACCTCGTACACACAGATCTCTGCGGCCCAATAAAGCCCTCCACTGCAGGAGGCAATCAGTATTTCCTTCTCGTCGTCGACGACATCACAAGCTTCATGTGGCTGGAATTACTGAAGACCAAGGACGAGGCGTTCGAGCGCTTCAAGAAAGTTCAGGCTCGGGCAGAGGCACAGAAAGACTGCAAGCTCAGAGCATTTCGTTCAGATCGCGGAGGCGAGTTCAACTCGACAGAGTTCAGGCGTTACTCCCAGCAGAAGGGGATCGAGCACCACACCACGGCCCCTTACACGCCGCGGCAGAACGGAGTTGTGGAGCGCAGGAACCAGACGGTGGTCGAGATGGCGAGGTGCATGCTGAAGGCCATGAATGTGCCGTCGCCGTTCTGGGAAGAGGCCGTGAAGAGCGCCGTTTACATCCTCAATCGAGCCCCAACGCGCTGCCTGAACGGAGTCACTCCATACGAAGCTTGGCATGGGCGGAAACCCACTGTCGAACACATACGCGTCTTCGGGTGTGTCTCTCACATGAAGAAGACGGGCCCAGGCATCACCAAGCTTTCGGATCGCTCACTCCTCACCGTGTTGTTCGCTCGTGGTCACCGCCAGGCCCGGACACGCCGCGCACGCCTGAAGAGACGCCCACCAGCGGCGCAGATAGCACGGACACGCCAAGAGTCAAATGGTGTACGCCGCCGTCGCACGACAGTGCACTCGACGCAGCAGATGAAGAAGAAGGACCCCACCGATACCGCAAGGTGGAGAACGTGTACGAGACCACGCTGCGCAAGCCGGCGTCCAGAGCACGCCGGGAACATCACTTGATCATGACACCGATAGCGGCGAGAGTGATCCAGAGGTTCTGCATCTTGTCGCCCCGGAGGAACCTGCTAGCGTGGAGGAGGCAATGGCCGATCCAGCATGGAGACAAGCAATGGAGGAGGAGATGAGCTGCATTGCAGAGAATCAAACCTGGGCGTTGTGCGCGCTCCCGCCAGCGCACCGAGCGATAGGCCTGAAGTGGGTTTCCAAATTGAAGAAAGATCCAGAGGGAAAATATCGTCAAGCACAAGGCAAGGTTAGTGGTGAAGGGCTACGCACAGCGACAGGGGGTGGACTTCGACGAGGTCTTCGCCCCCGTGGCGCGCATGGAAACGGTGCGCGTTCTCCTTGCTCTGGCTGCGCACGGCGGATGGGAAGTGCACCACATGGATGTCAAATCGGCATTTCTGAACGGCGAGCTTGCAGAGGAAGTGTATGTGCAACAGGCGCCGGCTTCATCGACAAAAATTCCCCACAGGCAGTGATGAAGCTGAGCAAGGCGTTGTATGGTCTGCGCTAGGCGCCACGGGTATGGTACGCGAAGCTGGACTCCTCCCTCGTCGAGCATGGATTTACTCGGAGTCCCCTGGAGCACGATGTATACAGAAGGGGAAACACCGACAGGTTCCTGCTCGTGGGCGTGTACATTGACGATTTGATCATCACAGGGACAAGCAGGGAAGAGATCATGTCATTCAAGGAGGAGATGCATAGGCTGTTCAAAATGAGTGATCTAGGTCTGCTGTCGTATTATCTCGGCATCGAGGTGAAGCAGGAGAATGGGAGGATTACGCTATGTCAGCGGGCGTATGCAGAGAAAATTCTCGAGCGAGCTGGGATGAGTGGATGCAATCCTTGCCACACTCCAATGGAAACTCGTTTGAAGTTATCCAAACATGATGATGCTGTGAAGATGGACGCCATGGAGAATAGAGGAGTCATTGGATGCTTGCGTTACCTCGTCAACACACGGCCAGATATCTCCTTGGCAGTTGGGGTGATGAGCAGGTTCATGGAGGCTCCCAGTACTCGCCACTGGGCAGCAGTCAAGCAGATTTTGAGGTATGTGCAAGGAACACTCGGCTATGGATGCTGTTATAAAGGAGGAATTGGAGAACCCGAGCTCATTGGGTACACTGACAGCGATCTCGCCGGGGATGTGAATGATCGGAAGAGCACCTCGGGCGTGCTTTACTTTCTTGGAGGAAGTGCTATCACCTGGTCTTCACAGAAGCAGCAAGTTGTGGCGATGTCATCTTGCGAAGCTGAATATGTTGCAGCTGCCTCAGGCACAAATCAAGGGGAATGGTTGAGCAGTTTGCTGGCGGATCTGACAGGAAAGGCACCGAAGAAATTCATGTTGTACATCGACAACAAATCCGCCATAGCACTCAGCAAGAATCCAGTTCACCACAATAGAAGCAAACACATAGACATCAAGTTTCATCATATCAGGCAGTGCATTGAGCAAGGAAAACTTGACGTCGATCATGTGCGAACAGAGGATCAACTAGCTGACGTTCTGACCAAGGCCCTGGGAAGAACACAGTTTGTTGAGATGAGGACTAAGCTAGGAGTCACAAAGGTGCAGGATTAAGGGGGTGAAATGTTGGTTTAATCCTGCGTTTTCATCAACTGAATATCTGCGGTTTCAGTTCAGTGCACCGCGGCAGGAAAACAGTCGATTCTCTGCCGCGGCAGCGGGTGTGTGCGTGTGTTAGTCTGAATAAGTTCAGAATAAAGGCCGAGCGTTGATCCCCTGTGATCATGCCCGAGTCGTTAGGGATTGGATTCGTTTTGCTTTCCTCGTTTGTAGGATCTCCAGACCGTTATGCAGAGCGTGGGATGACACGTTCAGTAGCCGCATGGTGGAGCTGGTTTTACGGCCAAGTTGTTAGGCTTTTCTCTGTATTCGTTTATAACTGAATCAAAGACAGAAAACGCTGTACGCTTACACAGCACAAATCCTGGGTATATCTCTCATTTCCTCTTGTTCTTGTTGAGTTCGTACGCTAATAATCGAGAGATTAGAGAGAGTCGCAACGACAGGACGTACTTACTCCATCATCATAGATGCCTGCCATTTATTTGCAGAGCCAAGTGATTGGGTATATCTTGTATATATGTGGTGGCAACATCTGATTACACTGTAAGAACACGTTTGCATACACATCGACCGATCATCTATCCTTCACTAGCATAGGAAGGTCCAAGGGTGGACATCCGCACTCTCATATAAATTTATCGAACTTTTTTTTATTGTGGCTTCAGTTTTTAATGGCTACAAGTTCTTTGTTTGGGGAGTTGCTTCGGTACACCCCCCTCCCCTAAACTTAAAAGGCTAATATGGTCTTCTATTATTAATTAGTCCTTAATCTCGTTCTAATTAGAATTGGACCTCCGATGACCAAACTCAAGCGAACATAACCCACCTATTCCAATTTTCCTATACAACGATCCATCTAAACCGTGTCCCCGCGTGCACCTCTCGCTGGAAGCCAGGTGAAGGAGATGACGCTCATTCCAGTCGCCGGCTCCGGCTACTTCGCCGGACAATTACTTCAAGAAGGTCAGCAGCAGCGATGGCAATGCATGCCGCTGTGGCCGCATCAACATGAGACGGCAACTACAAGCTCTTCCCTACTCCACTCCAAGTCCAATTCTGTTGCTGGAACACTGCAATTCATTCATGGAGGGTGCACATGTCGATTTTTTTTCCTTTGCTACTCCGATCTCTACTCATGGCAGACAGACATGGAAAGGGAAAAAAGATTTCAATTTTGGTCGTTAGATCTTCTTTGGATTCTCGTGGATGGGGAGCAGTAGACGAGCCAGCAATAATGGTGGCATGATTGACACGCGCTCTAGCTGCTTCGCCGTCCATGCCGAAGCTCAATGTGATGCTCCCGTCTGTTAGGAGCCCTCTACATACCATAATGGGCCTACGCTATGGGCCATGGCCCAGCTGTCATCGTGTGAGACCGCAGGGCTGCAGAGGCTACAAATATACTAAGGGAAGCAACGGAGAGGGCATCCAGTGGATCACGGCGGAACGGACGGCGGCCTCCTCTCTCCCACCTCGGCTCTGGACCTTCTCCCCTTTCATGCTTCTTCCATTTCAACACACTGGTGCTTGTATCCAGCATCAATTGAGTGAGTGAATCGAGTGAATTCCTATTTGGCTGCTAACACCGTCGCCCGTGCATTCTGGAGATCGCGAGCGCTGTTGCCGCTGCCGGGGACGGTGAACACGTCGGAGACGTTGGGAGAGAAGGGCGTCTTTGTCTTTCTTCAAGCATCTAGTGCAGCGGCTCATAGAGCACCGGTATGGCTTCCACGGTTAGTTCATCGACGCCATAGATCCAGGGAAGCGGTATAGACTAATCTTTTGTTAATGACTATCATACCCTTATTTATAAAGGGGTATAGACTAATCTGAACCGTTGTTTTGTTAAGTTTGGAGGAGGGGGCGGGGGGGGGGGGGGGCTATACCCAAGCAGAAGCCCTTTGTTTGCTAGCAATATAAAGATGTACTCCCTCCATTCCACAATACTCTACATCATAGAAATTTTAAGACAAATTAGCAATGCTCTTTAATAGTACTGGTCAAGTATGTAAAAACCCAATGCATGTCACATTAGCATTAGACTAGTTATAGTGAGGAGTATCATATACAAGTATCATGCACATGATACTAATATATGATACTATCTCTTTACTACATAGTATCTTATAGTAGTATCATAATATCATTCTATTTATTATTTTGTAGAATCTCAATGCAATTATGTGTACAAGATTTACATGCAACTAAATTTTCTAGTTTTACGTGTCATGATACGGTATCTACATATGTTACTATAATCATCTCTCTCCTCATTAATAACTTGCCACATCTGATTTTTTGTGGGTCCAAGTTGCATTGATACTAGCTATGATACCACCACTATGGCTAGTCTTAATAACACCCTGTTGAATATATTAGCAATTTAGCACATGATTTAATGCGAAATAGCATCTGATGAATTGCGACAGTAGCAAATACAGTAATCATGCAAATATCTAGATCCAGTACAGTAGACAAACTGATCCAATCTATAGCTAGAACTAGACATAAGAATTCCAGGAGTATCTCATACAGATGGAATAGAATTACGTACGATGGAGCGGTAGCGGCACCGCCGTTGTTGTTGTCCACGTCGGCCATGTCGTTGTCGTCGATGAAGAGGTTGCCGATGTCGGGGAAGAAATCGTCGTTGGGGAAGTGGTCGCCGTCAGCAGTCGCGCTCATGCGCTCCCCAAAAACCTGATCGCCCCTCTCCCGTACAGGATCACAAGAGGCGGGGTTCCGGAGGCCTGCTGTCCCTTCTCGCGGTGCACGCCGAAAGGAGGGATGGAGAAGACTTGAATTGGCGGCGCAGTGTTCTGGAACGGTATGACGAAGTGGCGGCTAGGGTTTACCGTATGCGCGTATTTATATGCGGGCTGGGAGAGACGTGGGCGTAACTCCACGTCTGAGTCGGTTCGGATCCACGATCCAGAAAGGAAACGGAATTAACGCGTCCGTCAATTACCAAATTAAATGACTCATTAAATTTTCCCAATCGACAAAATAAACGCTCTCGGCTCGGCTCATTCCCGCAACCCGCGGCGCGTCGTGACGAGGCGTGGCGAGGCGGGCGGCGGAGGAGGAGGAGCGCGCGTGTGGCACACCTCTCCTCTTGCCTTGCCTACTCATACATGAGCTAGAATGGCTCACCTTATAAGGTGCTTCCACTCTCTTCAAACTAGCAATGTGGGACTAAACTTTAGTCCCACTCACTCCACTTATTATTCATGAATGGGCCATGACAATTTCAGGATTTTTAGTGGGCTTAATGGGCTAGCCAAGTGAGCCCATATGATGGATCCCATGTAAAATTCTAACAATCCCCCACAAAGTGTCATTAGCACATTTCATAAACTCTGTTCCAAAACATTGTTTATATACCGGTGTTAGTGGAGACTGTTAAGTTGAACTTCCACTTAGAACATCATGCTACACTAGTTCACAACTTGAATAGTGGACTACGCCTTGAACTACAAGTTTGCTGTGATACCAGTTTCACACAACATCTGAACCGATACTAGGCTGCCGCAAGGCTTCCCCGCGGTTTGGAGCGTATACGTCATACTCCGAAGGCCTTTCATGAGTTTATTAGAGAGCACCCGATTCTCATAGACTGCGACGTTTAACAGTCAGACTCATATAGGTGAGTTCCTCAGGAGATGTTCTGTAGGACACATCTCTGCTTATATAAATAAGCCACTTGGAACGCATTAAGACAAATGTCAACCTACCATACAGATCAGGAGAGTATTGCATCTTTTATGGAGTGGAATAAAATATAAGGATACTCTCCTCTCAGCCGACCAACAGCTTGTCTCCCACTTCTAATTCACGGGATCTCCGATCACATAGAGTGGGTTACGACTGTGGGCAACTCATAACGTGGGTCTCAAACCCATCTCCCTTGATGCATTATCTATCACATTCCGTGATAAACCCTTTGTGAAGGGATCTGCCAAGTTCATAGACGTTTGGATATAATCCAACGCAATAACTCCGGAGTTTTTCAATTTCCTGACAGATTTTAATCTTCTCTTCACATGTCTTGATGACTTTGCATTATCCTTAGAACTGTTCACTTTGACGATCACAGTTTGATTATCACAGTTCATTAGAATTGCGGGTATTGGTTTTTCAACCATAGGCAAGTCCATCAAGAGCTCACGAAGCCACTCTGCTTCAACAGTGGCTGTGTCTAATGCTGCGAGTTCTGCTTCCATAGTTGACCTCGTTAAGATGGTCTGCTTGCAAGACTTCCAGGAAACAGCGCCACCACCAAGTGTAAAAACATAACCACTAGTGGCCTTAAGCTCATCAGCATCAGATATCCAATTGGAATCACTATATCCTTCTAGAACCCTCGGGTTTCCGGTATAGTGAATTCCATAGCTCGCAGTGCCTTTTAAATAGCGCATAACTCTCTCAAGCGCACGCCAATGATCATCTCCCGGATTGGAAACAAACCGGCTCAATTTGCTCACAGCAAAAGAGATGTCAGGCCTCGTGGCACTCGCCAAATACATAAGCGAGCCTATAATCTGAGAATATCTCAGTTGATCTCTAGTAATTCGTTGATTCTTTCGAAGCAACACACTAGCATCATATGGAGTTGAAGAAGGCTTGCAGTGACTATACCCGAAGCGACTCAAGACCTTTTCCACATAGTGAGATTGAAGCAGTGTAATCCCACCATTATCATCTCTCAATAGCTTGAGATAAGAAATCCTTAACTTCCTTGATTAAATCAAGATTGGTCCCAAAGATCAATATGTCATCAACGTATAGACATAGAATAACTCCCTCGCCCCCACCATGGCGATAGTACACACACTTATCAGCTTCGTTTATAACAAAGCCTTCAGCAGTCAAAGTCCTTCCGAACTTTTCATGCCATTGCTTAGGTGCTTGCTTGAGCCCGTATAATGACTTCAATAACTTGCACACCTTGCCTTCCTGACCGGGTACTACGAAACCATCTGGCTGCTCCATATAAATTTCCTCGTCCAACTCTCCATTAAGGAAAGCCGTCTTAACGTCCATTTGATGAACGAGAAGACCGTGCGAGGCAGCCAGTGATAGTAGCACACGAATAGTGGTAAGTCTAGCCACAGGTGAATAAGTATCAAAGAAGTCTTCACCTTCTTTCTGGGTATAACCCTTGGCCACAAGCCTTGCCTTGTACTTTTCAATTGTACCATCAGGCCTAAGCTTTTTCTTGAACACCCACTTACATCCTACAGGTTTACACCCATAAGGACGATCAGTGATTTCCCAGGTTCCGTTAGCCAAGATGGAATCCATCTCGCAACGGACAGCCTCCTTCCAGTAGTCAGCATCAAGAGACGCATAAGCTTCTGAAATAGTCCTGGGTGTGTCATCCACGAGGTACACAATGAAATCATTACCAAAGGACTTTGCAGTCCTCTGTCTCTTGCTCCTTACAGGAACTTCATCGTCATCCTCCTCAGGATTCTCAACGTGTTCTATCGGAATGGTGGATTCAGGAATCTCAGCTAATTCCTGACTAGATGAAACAGGTTTCTTCTGATTTGATGAGCTAGACATATCCTTCATAGGAAATATGTTCTCAAAGAAAGTCGCATCATTCGACTCCATAATCGTACCAACATGCATGTCGGATACCTCAGATTTTACTACCAAGAATCTATAACCAATGCTATTAAAAGCATAGCCCAGAAGAACACAATCTACGGTTTTAGGTCCAAGCTTGCGCTTCTTGGGAATTGGTATATTGACTTTCGCCAAACAACCCCAAGTACGTAGGTAGGAGAGTTTCAATCTTTTCCTTTCCCATTCCTCAAACGGAGTAATGGTTTTATTCTTTGTGGGAACTCGGTTTAGGACATGACATGCAGTCATTAGTGCCTCCCCCCACCATGCCTTGGAGAGACCCGAAGTGTCTAACATGGCGTTAACCAAATCAGACAACGTTCGGTTCTTTCTTTCAGCCACCCCATTTGACTGGGGTGAGTAGGGAGGCGTCCTCTCATGAATAATACCGTGTTCAGCACAAAAAGAATTAAACTCGTTGGAAAAATACTCTCCACCACGATCAGACCTAAGCCGTTTAATTTTACGATCAAGTTGGTTCTCAGCTTCGGCCTTATAGTTCTTGAAATAAGTTAAAGCTTCATCTTTAGATTTCAGAAGATACACATAACAATATCTAGTGGAGTCATCAATAAGTGTCATAAAATATTTCTTTCCACCTTTTGTCAATACGCCATTCATCTCACAAAGATCAGAATGTATAAGTTCTAGTGGTGCCAAGTCTCTCGCCTCCGCAGTCTTATGAGATTTGCGAGGTTGCTTAGCTTGAACACACACTTGACATTTGGAACCTTTAACAGTACTGAATTTCGGAATTAAACTCATATTTGCTAACCGCGTCATGCAACCAAAATTAATATGACATAGTCGTGAATGCCAAACATCACAATCATTATCGTGGCAAACATTATTAATAACTTTGGTGCAAATATCTGACAAGGATAAGCGGAACAAGCCTCCGCACTCATAGCCTTTACCAATAAATTGTCCATACTTGGAAATTACAACTTTATTAGACTCGAAAACCAACTTAAAACCATCTCGACATAAACGTGAGCCGCTGACGAGATTTTTATTGATGGAGGGCACATGATGAACGTTCTTCAGCCGCACGATCTTCCCCGAAGTAAACTTCAGATCGACCGTACCAACACCACGAACAGTAGCATGTGACCCGTTCCCCATCAGCACGGGGGAAGTCCCTGTGACCTGATAAGAAGAGAACATGGAAGCATCAGCACAAACATGTACATTGGCACCTGTGTCAACTAACCATTCAGGTGAATGACAAACTGAAAGAATAGTGGGAACTATACCGTACCCAGAATCCTTCATCTCAGTGTCAGCCATGACAACATTAGCGGTCTTGCCGCTGTTCTCCTGCTGCTGCAGCTCATAACGCTTAGGGCACTTTGGAGCCCAATGGGTCAGTTCACCGCAAACGTGACATGACCCCTTTCTCTTCTTGAAGTTGGTAGAGTGCGACGGCTTAAACTTGCCATCGGGCTTGCCTTTACCCTCGGATTTCTTCTTGTTATATTTAGGCTTGTTGGGCGGGTAATGTTTCTTCTGTACCACATGAGCAGAAGAACCTACCTCAGCAACCCGAGCACGTGTATCCTTTGCTCTCGCCTTCTCTTCCACATCAAGAGATCCGATGAGGTCCATTACGGAAAACTCCTGTCTCTTGTGTTTTAGAGAAGTAGCAAAGGTGCTCCATGAAGATGGAAGCTTGGCAATAATGCCTCCGGCCACAAACTTGTCCGGTAACATACACTTGAAGTGCTCAAGTTTTTTAGCGAGTGACTGTATCTCATGAGCCTGTTGAACAACAGAGCGCTCATCAGTCATCCTGTAGTCATAGAATTGCTCCATGACATACAGCTCGCTGCCAGCATCTGAGGCCCCAAATTTGGCCTCGAGTGCAGCCCACATATCCTTGCCGTTATCAAACGACATATACGGATCGACGATGGAATCATCGATAATACCGAGGAGGGCACTTTTAAACATAGTGTCCATATTCTCAAAGGCCTCCAGCTGTGCTGGATTGAGATCGCCCTCAGGCTTGCCCTTGGTGGCCGCATAGCAGCGCAAGGTTTGAAACCATAGCACTGCTCTCGTGCGCCACCTCTTATAGTCCACACCCTTGAAAGGGATTGGCCTTGTCGCCGCAATGACAGACGGCGCAGGTGCAAGAAATTGCCTATAATCAGGTTTTTGGATTGTTGAATATATTAGCAATTTAGCACATGATTTAATGCGAAATAGCATCAGATGAATTGCGACAGTAGCAAATACAGTAATCATGCAAATATCTAGATCCAGTACAGTAGACAAACTGATCCAATCTATAGCTAGAACTAGACATAAGAATTCCAGGAGTATCTCATACAGATGGAATAGAATTACGTACGATGGAGCGGTAGCGGCACCGCCGTTGTTGTTGTCCACGTCGGCCATGTCATTGTCGTCGATGAAGAGGTTGCCGATGTCGGGGAAGAAATCGTCGTTGGGGAAGTGGTCGCCGTCAGCAGTCGCGCTCATGCGCTCCCCAAAAACCTGATCGCCCCTCTCCCGTACAGGATCACAAGAGGCGGGGTTCCGGAGGCCTGCTGTCCCTTCTCGCGGTGCACGCCGAAAGGAGGGATGGAGAAGACTTGAATTGGCGGCGCAGTGTTCTGGAACGGTATGACGAAGTGGCGGCTAGGGTTTACCGTATGCGCGTATTTATATGCGGGCTGGGAGAGACGTGGGCGTAACTCCACGTCTGAGTCGGCGCGTCGAGGCGAGGCGAGGCGAGGCGTGGCGAGGCGGGCGGCGGAGGAGGAGGAGCGCGCGTGTGGCACACCTCTCCTCTTGCCTTGCCTACTCATACATGAGCTAGAATGGCTCACCTTATAAGGTGCTTCCACTCTCTTCAAACTAGCAATGTGGGACTAAACTTTAGTCCCACTCACTCCACTTATTATTCATGAATGGGCCATGACAATTTCAGGATTTTTAGTGGGCTTAATGGGCTAGCCAAGTGAGCCCATATGATGGAGCCCATGTAAAATTCCAACACACCCAATAGAAAAAGAGATAGATTGCTTAGACTTTTATTGTTGCTGGTTACCAAGGAGAAAATGAATGCTTAGAACTCAAAATGTAGAGTAATATGGAACAAAATACTAGTCTAAAATGTAGATTATTACGGAACGGAGGGATTATAAAGAAAGCCACAAATGCCGACAACTACATATGACTCGCATCAGAATTAATATCTGAAGCTTGTATGCGATGTTTGGTGATGTAATGATGTTCAAAGCGCACACTATGTTCAGACATAGGCCTTCCATAAATAGGTCGCATCGGTACACCCATGTAGTAGAATCATGTTTAGTTTCTCAGGCCGAATGAAATATTGTCTATGAAGAAGACCAACAGTGACGAGCGTGATGAATGGCATTATGGAATGGGAAGCACCGGAATTTTTAATGGGAATCGATAGAGTAGATCAAGTCCAAAATCCATTAGTGAGGGTATCGATGGCCACTTCGGATCGCCGTGGTTAAATCACCGTAGTTTGGTCTTGCAAGTTCGGAGACGTTGATTTTATCCACACGGTTACATATAATATCTTCCATGTGAGGTCGGACTGTAAATGGGCACATGCACGGGTAGGATCAAACCACCACTCAACCACGAGAGCTTGTCTAATTATCACCCTCCAAACGAAGACAAGCTAGTCTAGGGAAAAAATTCCCACTATGTATAGACAGTTAGCAACGAGCATGGAAGTACTTACTCCATCATCATAGATGCCTGCCATTTATTTGCAGAGCCAAGTGATTGGGTATATCGTGTATATATGTGGTGGCAACATCTGATTACACCGTAAGAACACGTTCGATCGACCGATCATCTATCCTTCCTAGCTATAGCTCAACCACTCACACATCCATATACTCTTTCAGTCTCAAGATAATCATTACTGAAAATATTTTTCAAATTTGGAGAATTTGGAATTCTGAATTTTTTTATTATCGAAACATTTTCAAAATTATAAAAAGGTAAAAAAGGAATACGAGAAAAAAAGAAAGGGAAAGGAAAAAAGGAAGAAAACAGACATAAAAGAAAAATAATAATTCTATGAATCTGCTTAATTGGGCTGGGCCACTGCAGAGCGCCTTCATGCGGCGGCACTGCATCCTAGCAGTGGCACCCACACGCACTGTGTACTCCCATGCCTTGAGAGTTTGATTCGGTTATTTTGTTGGCATGATTCTTTGCTAAATGAATTCTTATTCTCAAGTTATAAATTTATAATAGTTTTCTTTAGTGTACTTTTAGTCTATTTTTGAACATTTAATTAAGATCACGTAACAGAAGATGAATTTTTTTCGTGCATTATCTGAAAATGTTAATTAAGTGATTAGAATTCGGTCGTTTATTTAATAGAAGGAATATGCTCTGTTGTATAGAAAATGTTCCGGCGGTAACAAGAAGCTCCCACCTCTCGATTCCTTGGACCTTGCGTTTTGGCTTTTATTTTCCAAAAAAATAATATAAATCATAATTTTGTGAAAGTTCCATACATATGTAGGTGTGTTCTGCATGTATATTTTTTTATTAAAAATAATAATATTTATGAACTACACAATAACATACTCCCTCCGTTCCTAAATATAAGATGTTGTAGCTATTACCCATGTTGTCTAGATACATACTAATATGAGTGAACATATACACTAAAAGTTGTCTAGATACATGTAGACATGTGTGAATGTGGGAAAAGGCTAAAACATCTTACATTTAGGAACGGAGGGAGTAGATCATAAGCTCCCTACTAGAAAAAAACTCGATCAGTTTTATCGACCTATATGTCTTACTACAGTCCACAAACGATACGATACATCATATAAACTTTATACCACCACTGGTGGAGAATAGGGCATTAGCACCGGTTTGTAAGGGCCTTTGGACCCGGATACACATCCGGTGCTACGTATCCGGGACTAAAGCCCCCCCTTTAAAACCGGTCTGTCACAAACCGGTGCTAAAGGCCTCCACGTGGGCGCCGAAGAGTGCGCGAAGGCGGAGGACCTTTAGAACCGGTTGGTAACACCAACCGGTCCTAATGCTTTTTTTTTCTTTTCTTTTTTTTCCTTTTTCTTTTCAGGGTTTTCGATTCCGTATTTAGGGTTTAGGGTTTAGAGCGTGTTCCGTATTTTCAGGGTTTTCGTTTACATGTTTCCGTTTACGTCTTTCCGATTCCGTGTGTCCGTGTTTCGTTTTTTACGAACACGGAATCAAAAACACGTAATCGGAAATACGTATCCGGAAACACCGATTCCGTGTTTGCGCTTAAGTGTTTCTGATTCCGTGTTTGCGGTTAAATGTTGATGCACCAAATAAAAGTACATATATATATACATGTAACACGAAGTACTCGACCGAGCATTACATAATAGGAAGTGTGTTTCCAATAGCTGTATACTTGCATAGAGAAGGGAGCTGGCTATTGGTTCATAGGATGGAAAAATTCTCCGCCTTCATCTATAACTTGCGTGAGGAGAAATCCTGCCAATTCCTCTGCAACTGCCTTGCAACGTTGGATTGGTTTGAGCATCGCCCGCTTTCGTTACATCTTTAAAAGAAATAGATGAAAACAATTAAGTTATGAACAAAACTAAACATAATTGATGGCAACATAAAAAAGTTGTGAAGATCCGGTTACGTACCTCTAGATTTCTGGAAGTACGGGATTTCTCATTGATAATCCTATGAATGAACTCACAAACGTAGTATCCACAATAATCAGTTCCTTGTGGTTGTTGCGGGACGCTCTATATACGAGAACATAATTCAGTCAAATTAATAATAATCAAGAGAATGGTAATGGTATTGAAACCAGGGTATGTAGTACTACTTACTTTGTTAATCTGAAAGTGGAGCTTGTCTGCCCATGTACCGGGTTCTTCCTTGATGAACATTTACCAAACCCTGGCCGACAAAAGAAAAATGAATACAAGAGTTAATTATTACTTACTTGATATCAGGAAATGAACGAAAGAGGCCGATGAACGAAAGAGCATCTGATGCGCGCTCTTCCATGTGTCAGCGTTCCAGGTTAACGAGTCCCAGACTTTAACTTGTCCTTGATCGATTCTAATGATGAACAATATGAAGTGGGACCTGCGCACATGTACACACGCAGTCATGCATACTCATCAATTACACTTAACATCAGGTAAGCAAAATGGAATGTCTACAAGACAGTAACACTCACTTGAATCCGTAGGGCCAAAGTATTTATTTTTTGGTACTTTGTCGCTTCAAAAACCTTAGCAAATCATCCGGTGTATCCTTGTTGAACTTTTCTATTATGTCTTGATGAAACGAATACGGGTCAATGAACCCAAATTCCCAGATTCCTGCCAGCCTGCATTCACGAATCTTCATTCTGCATAGTAGCGTACAAAAAGAATGTCGTGAGTGATAATTATACGGGCAATGAACACGAGCTTAACTAAATAGTTAAATTACACAAATAAATCACTTACAAACAGTAGCAGCTGAGGATAGACTTGTCGAGGGCACGTTGATTGTACATCTAGAAAAATTGATCGAACCCAAGCTCCACACCGTACTCTCTGAAGTAGTGTTGATCATGAACTGCCGCCATGATACGGTCTCTCTTTTGCCTTGCGGCCTCCAAGTACCAAGCATGTAAATTCCATAGTTGGGTTGTTAGAGCAGTAGGATTTTCGACCAGAGGGTGCTCGGGCTTGTATTTATATAACACATCAGCAATAGCGTAACCTACGTCGCCCATGCGTGGACCGGACACTGAAGCCTGGTCAGATAACACCTTGAGCGGGGAAATTGACCATGCTTCTTGTTGTCCGAGCTGGGGAACTTGTTTCCCGCATTTCTTCTGCTCCGTCTGCTTCATCTGCTCCGTCTGCTTCATCTGCTCCGTCTGCTTCATCTGTGCGGTGTGCATCTTTTCAATGTACCGTTCATAGTCTGAAAGGGGCGGCGGTGGCGGCGGTGCAGGATAATATAAGTTGTCGATGGTGCGCTCAATTTTCCACTTTGGGATGTTCTTCAGAGTTACCTTCCAGACGTCTAGAGGGGGCTTCAGGGGAAACCGTGCGAACCATGCTTTGTTTTTGGCTTTCACGGCCTCGTCTAGTTCCTCCGGAGTCATCAGGCCTGGTAACGTCAGGGGATTCTCGAATTTCTTGGGTTTCCTTTCTCTCTTCTTGGGAGGAGTCTCGTTTCTTCTGAACTGCAGCTTCCGCTTTGCCATACCCGTAGTGGGCGCATCCGGCGGCTCACGGGAGTGCACGGGCGATGGACCCTCGGCGGCTCGGCCTCGGGCTCCCAATCTTCGTTGTGGGGTGGACTTGGAGGTGCGTTGGGTGGTGGACTTGGAGGTCGTGCATTCTCTGTATGAAAGTGAAAAAACTATTAAAAATAGGCTTACATGTGGTGCAACATTCAGTAATTGATGGAGGTGGTGCATTTGTACCTGGAGGAGTCGGTGGCCTTGGCGCCGCGTTAGGAAACACGATGTGTTTCTTATTTCACAAGATGATACCAAGCTCCATTTCTCCCAGTGTCTTCTCGCCTTCACCTCCAGGAATATGGAGCTCAATTGAATGGCATCCCGGCATAATTGTTGACAACCCGACACGAGCATGGGATGCTGGAATCTGACCACCATGGTAGGTTGCTCCAGGTTGATTCGGTAAAGCATAGCCTGACGCCACCATGAAGGATATGTTCCCCATTGGCATATGTATCTCATAGTTTGTCTTCTCCGTGATATCATCCATGGGGTAGTGAGGCGCCGACGGTTCGACTGCACGACCGTCTTCTAGCTGCAGTTGCGTGGAACCCACACTGCTTCTATGCTGAGATGGGACGGCATCTGCTACAGGATCGTCTTCCATTTGCAGCTGATCAGGTGCACGATGTTCTACCTCCTCTTCAGTGTCAGGTACAGGGTGTCCCCCTTTCTTCAAGAGAAACGCCAGCTTTTCTTCTAATGTCGATATCCGTTCCAGCGCCTTCTTCTTGCTTCTACCACGGCTTCTGTAAGTGCCAAGGTCCACTGGAAACCCTTGGCTCCACGGGGTAGTGGCTCCAAAGCCTCGTGTTCATCCCCACTTTTCGGGGTTCCCGAGTGCCTTCGTCAGCTCATCGTTCTCTCTATCGGGAACAAAAGTTCCTTTTCGAACAGCTTCTATTGCCTTCTATAGTTCTGACACGACTTTTGTTATTTTTTCCGACCATGGTCCCTCCGCAACAATTATCCCAGTCTCAGCGTCCAACGTTGCCCCATGCGCGAACAACCAGAAATTCGACCTATCGGGCCAGTCATGTGTCTGTGGAATGATACCTCTTTTCAGATGCGCATCTTCATAGCGTCGCCACCTAGGCAGGGCACTCATGTAGCCACCTGACCCCAAAATATGGTGATATTTCTTCTTCTTCGCATTCTCCTTATTTGTGGCTGATCGGGATGTAAAGACACCCGATTTCTTGTACGCCTTAAAATCAGGCCAAGCGTCTCTTATCTTCACTAGGTTCCCAGTAAAAACTGGATCTTCGTCCTTATATTTCTTCAACGGGTCTTTCTTCCACCTCTGGAATTGTGTGGCCATCTTCTTCAAAACCCACTCCTCGACTTTCTTCTTCTTATCTTCTAGCCATACCGTGTCGCAAAGCACTTTTTTCAATCTGTCATCGACATAAGTGGCTCCAACGTTGGCGCCGGTTTTCGGCTTATTCCATTCTATTAAGTTGATCGGAACCAGGTCTCTTACAACAACTCCGCACTGATTTACGAATTTGCGATAGGTTTCTGGGGGCTCCAGTGGTTTGCCATCAGCAGCAACTGTATCGATCGAGAACCTTGCGGTATCTTTCAACCTTGCGACCGGGCCTCGTTTCGACTTTGTCTCAGTACTTGCGCTAGCTGTTCCGGAGGGCGCCTAAACGAAAAAATAATGATTCGTTATTAAGTCCAATACAAATTAATTGTTGCGTCAACAGTGACTTGAGATATACATTGGCAGAGTTTGTTCTGGAGGCACTTCTGCATCCTCGACGTTGTCGTCGTCATCATCTACTACATCTTCTATATTCTCAGCTCCGTCACAGGAGTCGTTCAAAAATTGATTCCTAAACGCGTGTCCACCGTCGTGATCATGATATATGGCCGTTGCATCTTCAAAAATCATCTGGCACATGTATCTTTCCTTCTCCGCCTCACCCATTCCCGTGAGCTGATCGGCGTGCGGATCATGTGCAGGTTCTTGGGGATCCACAGCTCAACACCTGCTAGTAAAATTTATAAAATGAAGAACACTTAGCGAAATTATTTCATCGGACACTTAGCAAAACTATTTCATCGGACACTTAGCGAAATTATTTCATCGGACACTTAGCGAAATTATTTCATCGGACACTTAGCGACATTATTTCATCGGACACATAGCGAAATTATTTCATCGGACACTTAGCGAAATTATTTCATCGGACACTTAGCGAAATTATTTCATCGGACACTTAGCGAAATTATTTCATCGGACACTTAGCGAAATTATTTCATCGGACACTTAGCGAAATTATTTCATCGGACACTTAGCGAAATTATTTCATCGGACACTTAGCGAAATTATTTTATCGGACACTTAGCGAAATTATTTCATCGGACACTTAGCGAAATTATTTCATCGGACACTTACCGAATTTATTCCATCGGACACTTAGCAAAATTATTTCATCGGACACTTAGCGAAATTATTTCATCGGTTATTTATATAGAGAATATGGTATATTTTAAATTTAAACAGAAAAAATTCTCCAAGTCTAGCTAATTATAATTACTAAAAATTCTAATTCTAGCTAATATATTTTAAATTTATATGTCCAAATATTTTTCTAATTCTAATTCTAAATCTAATTCTAATTCTAATTCTAAATCTAATTCTAAATCTAATTCTAAATGTAATTCTAATTCTAATTCTAACTACAAATTATAATTCTAATTCTAATTAGAACTACAACAGAAAAAAATTACTGTTGGGGGTGACGTCACGTGTACGTCACTTGGGGCGGTCGGAGGCAGGGCGGCGCGCGGTGGGGAGGCAGAGGTTGCGAGTGGCGTCGGGGCCGCGTCTGGGCTGCGACGGGCGGAGGCGGGGCGGCGGAGGCGGACGGTGACGGCGACGGAGGCGGGGCCGCGGTGGGGAGGCAAAGGGAGGCGCGCGCGCGACGTCGGGTCGGCGGTGGGAGGCAGAGGGAGCCGGCGCGGCGTCGGGGCGCGCCCGGGGCGGCGAGGCGGACGGCGACGAGGAGCGGACGGCGACGGCGGCGAGAAGATGAGCACGCGCGGCCGGAGCAGTGCTTCGCCGTAGTGGAAGAACAGGGGACGCGCGCGAACGAATGAAGTGAAAAATATCGTTAAGTGCTGGATAACTTCCCCTGTACAGGACCTTTAGCACCGGTTTGTCTTAACAACCGGTGCTAAAGACCCTTTCGCACCGGTTTTAACACAAACCGGTGCTAAAGGGTCTGTACAGGGGCCACTTTCAGACTGTGCGCCCCTGTACAGACCTTTACCACCGGTTTGTGTTAACAACCGGTGCGAAAGAGTCTTTAGCACCGGTTGTTAACACAAACCGGTGCTAAATGTCCTATACAGGGGCCACTTTTTCTTTTTTTCTTTTTTCTGTTTCCTTTTTCTTTTTCCTGTTTCTTCTTTTATTTTTCTTTTTTGTTTCCCTTTTCTGTTTTCTTTTACATTTATTTATAAAATCAAAATAGACTCAAAAAATTGTAAAATCAAATATTTATAAAAACATATTTACATTTTCTCATATTTTGTGTAAAAATTGTCTAAATGTCTTTTAAAACAATAAAAAAATAAGGTATTTATCAAACTAATTTGAAAATATAAATAAATTTTTTTGTTTCCTTTTTCTTTTTCCTGTTTCTTCTTTTATTTTTCTTTTTTGTTTTCCCTTTTATGTTTTCTTTTACATTTATTTATAAAATCAAAGTAGACTCAAAAAATTGTAAAATCAAATATTATAACAACATATTTATATTTTCTCATATTTTGTGTAAAAATTGTCTAAATGTCTTTTAAAACAATAAAAAAAGGTATTTATCAAACTAATTTGAAAATATAAAGAAATGTTTTTGTTTCCTTTTTCTTTTTCCTGTTTCTTCTTTTATTTTTCTTTTTTGTTTCTCTTTTCTGTTTTCTTTTACATTTATTTATAAAATCAAAGTAGACTCAAAAAATTGTAAAATCAAATATTATAACAAGATATTTATATTTTGTGTGATGGCGAATCCGGATGTTTTGTATTTGCTCGATGAGCTGAATATATGATGTATCAAACATTAAAGGGGGGTGTAGAACAAAACAATCGGTGTCGCCATTATACAGCCCCACTGTGTCTACTGGGTGCATATATGCATACCAAATGCACGGCAGGGCGTATGATGGCGAATCCGGATGTTTTGTATTTGCTCGATCAACTGAATATATATGATGTATCAAACCTTAAAGGGGGGTGTAGAACAAAACAAACGGTATCACCATCATACAGCCCCACCGTGTCTCCTGTGTGCATATATGCATACCAAATGCACGGCAGGACGTATGATGGCGAATCTGAATGTTTTGTATTTGCTCGATGAACTGAATATATGATGTATCAAACCTTAAAGGGGTGTAGAACAAAACAAACGGTATCGCCATCATACAGCACCACCGTGTCTACTGGGTGCATATATGCATACCAAATGCACGGCAGGACGTATGATGGCGAATCGGGATGTTTTGTATTTGCTCGATAAACTGAATATATGATGCATCAAACCTTAAAGGGGGGTGTAGAACAAAACAAACGGTATCGCCATCATACAGCCCCACCGTGTCTACTGGGTGCATATATGCATACCAAATGCACGGCAGGACGTATGATGGCGAATCCGGATGTTTTGTATTTGCTCGATGAACTGAATATATGATGTATCAAACCTTAAAGGAGGGTGTAGAAAAAAACAATCGGTATCGCCATCATACAGCCCTACCGTGGCTACTGGGTGCATATATGCTTACCAAATGCACGGCAGGACGTATGATGGCGAATCCGGATCTTTTGTATTTGCTCGTTGAACTGACCGGTGTATGAAGGTGGGCTATATATAGGGTCCTCTGGCTCACAATGTGTTGAGCTAGGGTTTTGATCCAACGGTTAAGAAACACCTTCATCCAATGGCTCACAACAGCTCGAAAGAAACACACCGTATCCCTGATCGAACGGCTCACAACAGCTCGAAAGAAACACACCCCGGATCCAACGACTCACAAGCGCTTGAAATAAACACACGATCCGTGTGATTCTATCTGATTGGTCTAAACGAAACCCTAACCCATTTAGTCCCGGTTGGTGTCCCCAACCGGGACTAAAGGGATGATCCGTTTCTATTTTCTTCTTGCCTTTCTTCTGATTGTGCCATAACCATGGAACATCTTTATCATTTAACTGAATGCTTGGATCATCTTTGACTTTGAAGGGAGGAATTTCATAAAATTTATTGTAATTTTTTGACATGTCTGTCTTGTCCTCGACTCCCACGATGTTTCTTTTCCCTGAAAGAACTATGTGGCGCCTTGGTTCATCGTCTGATGTATTCGCTTCCTTATCTTTTATTTTTCTCGGTCTGCTAGACATGTCCTTCACATAGAAAACCTGAGCCACATCATTGGCTAGGACGAATTGATCATCGCCGTACCCAAGATTCTTCTGATCCACTGTTGTCATTCCGTACTTCGGGTCTACCTTCACGCCTGACAGGTTGAACCATTTGCACCAGAACAAAGGGACCTTAAAGGAAGTTCCGTAGTCAAGTTCCCATATCTGCTCTATGTAACCATAGTATGTGACCCTTCGCCCGGTGTCGTCTTTTGCATCAAACCGGACGCCACTGTTTTGGTTGGTGCTCTTTTTATCTTGGTCTTCCGTGTAAAATATGTTACCATTTATCTCGTACCCTTTAAAGGTCAATACAGTCGAAGATGGTTGCTTGGCCAACAAGTATAGCTCATCTTCAACAATGTTGTCATTAATGAGACGTCTTTGCAACCAACCGCCGAAAGGCTTCGCGTGTTCTTTAGCAATGAAATCTTCAGGTTGCTCCGGATATTCCGAGCGTAAAATATCCTTGTGTTCCTGGATATATGGAGCCGCCAAGCTGGAATTAACTAGAACTGTGTAGTGTGCTTGAGTGAAAGATTGCTCGTCCATACATGTTGTTGATTTCTTTCCTAGCGTGACTTTTCCACGCAGTCTCCCCTCATGGCGCGTCTGAGGAACACTGATCGGGTTCAGGTCAGGAATAAAGTCAACACAAAGCTCAATGACCTCCTATGTTCCATAGCCCTTGACCATGCTTCCTTCTGGCCTAGCACGGTTTTTAACATAATTCTTCAAGACTCCCATGAACCTCTCAAAGGGGAACATATTGTGTAAGAATACAGGACCGAGAACGGAAATCTCTTGGACTAGGTGAACTATGAGGTGCGTCATAATATTGAAGAAGGTTGGTGGGAACAGCAACTCGAAGCTGACCAGACATTGGACCACGTCCTTTTGTAAACTTGGTAGAGTTGCTGGATCGATTTCCTTTTGAGAAATTGCGTTGAGGAATGCACATAGCTTCACAATGGGTACTCGCACGTTTTCTGGCAGAAGCCCCCTCAATGCAATCGGAAGTAACTAGGTCATGATCACGTGGCAGTCACGAGACTTTAGGTTTTGGAACTTTTTCTCTTCCAGGTTTAGTATTCCTTTTATGTTCGACGAGTAGCTAGACGGGACCTTGATACTGCTCAGGACTTGGAAAAAGATCTCCTTCTCTTCCTTGGTAAGAGCGCAGCTGGCAGAACCTTTGAAATTCTCTGGATTCATCAGGTCGGCTCGTTCGTGCATACGTTGGTGGTGCAGCCGTGCTTTTGGTGTATCTCTCGATTTCTTCCCATGCACGCCCAATAAGTTTAGCAGGTTCACGCAAATATTTTTCGTCACGTGCATCACGTCGATCGCAGAGCGAACCTCTAGGAATTTCCAATAGGGTAGTTCCCAGAATATAGATTTCTTCTTCCACATGGCTACGTGGTTGTCGGCGTCATTCGGAACAGATTGTGCGCTAGGACCATTTCCAAAGATTACTTTTATATCTTTGACCATGTCATATATATCAGTACCTTTAGGGAGGGTTGGCTTCCTTCGTGTATCTGCCTCGCCTTTAAAATGCTTTTCTTTCTTTCTTACGGGATGCCTGTCTGGAAGAAATCGACGATGTCCCGGGTACACATTCTTGCTTATATGTATACTTTCAGTCTCGCCTAAACAGTGTGTGCATGCGCTGTATCCCTTGTTTGACTGTCCTGAGATGTTACTAAGAGCGGGCCAATCATTGATGGTTACAAACAGCAACCCTCGTAGGTCAAATTCCTCTTGTTTGTACTCGTCCCACACACGTACACCTTCGTCAGCCCACAACTCTAAAAGTTCATCAACTAGTGGCCTCAGGTACACATCAATGTTGTTCCCAGGTTGCGACGGGCCTGGGATAAGCACTGGCATCATAATGAACTTACGCTTCATGCATAACCAAGGAGGAAGGTTATAGATACATAGAGTCACGGGCCAGGTGCTATGACTGCTACTCTGCCCCCCAAACGGATTCAGGGCATCTGTACTTAGACCAAACCTTAAGTTTCTTGCGTCACGTGCAAAGTCCTCGTACTTATCGTCGATGTTTCTCCACTGCGACCCATCAGCGGGGTATCTCAGCATATCGTCTTCCTTACGGTCTTCTTTGTGCCATCGCAGCAACTTGGCATGCTCTTTGTTTCGGAACAAACGTTTCAACCGTGGTATTATAGGAGCATGCCACATCACCTTGGCAGGAACCCTCTTCCTGGGGCGATCGTCGCCCTCAACATCACCAGGGTCATCTCGCCTGATCTTATACCGAAATGCACCGCATACCGGGCAGGCATTTAAATTCTCGTGCTTACCGCGGTAGAGGATACAGTCATTGATGCATGCATGCATCTTATGCACTTCCAATCCTAGGCAGACAACCTTCTTTGCTTCGTATGTACTGCAGGGCAGCACGTTATCTCTTGGAAGCATCTTCTTCATTATTTTCAGCAGCTTTTCAAATCCCTTGTCAGATACTCCATTCTCTGCCTTCCATTGCAGCAATTCCAGGGTGATGCCCAGCTTTTTCTGGCCATCTTCGCAATTTGGGTACAAAAATATTTTGTGGTCTTCTAACATGCGCTCCAACTTCAACCTCTCGTTTTCACTTGCGCAGTTTATCTGTTCTTCACGAATGACCTGACGAAGATCATCATCAGACTCATCAACAAAGTCCTCAAGTTCAGGCTCGTCTTCCCCCATTTCAGTATCACCGTGTTCACCGAACATAGGATAATTATCATTATCCTCTTCTTCTTCATTGTCTTCCATTACAACCCCTCTTTCTCCGTGCTTGGTCCAACAAAAATAACTGGGCATGAAGCCTTCTTGCAACAGGTGGGTGTGTATGGTTCTTGAGTTAGGGAAATTCCTCTTATTCTGGCATTTTTTACATGGACAAAAAATAAATCCATTCTGCCTGTTTTTCTCAGCCACATTGAGAAAACTATGCATGCCATTAAGGAATTCGGGACGACGTCGATCATTGTACATCCATTGCCGGTTCATCTGCATTATATAAATTTATCAACAACCATTATGCTAAATCATCATGACTAAATTAATTAATTAATACAAAAAGTTCATCACACGTTAAAACCAAAGTAGCGTAGTGACCATACATATATAGTTCTCATAAAAATACACACTGAAACCATCCATAAAAACTATCTCTAATTAATGCATTTAAAAACAACAACAAATGCGATCAAAATCGCAACAAAGGTAACAATTGACCTGACGACATAATGATACCAAGCCTCTTTACTAATTGCATATTTTCTAATCTTTCTAATCTTCAGGCGCATTGCGTCCATCTCGCTCTTGTGACCATCGACGACACCGGCAAGAACCTTTTCCAAAGTCATCTTCTCTCTTTCGGTTTTTCCAACCTTTCTTCAGTTTTTTTCAATCTTTCTTTCAAGCCAACATTTTCTTGTTCAACTAAGTGTAACTTCTCAACAATAGGGTCGATTGGCATTTCCGGTTCCACTACCTCCTAGATAAAAATATCTATGTCAAGTTGGTCGGCGTAATTAATTGTCATATAATCAGGAAATGAAAATATGTAGTTATAAAAGATAATATACCACATCCAAATCATAGACTGGACGAGGGACAACGAGGACGGATATCAAAACCATGGCGCTATATATATAAAAAAATCTTACACAATAAGAAAATTATATACAAGTAAATATGTAAATCATATAAATCAAAATTTGTTTTGGTAAATAAAAACAATAGGCTCACCAAGGTTGTGTCGGTGACGGGGCGATTGACGGCGGTAAGGAAGGGGACAAGGCGCGCGACACTAAAAAAACCACAAATCATAATTAAATTTGAGCTCAGATTGCATCAAATTGTATACATAACAAATTCTAGCTTAGCCATTTCATCAAACACCTAGCTAGCACAAAAAAAATGAAATGAGCAAGAAAACGAGCAAAACTTGCAATGCCGGAAGAGGGAATGTTGATGCTAACCGTAGAACCGATGGGTACCAACAATCTTGATAAATGGTGGAGAAAAATAGGGATGGATTAGAGCTCACAAGAGGAAGGAGAGAGCAAAAATGGAGTTGAGCTCGAGCTCGAAAAAATGGAGCTGAGCTAGCTCGGGTGGAATATAGGGGAGGGCTTTAGGACCGGTTTGTGTCACAAACCGGTGCTAAAGGGTCTGACAGCGGGCCCCGTGGTTGCTGCAAAAAATGAAAAAACCTTTAGAAACGGTTTGTGATACAAACCGTTTCTAAAGGTTCTGTCCACTGGGCCCCCCTCCCTGCAGCAAACGGTCCAAAAACCTTTAGGACCGGTTTGTGTTACAAACCGGTCCTAAAGGCCTTGCGGCCATTTGCTGCAGGGAGGGGGACCAGCGGATAGAACCTTTGGAACCGGTTTATATCCAATCCGGTTCCAATGTGGTTGGCTCAATGCCCTCTTTTCTACTAGTGCACACGGTTAACATCTATACCTACATGAAAAAAAAAATCTGATTATTAATTTAAAGTATTACATTGTCTTTTTTTACCGAAACAGGCTCCCTAGTCTGGGATGTATTATGCATATATGAGCACATGAAGGCATTACATATGGCTCGTAGTCAAAGAAGGTAGAATGGTAGTTTTGCTTTGGTATTAGATTATTTGTGCTAAGCATAAAATATCGACAAAAGCTTAAAAAAAATTGTCATATGTATCTAAGAGAATATAAAGAATGTCATTCTAGTTCTCATCCAATCAATTCGAGTGACTTCTCTTGTGAATCGTGTAGGACTATGGGGTGGAACTACATATTCATTACATAGCGAAGATAGGAAGAAACAAAATCAGAAAATTTAAATATATGTTAATATGCTTTGTTGAGTTGCATGTAAAGGTATGGCATGGAGATATTTCTATATTTTTCTATCTTGGGTTGCAAATAAATCAACACCACGGACTTTTCGTTGTTGCTTGAGTTCATGGTGACTATATAGACCGGGTTTGCTATCCCATATTTGGTTTAGCATTGATCTTGCGCAGGACCACACAACAATTAATGAAACAACTATGTCGTGTGACGTTTGATGATACAATGATGTCCATATCACACACTATGCACGTTCTTCCATAAATAGTAGCCATCTTGTGCACAGTAAAATCATGCATGGTCACTAGCGCTAAACAAAAAATGTGGAACAAGAGCAAATATAACGAGTGCGATCAATTCGGGAGTGAGATGCATTAGAAATTTGACGAGGAGTAAAGCATGATTATCAATTGTAGAATCCATTAGCACAGATCTGCTGTGAGGATATAACAGGTTTTGTTGGCATCCAGACATGCATCAGTAGCTAGCCTAGCATGGATCTTCCTCATCTTGTAGGAAGCGGAACATAACCAGTTTAACAAGTATCCCCTCGGGTGTCCTCCCCTCAGGCGGCTCCAGGGGCGACTCAAACCCTAGCCTGAAGCCCTCCCTCCCTGGAGAATCCACGGTTGCTGCGATGCCGGCCGGAGGCGGTGGTGGCACCTCACCTGCAGGCTGCGGGTGGGGATGGCGGGCGTTCCTCTCGCCCCGCCGTGAGGGGCGGCAGCGGCGGATCGGGATTGCGAGGTGGCCGCGGCGCCGTCTCTTTAGCTCCTGGGCGGCGCGTCATTCTCTGTCCTAGCGGCGGGAGGCGGTGGTGCTAGGGACCAGCGGCTGCAGGGCTCCCGGCGGCGGTGGATGCGGAAGTCCAGGAGATCTGGCCTTCTCTCGTATCCGGTACTGCTGGGAGTTGTTTCGCGGCGTCGGGACTGCGAGACATCCGAATAAAGGAGGTGGTCCTAGGGCTTTCCACCACGCGAGGACGAAGATCTGCCTGATGTAGGTCCTCTTTGATCAAGCCGGGGTGTCAACCCGGAAGGCTCCGCCGGCGAACTTCCATGGGAGATGCCTGGAGATTGCTGGATCGGTGGAATTCGGTCGCAATGCACGGTCATCGAAGGTGAGATTGGAGGACTAGCAATGGTGTTTGGAGTATTTGCATATATGGGGAACTACTTGGAGTTACAAGATTTGTGGCAGCGGTATGTAAGAGGGGGCGAGAGCATGCGTGAAGTCCAAAGTCCTACCTTTCAGGATGAAAACCCAAGGTCTGGCCTTAATTGGTTGTTCCTGGCACTGATCCTTTTGGAGACATTGTTTTGAGAGCGAGGATCATCTTCACGGTGAAAACCCAAGGTCTGGCCTTAATTGGTTATGCCTGGCACCGGTCTTCTTGAAGATATTGTTTTCGAAGAGCTGACATGAGTTGTTGTTTAGGTGATGGTTGTGCGGCTGCTGCAAGTACGGTACCTCTGTAGCGGGACTTTTCTTTTTAGTTCTTCTTTTTATTTTCTTTCGGCTGTGGCATCCATAATGACTATGGTTATTGAGTTGTTACGGAGGCTGGGTGTAATTTGTATCTTCGCGATATTAATATACATTTCCCTTTTTCAAAATAAAGAAAGCGGAACATAAGCCGTCGAGTGACGTGAGGTAGACGTGGATGGTGAGGAGGACGACAAATACTACGGTCACGGAACTTCCTCATCTTGTAGGATGTGATATTGCGGTGGAACAGAGTTAGAAGCTACGGCTACTCCCTGCTTCGTTGGCTCTAGAGCTCGGGCAGATATGTTAGCGTGCTGCATCTGTGTACCGACATATGCCTCACACGTGACATATTTCACATTTATATGCTGATTGTGTAACCAACATTCAGGGGAGAATAATCATCACATTCCCTGTTATAGAAAAGTTGTTAAAATGGCAACCCCTTCGGGGTTTTCCTCGAACAACTACGATGACCTTAATATGTATGTATATGTACTCCATCGGAAATTGCACATGGATACTCCATGAACAATAAAGATACAAGTTCGAAATTGTTGTTGCTTCCATCAATCTCTGGTTCGACCATGTTATCCGTTTGGTCTTCATTGAGTGAGTTCTATCAATGACAGGCAGCTGACAGCCACCCTGACAAGTACCATGGAGGCCGGACCACCGGTGAATCCTCTGCATAGCAGGGTGAGCCTAGGACCGGTGACGCTCTACTGCACCCTGCCACAATATGCATCCTCCTAGGCATCCTGCATGAAACTAACTCAATACCACCTTGAGGCCAGGGCCCCGGCTCACACCGGCATGTGCATGACCGCCAGTCACTGGTAGAAAATAGGCCTTTAGTCCCGGTTCGCAAAGGCCATTAGTCCTGGCCGCGCAACCGGGACTAAATATGCGCGACTAAAGGCCCCCCCCCCTTTAGTCGCGCGGCTTACGGACCGGGACTAAACGCCCGCCACGTGGGCAGTTGGCGTGCGCCGCAGGCGGGAGGACCTTTAGTCCAGGTTTTTTACAAGAACCGGGACTACAGACTATCTCGTTATTTCTTTAATTCATTTGGATTTCTAATAATTTTTCACTTCCTTTTTTCAGAATTTTTATTATTTGCTTAGTGTCTAACTACAATTATCTCTAGCACTAGCACGCTTAACTTCCGAGTTCCATCCCGTCCCGCATCCAAGTGTTTCGCACGCATGTATGTGATACTAGTATCATATCAATCTATTAACATATTGGTCGATGCCACATTTCTTTATTGTCTGAATTTCAAATAAATCTTTTAATAAACAAAAGTAATGATGTCATTAATAATTTTGAATAAATAAATATTAAATTTTTAATTTATATTATTTCTAAAAAATATTCAGAAAATTAAACTAATTCATTTTAAAATCTTAAAAATACAAATAATATATCAAAATATTCAGAAAAATAAAACTGTTTCATTATAAAATCTTAAAAATACAAATAATATATCAAAAAATACAGAAAAACAAAACTAATTCATTTTAAAATCTTAAAAATACAAATAATATATCAAAAAATTCAGAAAAATAAAACTAATTCATTTTCCCCTTTCCTAAATTCAAAATAAAATCTGATAAAATTCATGAACCAAACCATATGAAATCTAAACCATATAAAATTTGCAGATCCAAGTTTGGACTATTATTTTGGACACAAGAACTGTTTTGGCAATGACTATCTGTGAGAATTATTTGAACCTAACTTTTAAAATACATAACCAAAATGGACAAACTAAAATGTTCTGGATAGATATTGAAAAGATCTATCCATAGCACTTAGTCTCACATCAAGGTCAGCAACCAAATGAAAATACCATCCTTTTTAATACAAGACCTCATTAGGCTCTTCTATGATTTTTAGAATGAGTTCAAAAATGAATTTTGAAGTAAATCCTAGCTTGTATAGAGTGTTAGGACTTGATATTAGGTTGTTTGCTTGCAGAACATCTACCTTAGAAAGTGTGTGTATGATTGGAAAGCCAAATAAAAATAGAACTAGCATTTGTTACTTTCTAGTTTTATTATTTTGGAATTGTGTGTAAGCTAGATCATTGTGTGATTGTTTTAGTAAATTTTGTGCTATGTTTAACCCGTGATTTTATTTGAGCCATTACATAACATAGCGATACATATATATATCCATTACATAACATAGAAATAATATAGTTAGGAATTAATATAGAAATAATATAGGTAGGAATTAATATATGTATCCTCGTGAGCAATTTGGATGACGGCCATATCCCGTTGATTCGCCGTGTACTCTAGATCAAGCCCGAAGAACTTGTGGTGTTCATCGGCGGCTTCATAGCGATTGCTCAAACGGCGAAGAACTTCGGGGAGCCTCTCGCATATATTGGTATAGAGGACATGGATATTCTTGCTGCATGGTATGGGCACATGGAGAACGTTCCAAATGGGAGAATCCATGGGTGGTGGGTGTGGAGGAAGAAGAGAGAGGATCAAGAAGAGAAGAGAGGAAGAAGAGCAGAGAGTCGCGCACTGTAGCAAATGGCCTTCTGCCTCTCGTTCGCGAAATAAAAACGCGCGGGAGGCGAGCAGTTTCGACCTTTAGTCGCGGGTGGCCAGGCCAACCGGGACTAAAGGCCGGGATGCCAACCGTTGGGACCTTTAGTCGTGGGTGGCCAGGCCAACCGAAATTAATGCCCTCCGCGCGCTTCAACAACTGCCACTAAAACGCATTTAGTCACAGTTCGTATTGTTTGGGGACTAATGAGGGCGTATGGAAGGCCTTTTTTCTACCAGTGAGTGGAAGCAATGACAGTAGCCAACAAGTACAAATGGAAAGATGTGCGTCCTTGTTAAATTATCAATTGTATCTACCGATCCTGACAAGATCAAAACATTCACATAAATATGTATGGTTTGTTTTTCCTTTTGTTTAACTGATGCCTTTTTGTTTTCCAAGAATGGACTGTATGTATGGAGAATTTGTTTTATTTAGAACTGTTCATGCTGAGATTTGATTTTTCAACAAATCCATCCCTCCGTGGTTTATCTTCCTAACCTAGAGCCGATCTCAAAAAAATCGTCGCCGCCGTTCTGATCACCGGCCGCCACACAAACCTTGCCGCCACCGCTATCCTCTGCCTCCGCCGCACCCAAACCACGAACAAAACCTCAAGCTATCGCCGATGCACATCCCCGCCGCCGTTCCACTCAAAACCCCCACGATACAAAAACCCATACCGCTGCCACAGATCGCTCTTGCTACCGCCGCACCTAAAAACCCACGACCAAAACTAACTTAAACAAAAACCCAAGAACAATGCTGCTATGTCCATAAAGTCTTCGTCCTTAACCACCTCCACTACCGCCGCTCTCGGCCCCCTTCCGTCCCAATTTGACGTGAGCAAACTTCCTGTTCTACAAGACCCTTGTCTTCCCTGCCATCCGCGGTGCACAGGTCATGGGCTCCCACGAAAATACCGGCCGCGCCCCCGCCCAGTGGCGAAGCAACCATGCATGAGCTGTGTAGTCAAAATCATGCAGGATCTTTTTTTTAAATAATATTTTGACTAAACAAGTTCACACTGACTACACATAGTTCAAGACCTGGCTTCGCCATCGCCCCCGCCAAATTCCTGGATTTTGACAACGCTGACAAGACGAACAAAAAAATCTCCAATTCCGACTACGTTGCATGGATAGCCCGTGATCAAGCTGTCCTAAGTCACCACCTGAATTCCCTACACCTGACATACTCGCCCATGTTGTCGGTCTTGAGACCACCAATGCGGTCTGGTTGGTCCTCACTCGGATGTTTACGACACAATCCCTTTCCAATGTCAACCATCTCTATGGCGCCCTCAACAGCACAAAGAATAATTCCGTCACCACCGCTCAATACTTCTCCGATATGAAGAGCTATGGCTCCATACAAGTTGCTCTCGGGAAGGAGGTAGATGGCGGAGATCTTGTCGGCTATATTCTCAATGGCCTTGACTGATCCTATAATAGTTATGCTTCAGAGCTTCACATGAAAGCCCTAGCACGCCTTGGATGAACTTTACGATCGGATTTGGGCTCATACCATTTATCAGAATGTGTTGCAGAAACCAGTGATTCCTTCACGTCATCGGTTAACCTAGCCCGATGTGGACGCGACAATGGCCGTGAAAGCCGCCCGCCGCGTGGTGGTCATCGTGGTAGGGTTGATGATGACCCCGGCAGCCGACGTGATGATCACCCATGCTACCGTGGGTATCGCCACGGTGAGGACGACCGTGGCTATCGTGGTCGTGATCACCGCACTGATGGAGGCCGCCGCGATGCCAGGACCGCCGTCGTCGTGATGGACGTCACGAGGAAGGTGGTCGTCGTGATGGTGGACTACGGGGAGCATGTTTCGTATACTCCCTTAGGGCCGATTAAATCATAGACGAGGAACTTTTCTTTCTTTTTCTATGTGAAGGGTATGTTCTAAAAAAATAAAGGCAGGGGTAAAAAAAAGAAAAAATAACACTACTTCCAAATAAATGCATAATAGATCCTTCTAAAAGTAATTTTCATATTTATACCATCCTAGACCTTAATTAGGCACAGTACAATTTTGTGCATTCAAGATAATGTACAAATATCATAATAAAGTGGCTAGGCAGGCGGAAATGCCCACACCATATGTCTTCCCAAAACTACACACTTTTACCATTCCCTATCTTCCAACATGTAGGCAACCATGTCCGCTTGAGCGGCCCATGCATGCAACCGTGGCAGAGGTTCTCATAACGATAGGCTTTTTTTTCCACCAAATGTTAGTATCAGCACGCTAATCTGTTAATCTAATAGGTACGATCCATTTTGGTTGTGAATCCATGGATACAAGAAAGCCAGGAGAACCATACTGCGCGCGCGAGCCACGTTGCCTAGCTGGTCAGTTGAGAAGATCAAATTCGCGCCGAGAAAATCCGCACAAACTGAATCCTGGCGAGCTCAAAACGCTGACATAAATAACCACGGACGTTTGCAAGACCAACAATTTCATGCTTCATGGAAAAGAAACAGAGAAGATAAAAAATATCTGGATCCATAAAGTTTGGTGAATCCGGACGGATAGCTACCTATGCATCAACCATCATCCTAGATCGCGCACATAGGTGCCGGTGGGTAGTCGTAGAGGTAGAAGAGTGGGGCGAGGTAGAAGTGGAGCGTGAGGAAGAAGACGCCGGCAACGGCCACGAACACCATCCCGTACAACAGCCGGCCGCCATCTCCCATCTTCTGTCTATGTAGCTTGCCTCGCCCATCTTATATCGGTGATATAAGCTCCGGCAGCTAACAGTATGGGTGAGGTATTAATGCAAGGAGGACGTCGTTGAAGCCGGCTGATTCCGATAAGATTGATAACTAAAGGCCGGTCACGTGGGCAGCTGGCGTGCGCCGGAGACGGGAGGACCTTTAGTTCCGGTTTTTGACACGAATCTAGACTACAGACTATTTCGTTATTTCTTTAATTCGTTTGGGTTTCTAATTATTTTTCACTCCCTTTTTTTTGGAATTTTTAATATTTACTTAGTGTCTAACTACAATTATCTCTAGTCAAATTACTTACTCGTGGTCAAACTTCCCGCTCGGTCACTCATCCTCCCACTACTCTAGCACTAGCACGCTTAACTTCCGAGTTTCATCCCGTCCTGCATCCAAGTGTTTCGCACGCATGTATGTGATACTAGTATCATATCAATACTATTAACATGTTGGTCGATGCCACATTTCTATATTGTCTAAATTTCAAATAAATCTTTTAATAAACAAAAATAATGATGTAATTAATAATTTTGAATAAATAAATAAACATTAACTTTTTAATTTATATTATTTCCAAAAACTATTTAAAAAATAAAACTAATTCATTTTAAAATCTTAAAAATACAAATAATATATCAAAATATTCAGAAAAATAAAACTAATTCATTTTAAAATCTTAAAAATACAAATAATATATCAAAATATTCAGAAAAATAAAACTAATTCATTTTAAAATCTTAAAAAAAATATATATCAAAAAATTTAGAAAAATAAAACTAATTCATTTTCCCCTTTCCTAAATGCAAAATAAAATCTGATAAAATTCATGAACCAAACCATATGAAATCTTAACCATATAAAATTTGCAGATCCAAGTTTGGACTATTATTTTGGACACAAGAACTGTTTTGGCAATGACTATCTGTGAGAATGATTTGAACCTAACTTTTAAAATACATAACCAAAATGGACAAACTAAAATGTTCTGGATAGATATTGAAAAGATCTATCCATAGCACTTAGCCTCACATCAAGGTCAGCAACCAAATGAAAATACCATCCTTTTTAATAAAAGACCAGTAGACTCTTCTATGATTTTTAGAATGAGTTCAAAAAAGAATTTTGAAATAAATCCAACTGGATGAGTTTGGTATTGACTAGATCTATGTTTTTCTGGCTTAGATTAATTTTTGGAACTCTAGATTTATTTTTGGTGAACAGATATAGAAGCAGTAGTTTTTCTGTTTTGTTTTCTTGATGTGTTTTTGTTTGTTTTGAAATGTGTGTTTGATCTTATCTTGTTTCCTAGCTTGTATAGAGTGTTAGGACTTGATATTAGGTCGTTTTCTTGTAGAACATCTACCTTAGAAAGTGTGTGCATGATTGGAAACCCAAATAAAATTGGAACCGGCGTTTGTTACTTTCTAGTTTTATTATTTTGGAATTGTGTGTGAGCTAGATCTTTGTGTGATTGCTTTAGTAAATTTTGTGCTATGTTTAACCCGTGATTTTATTGGAGCCATTACATAACATAGCGATACATATATCCATTACATAATATAGAAATAATATAGCGAGGAATTAATATAGAAATAATATAGGAATTAATAGAAAGACATATATCCATTACATAATATATCCATTACATATATCGAACGCAACATAGCGGTACATAGATGCGGTACACAAACAACATCTACTCGAGCTCCGAAGAGTAGATGCGGAACAACTCAAAGGCAACGTATGCATCTATTGCTGCATACTCGAGATTGATCCGGTCAAGTGGGTTCTTCCCCCAATACATGTGATTCCTCGAGGGGAAACAAGTCTTCATGGTTTTGTAGTCGTGGTGGATGAAGGCAGTTGCCATCTGAGCCATCCCGGTCTTGTGCCCGTACAACTCATCAAAATGGATCAAGTCCTGAAGATCAATGTAGTGATCTTCAGGTATCTCAATACCCAACGTGCGCATCAACTTCTGCCGGTCATTTGTGATGTCGACGCTACCGAAGTCGTAACCTTTGTTGACAAGAAAATCAACAAGTTCTTGAGATTGCTTTGAACTACTGCAACAACAAAAATGGAACACGTGTTAGATATTGTTGCAACACGTGTATTCTTCCAATGCAACAACAAATCGAAAATGCAACAACTATCCTACAAGAGATTGTACGTGTGCGTACCTTGCCCATTGGAAGACCAAAACGGTCTCCTTGTAGGCAATCTGGATGACGGCCACATCCTTTTGATACGCCGTTTACTCTAGTTCAAGCCCGAAGAACTTGTGGTGTTCATCGGCGGCTTCATAGAGATTGCTCAAACGGTTAAGAGCTTCGGGGAGCCTCTCGCATCTATTGGTATAGGTGACATGGAGATTCTTGCCGCATGGTGTGGGCACATGGAGAACCTTCCAAACGGGAGAATCCATGGGTGGTGGGTGGAGGAAGAAGAGAGGAAGAAGAGAAGAGAGGAAGAAGAACAGAGAGCCCGCGCGCGCACTGTAGCAATGGCCTTCTGCCTCTCGCTCGCGAAATAAAACCGCGCGGGAGGCGAGCAGTTTGGAACTTTAGTCGCGGGTGGCCAGGCCAACCGGGACGAAAGACAGGGAGGCGAGAAGTTCCGACCTTTAATCGCGGGTGGCCAGGCCAACCGGGACTAAATCCCTCCGCGCGCTACCCCAACCGTCACTCAAGACCTTCAGTCGTGGGTCGCCTCCCGAACCGCGAATAAAGACCCCTTTAGTCACGGTTCGGACATTTTGGGGACTGAAGGGGGCGTATGGAAGGCCTTTTTTCTACCAGTGGTCAATCTCATCCTTTTATGTGGTATTAGCCTAATCTTCATCTAAACCATAGTCTTCAACCACTTTCGCACCGCTCCGCCCTCGGGACGGTCGATATCCATGATCACCACCGGGGGCCACGTCGTATGTACCTAGGGTTCATCCGCCGGGCCCGTTGATCAGCTGCCCTAAGAGTCTTTTCTTTGCCGATCGCTTGGCCAGCGTTCTACTTTTTTTCCTGTCGATCGTAGATCGGATTGCGTCTAGAGTAAGGTCTCCCCTAATATGGAATCAGGATTATCGAACCGGTGTGACTTCATAGTCTTGAAGGACGTTGCTTTGTCAAAGGCGCCCGGAAAGTACTTGTGTGTAGTTGACGGAAGCGTGGAACCTGCACACAAACACAAACTCTCTCTTGCCCGACTTTCCGGAAGATTGTCAATCTTTCAGTCTCACTGAAAACAGGAGAATTAAACGTATAGAGTGTTGAAAAACAGTAAAAGTAAAAATAGAACGACGAGGAAACAATAATTAAAAATGCTTTAAAAAAGATTTGCAATATGAGGAAAATAGGATCGGGGGCCATAGATTCACTAGTGATGTCTTTAACGAAACAAACATTTTGGGTGAACAAAAGGCATTTGACAAATCATGAACATATAAAAATATTATTATGAAGAGATAGATTTCACGGTGTTCTAATATTGTAGGCATTATGTCAAGGTATATGGGCCGCTATCGAGTATGCATCCATATCTAAAAGTCCACCTCAATAAAGAAATTCAGCAAATCCATTGGTATTATGTTGCAACAACGAAGTGATTGCTATGTGTGCAACTGACAAATGAACTGAGACCAATACGTAATGTAAGCAGTGGTTCTCATCCATAGTCAAGAGCACTGATGTTTTCTCCCTAGTGGCAGCACCTCCTCCGCCGCCCCGCATGTTTTTTTCACTCAAGCACGGAAAACAAGGAGTCATGAACCCACTATCTAGCATATAAACCATCTCTTGCAGCATTACAAGACAAGACAAAAAATCTCTCAAAATATAAGTCAAGCATCTCAGATTGACATGAACAAAATAATCATAATCCCATGGTTCATCGGATCCCAGCAATCACAACATGTAGAATTACATAACGGTGATCTCAATCATGTGAGGAAACTCATGAGACTTTAAACGTGGAGGCATAAGGGCGAGAACAATGATACGTCTCCAACGTATCTATCATTTCTGATATTCCATGTTAATATTATGCCAATTGCTACATGTTTTCTATACACCTCGTAGCATTTTTATGCATTTTCCGGGACTAGCCTATTGACAAGATGCCAGAGTGCCAATTCATGTTTTCTGCTGTTTTTTATTTCAGAAAAGTTGTTCTAGAAATATTCTCGGAATTTTAAGAAACAAAAGCCGAAGTCCCTATTTTGCTGTCACGTACACGGAGTCCGAAGGAGACCCGAAGGGGGCCAGGGAGGCGGCCACACAATATGGCGGTGCCCCTAGCCGCGACACCACGTGGTGTGGGCCCCTTGGGCGCCCACCTACATTGCCCTTCCTCCTATATAATGTCTTCCTCAGGAAAACCCTAAACACGCGAGCCCCCATCCACGAAAAGTTCTGTAGCCGCCGCTATCGTCAACCCTAGGTCGGGAGGGTTCTGAAGCTCTCCCCGGCGCCCTACCGAAAAGGGAAATCATCACTAGAGGACTCTTCATCACCATGTCTGCCTCCAGAGTGATGCGTGAGTAGTTCATTATTGGACTACGGGTCCATAGCAATAGCTAGATTGTTGTTTTCTCCTATTTATGCCATCATTTTAGATCTTGTGAGCTGCCTAACAAGACCAAGATCATCATAGTGTGATGCTACATGTTGTGTTTGCTGGGATCCGATGAATATTGAATACTATGTGAACTTGAATATAGATCTATCATATATATTATCTAAGATCTTGTATGATCTCCGTTGCTAGTAGATGCTCTGGCCATGTAGATACTTGTGACTCTAAGGGAGTGTTACAAACCGGTCCTAAAGGCCTTGCGGCCATTTGCTGCAGGGAGGGGGACCAGCGGATAGAACCTTTGGAACCGGTTTATATCCAATCCGGTTCCAATGTGGTTGGCTCAATGCCCTCTTTTCTACTAGTGCACACGGTTAACATCTATACCTACATGAAAAAAAAAATCTGATTATTAATTTAAAGTATTACATTGTCTTTTTTTACCGAAACAGGCTCCCTAGTCTGGGATGTATTATGCATATATGAGCACATGAAGGCATTACATATGGCTCGTAGTCAAAGAAGGTAGAATGGTAGTTTTGCTTTGGTATTGGATTATTTGTGCTAAGCATAAAATATCGACAAAAACTTAAAAAAATTGTCATATGTATCTAAGAGAATATAAAGAATGTCATTCTAGTTCTCATCCAATCAATTCGAGTAACTTCTCTTGTGAATCGTGTAGGACTATGGGGTGGAACTACATATTCATTACATAGCGAAGATAGGAAGAAACAAAATCAGAAAATTTAAATATATGTTAATATGCTTTGTTGAGTTGCATGTAAAGGTATGGCATGGAGATATTTCTATATTTTTCTATCTTGGGTTGCAAATAAATCAACACCACGGACTTTTCGTTGTTGCTTGAGTTCATGGTGACTATATAGACCGGGTTTGCTATCCCATATTTGGTTTAGCATTGATCTTGCTCAGGACCACACAACAATTAATGAAACAACTATGTCGTGTGACGTTTGATGATACAATGATGTCCATATCACACACTATGCACGTTCTTCCATAAATAGTAGCCATCTTGTGCACAGTAAAATCATGCATGGTCACTAGCGCTAAACAAAAAATGTGGAACAAGAGCAAATATAACGAGTGCGATCAATTCGGGAGTGAGATGCATTAGAAATTTGACGAGGAGTAAAGCATGATTATCAATTGTAGAATCCATTAGCACAGATCTGCTGTGAGGATATAACAGGTTTTGTTGGCATCCAGACATGCATCAGTAGCTAGCCTAGCATGGATCTTCCTCATCTTGTAGGAAGCGGAACATAACCAGTTTAACAAGTATCCCCTCGGGTGTCCTCCCCTCAGGCGGCTCCAGGGGCGACTCAAACCCTAGCCTGAAGCCCTCCCTCCCTGGAGAATCCACGGTTGCTGCGATGCCGGCCGGAGGCGGTGGTGGCACCTCACCTGCAGGCTGCGGGTGGGGATGGCGGGCGGTCCTCTCGCCCCGCCGTGAGGGGCGGCAGCGGCGGATCGGGATTGCGAGGTGGCCGCGGCGCCGTCTCTTTAGCTCCTGGGCGGCGCGTCATTCTCTGTCCTAGCGGCGGGAGGCGGTGGTGCTAGGGACCAGCGGCTGCAGGGCTCCCGGCGGCGGTGGATGCGGAAGTCCAGGAGATCTGGCCTTCTCTCGTATCCGGTACTGCTGGGAGTTGTTTCGCGGCGTCGGGACTGCGAGACATCCGAATAAAGGAGGTGGTCCTAGGGCTTTCCACCACGCGAGGACGAAGATCTGCCTGATGTAGGTCCTCTTTGATCAAGCCGGGGTGTCAACCCGGAAGGCTCCGCCGGCGAACTTCCATGGGAGATGCCTGGAGATTGCTGGATCGCTGGAATTCGGTCGCAATGCACGGTCATCGAAGGTGAGATTGGAGGACTAGCAATGGTGTTCGGAGTATTTGCATATATGGGGAACTACTTGGAGTTACAAGATTTGTGGCAGCGGTATGTAAGAGGGGGCGAGAGCATGCGTGAAGTCCAAAGTCCTACCTTTCAGGATGAAAACCCAAGGTCTGGCCTTAATTGGTTGTTCCTGGCACTGATCCTTTTGGAGACATTGTTTTGAGAGCGAGGATCATCTTCACGGTGAAAACCCAAGGTCTGGCCTTAATTGGTTATGCCTGGCACCGGTCTTCTTGAAGATGTTGTTTTCGAAGAGCTGACATGAGTTGTTGTTTAGGTGATGGTTGTGCGGCTGCTGCAAGTACGGTACCTCTGTAGCGGGACTTTTCTTTTTAGTTCTTCTTTTTATTTTCTTTTGGCTGTGTGCATCCATAATGACTATGGTTATTGAGTTGTTACGGAGGCTGGGTGTAATTTGTATCTTCGCGATATTAATATACATTTCCCTTTTTCAAAATAAAGAAAGCGGAACATAAGCCGTCGAGTGACGTGAGGTAGACGTGGATGGTGAGGAGGACGACAAATACTACGGTCACGGAACTTCCTCATCTTGTAGGATGTGATATTGCGGTGGAACAGAGTTAGAAGCTACGGCTACTCCCTGCTTCGTTGGCTCTAGAGCTCGGGCAGATATGTTAGCGTGCTGCATCTGTGTACCGACATATGCCTCACACGTGACATATTTCACATTTCTATGCTGATTGTGTAACCAACATTCAGGGGAGAATAATCATCACATTCCCCGTTATAGAAAAGTTGTTAAAATGGCAACCCCTTCGGGGTTTTCCTCGAACAACTACGATGACCTTAATATGTATGTATATGTACACCATCGGAAATTGCACATGGATACTCCATGAACAATAAAGATACAAGTTCGAAATTGTTGTTGCTTCCATCAATCTCTGGTTCGACCATGTTATCCGTTTGGTCTTCATTGAGCGAGTTCTATCAATGACAGGCAGCTGACAGCCACCCTGACAAGTACCATGGAGGCCGGACCACCGGTGAATCCTCTGCACAGCAGGGTGAGCCTAGGACCGGTGACGCTCTACTGCACCCTGCCACAATATGCATCCTCCTAGGCATCGTGCATGAAACTAACTCAATACCACCTTGAGGCCAAGGCCCCGGCTCACACCGGCATGTGCATGACCGCCAGTCACTGGTAGAAAATAGGCCTTTAGTCCCGGTTCGCAAAGGCCATTAGTCCTGGCCGCGCAACCGGGACTAAATATGCGCGACTAAAGGCCCCCCCCTTTAGTCGCGCGGCTTACGGACCGGGAATAAACGTCCGCCACGTGGGCAGTTGGCGTGCGCCGCAGGCGGGAGGACCTTTAGTCCAGGTTTTTTACAAGAACCGGGACTACAGACTATCTCGTTATTTCTTTAATTCATTTGGGTTTCTAATAATTTTTCACTTCCTTTTTTCAGAATTTTTATTATTTGCTTAGTGTCTAACTACAATTATCTCTAGCACTAGCACGCTTAACTTCCGAGTTCCATCCCGTCCCGCATCCAAGTGTTTCGCACGCATGTATGTGATACTAGTATCATATCAATCTATTAACATATTGGTCGATGCCACATTTCTTTATTGTCTGAATTTCAAATAAATCTTTTAATAAACAAAAGTAATGATGTCATTAATAATTTTGAATAAATAAATATTAAATTTTTAATTTATATTATTTCTAAAAAATATTTAGAAAATTAAACTAATTCATTTTAAAATCTTAAAAATACAAATAATATATCAAAATATTCAGAAAAATAAAACTGTTTCATTATAAAATCTTAAAAATACAAATAATATATCAAAAAATACAGAAAAACAAAACTAATTCATTTTAAAATCTTAAAAATACAAATAATATATCAAAAAATTCAGAAAAATAAAACTAATTCATTTTCCCCTTTCCTAAATTCAAAATAAAATCTGATAAAATTCATGAACCAAACCATATGAAATCTAAACCATATAAAATTTGCAGATCCAAGTTTGGACTATTATTTTGGACACAAGAACTGTTTTGGCAATGACTATCTGTGAGAATGATTTGAACCTAACTTTTAAAATACATAACCAAAATGGACAAACTAAAATGTTCTGGATAGATATTGAAAAGATCTATCCATAGCACTTAGTCTCACATCAAGGTCAGCAACCAAATGAAAATACCATCCTTTTTAATACAAGACCTCAGTAGGCTCTTCTATGATTTTTAGAATGAGTTCAAAAATGAATTTTGAAGTAAATCCTAGCTTGTATAGAGTGTTAGGACTTGATATTAGGTTGTTTGCTTGCAGAACATCTACCTTAGAAAGTGTGTGTATGATTGGAAAGCCAAATAAAAATAGAACTAGCATTTGTTACTTTCTAGTTTTATTATTTTGGAATTGTGTGTAAGCTAGATCATTGTGTGATTGTTTTAGTAAATTTTGTGCTATGTTTAACCCGTGATTTTATTTGAGCCATTACATAACATAGCGATACATATATATATCCATTACATAACATAGAAATAATATAGTTAGGAATTAATATAGAAATAATATAGGTAGGAATTAATATATGTATCCTCGTGAGCAATTTGGATGACGGCCATATCCCGTTGATTCGCCGTGTACTCTAGATCAAGCCCGAAGAACTTGTGGTGTTCATCGGCGGCTTCATAGCGATTGCTCAAACGGCGAAGAACTTCGGGGAGCCTCTCGCATATATTGGTATAGAGGACATGGATATTCTTGCTGCATGGTATGGGCACATGGAGAACGTTCCAAATGGGAGAATCCATGGGTGGTGGGTGTGGAGGAAGAAGAGAGAGGATCAAGAAGAGAAGAGAGGAAGAAGAGCAGAGAGTCGCGCACTGTAGCAAATGGCCTTCTGCCTCTCGTTCGCGAAATAAAAACGCGCGGGAGGCGAGCAGTTTCGACCTTTAGTCGCGGGTGGCCAGGCCAACCGGGACTAAAGGCCGGGATGCCAACCGTTGGGACCTTTAGTCGTGGGTGGCCAGGCCAACCGAAATTAATGCCCTCCGCGCGCTTCAACAACTGCCACTAAAACGCATTTAGTCACAGTTCGTATTGTTTGGGGACTAATGAGGGCGTATGGAAGGCCTTTTTTCTACCAGTGAGTGGAAGCAATGACAGTAGCCAACAAGTACAAATGGAAAGATGCGCGTCCTTGTTAAATTATCAATTGTATCTACCGATCCTGACAAGATCAAAACATTCACATAAATATGTATGGTTTGTTTTTCCTTTTGTTTAACTGATGCCTTTTTGTTTTCCAAGAATGGACTGTATGTATGGAGAATTTGTTTTATTTAGAACTGTTCATGCTGAGATTTGATTTTTCAACAAATCCATCCCTCCGTGGTTTATCTTCCTAACCTAGAGCCGATCTCAAAAAAATCGTCGCCGCCGGTTCTGATCACCGGCCGCCACACAAAACTTGCCGCCACCGCTATCCTCTGCCTCCGCCGCACCCAAACCACGAACAAAACCTCAAGCTATCGCCGATGCACATCCCCGCCGCCGTTCCACTCAAAACCCCCACGATACAAAAACCCATACCGCTGCCACAGATCGCTCTTGCTACCGCCGCACCTAAAAACCCACGACCAAAACTAACTTAAACAAAAACCCAAGAACAATGCTGCTATGTCCATAAAGTCTTCGTCCTTAACCACCTCCACTACCGCCGCTCTCGGCCCCCTTCCGTCCCAATTTGACGTGAGCAAACTTCCTGTTCTACAAGACCCTTGTCTTCCCTGCCATCCGCGGTGCACAGGTCATGGGCTCCCACGAAAATACCGGCCGCGCCCCCGCCCAGTGGCGAAGCAACCATGCATGAGCTGTGTAGTCAAAATCATGCAGGATCTTTTTTTTAAATAATATTTTGACTACACAAGTTCACACTGACTACACATAGTTCAAGACCTGGCTTCGCCATCGCCCCCGCCAAATTCCTGGATTTTGACAACGCTGACAAGACGAACAAAAAAATCTCCAATTCCGACTACGTTGCATGGATAGCCCGTGATCAAGCTGTCCTAAGTCACCACCTGAATTCCCTACACCTGACATACTCGCCCATGTTGTCGGTCTTGAGACCACCAATGCGGTCTGGTTGGTCCTCACTCGGATGTTTACGACACAATCCCTTTCCAATGTCAACCATCTCTATGGCGCCCTCAACAGCACAAAGAATAATTCCGTCACCACCGCTCAATACTTCTCCGATATGAAGAGCTATGGCTCCATACAAGTTGCTCTCGGGAAGGAGGTAGATGGCGGAGATCTTGTCGGCTATATTCTCAATGGCCTTGACTGATCCTATAATAGTTATGCTTCAGAGCTTCACATGAAAGCCCTAGCACGCCTTGGATGAACTTTACGATCGGATTTGGGCTCATACCATTTATCAGAATGTGTTGCAGAAACCAGTGATTCCTTCACGTCATCGGTTAACCTAGCCCGATGTGGACGCGACAATGGCCGTGAAAGCCGCCCGCCGCGTGGTGGTCATCGTGGTAGGGTTGATGATGACCCCGGCAGCCGACGTGATGATCACCCATGCTACCGTGGGTATCGCCACGGTGAGGACGACCGTGGCTATCGTGGTCGTGATCACCGCACTGATGGAGGCCGCCGCGATGCCAAGACCGCCGTCGTCGTGATGGACGTCACGAGGAAGGTGGTCGTCGTGATGGTGGACTACGGGGAGCATGTTTCGTATACTCCCTTAGGGCCGATTAAATCATAGACGAGGAACTTTTCTTTCTTTTTCTATGTGAAGGGTATGTTCTAAAAAAATAAAGGCAGGGGTAAAAAAAAGAAAAAATAACACTACTTCCAAATAAATGCATAATAGATCCTTCTAAAAGTAATTTTCATATTTATACCATCCTAGACCTTAATTAGGCACAGTACAATTTTGTGCATTCAAGATAATGTACAAATATCATAATAAAGTGGCTAGGCAGGCGGAAATGCCCACACCATATGTCTTCCCAAAACTACACACTTTTACCATTCCCTATCTTCCAACATGTAGGCAACCATGTCCGCTTGAGCGGCCCATGCATGCAACCGTGGCAGAGGTTCTCATAACGATAGGCTTTTTTTTCCACCAAATGTTAGTATCAGCACGCTAATCTGTTAATCTAATAGGTACGATCCATTTTGGTTGTGAATCCATGGATACAAGAAAGCCAGGAGAACCATACTGCGCGCGCGAGCCACGTTGCCTAGCTGGTCAGTTGAGAAGATCAAATTCGCGCCGAGAAAATCCGCACAAACTGAATCCTGGCGAGCTCAAAACGCTGACATAAATAACCACGGACGTTTGCAAGACCAACAATTTCATGCTTCATGGAAAAGAAACAGAGAAGATAAAAAATATCTGGATCCATAAAGTTTGGTGAATCCGGACGGATAGCTACCTATGCATCAACCATCATCCTAGATCGCGCACATAGGTGCCGGTGGGTAGTCGTAGAGGTAGAAGAGTGGGGCGAGGTAGAAGTGGAGCGTGAGGAAGAAGACGCCGGCAACGGCCACGAACACCATCCCGTACAACAGCCGGCCGCCATCTCCCATCTTCTGTCTATGTAGCTTGCCTCGCCCATCTTATATCGGTGATATAAGCTCCGGCAGCTAACAGTATGGGTGAGGTATTAATGCAAGGAGGACGTCGTTGAAGCCGGCTGATTCCGATAAGATTGATAACTAAAGGCCGGTCACGTGGGCAGCTGGCGTGCGCCGGAGACGGGAGGACCTTTAGTTCCGGTTTTTGACACGAATCTAGACTACAGACTATTTCGTTATTTCTTTAATTCGTTTGGGTTTCTAATTATTTTTCACTCCCTTTTTTTTGGAATTTTTAATATTTACTTAGTGTCTAACTACAATTATCTCTAGTCAAATTACTTACTCGTGGTCAAACTTCCCGCTCGGTCACTCATCCTCCCACTACTCTAGCACTAGCACGCTTAACTTCCGAGTTTCATCCCGTCCTGCATCCAAGTGTTTCGCACGCATGTATGTGATACTAGTATCATATCAATACTATTAACATGTTGGTCGATGCCACATTTCTATATTGTCTAAATTTCAAATAAATCTTTTAATAAACAAAAATAATGATGTAATTAATAATTTTGAATAAATAAATAAACATTAACTTTTAATTTATATTATTTCCAAAAACTATTTAAAAAATAAAACTAATTCATTTTAAAATCTTAAAAATACAAATAATATATCAAAATATTCAGAAAAATAAAACTAATTCATTTTAAAATCTTAAAAATACAAATAATATATCAAAATATTCAGAAAAATAAAACTAATTCATTTTAAAATCTTAAAAAAAATATATATCAAAAAATTTAGAAAAATAAAACTAATTCATTTTCCCCTTTCCTAAATGCAAAATAAAATCTGATAAAATTCATGAACCAAACCATATGAAATCTTAACCATATAAAATTTGCAGATCCAAGTTTGGACTATTATTTTGGACACAAGAACTGTTTTGGCAATGACTATCTGTGAGAATGATTTGAACCTAACTTTTAAAATACATAACCAAAATGGACAAACTAAAATGTTCTGGATATATATTGAAAAGATCTATCCATAGCACTTAGCCTCACATCAAGGTCAGCAACCAAATGAAAATACCATCCTTTTTAATAAAAGACCAGTAGACTCTTCTATGATTTTTAGAATGAGTTCAAAAAAGAATTTTGAAATAAATCCAACTGGATGAGTTTGGTATTGACTAGATCTATGTTTTTCTGGCTTAGATTAATTTTTGGAACTCTAGATTTATTTTTGGTGAACAGATATAGAAGCAGTAGTTTTTCTGTTTTGTTTTCTTGATGTGTTTTTGTTTGTTTTGAAATGTGTGTTTGATCTTATCTTGTTTCCTAGCTTGTATAGAGTGTTAGGACTTGATATTAGGTCGTTTTCTTGTAGAACATCTACCTTAGAAAGTGTGTGCATGATTGGAAACCCAAATAAAATTGGAACCGGCGTTTGTTACTTTCTAGTTTTATTATTTTGGAATTGTGTGTGAGCTAGATCTTTGTGTGATTGCTTTAGTAAATTTTGTGCTATGTTTAACCCGTGATTTTATTGGAGCCTTTACATAACATAGCGATACATATATCCATTACATAATATAGAAATAATATAGCGAGGAATTAATATAGAAATAATATAGGAATTAATAGAAAGACATATATCCATTACATAATATATCCATTACATATATCGAACGCAACATAGCGGTACATAGATGCGGTACACAAACAACATCTACTCGAGCTCCGAAGAGTAGATGCGGAACAACTCAAAGGCAACGTATGCATCTATTGCTGCATACTCGAGATTGATCCGGTCAAGTGGGTTCTTCCCCCAATACATGTGATTCCTCGAGGGGAAACAAGTCTTCATGGTTTTGTAGTCGTGGTGGATGAAGGCAGTTGCCATCTGAGCCATCCCGGTCTTGTGCCCGTACAACTCATCAAAATGGATCAAGTCCTGAAGATCAATGTAGTGATCTTCAGGTATCTCAATACCCAACGTGCGCATCAACTTCTGCCGGTCATTTGTGATGTCGACGCTACCGAAGTCGTAACCTTTGTTGACAAGAAAATCAACAAGTTCTTGAGATTGCTTTGAACTACTGCAACAACAAAAATGGAACACGTGTTAGATATTGTTGCAACACGTGTATTCTTCCAATGCAACAACAAATCGAAAATGCAACAACTATCCTACAAGAGATTGTACGTGTGCGTACCTTGCCCATTGGAAGACCAAAACGGTCTCCTTGTAGGCAATCTGGATGACGGCCACATCCTTTTGATACGCCGTTTACTCTAGTTCAAGCCCGAAGAACTTGTGGTGTTCATCGGCGGCTTCATAGAGATTGCTCAAACGGTTAAGAGCTTCGGGGAGCCTCTCGCATCTATTGGTATAGGTGACATGGAGATTCTTGCCGCATGGTGTGGGCACATGGAGAACCTTCCAAACGGGAGAATCCATGGGTGGTGGGTGGAGGAAGAAGAGAGGAAGAAGAGAAGAGAGGAAGAAGAACAGAGAGCCCGCGCGCGCACTGTAGCAATGGCCTTCTGCCTCTCGCTCGCGAAATAAAACCGCGCGGGAGGCGAGCAGTTTGGAACTTTAGTCGCGGGTGGCCAGGCCAACCGGGACGAAAGACAGGGAGGCGAGAAGTTCCGACCTTTAGTCGCGGGTGGCCAGGCCAACCGGGACTAAATCCCTCCGCGCGCTACCCCAACCGTCACTCAAGACCTTCAGTCGTGGGTCGCCTCCCGAACCGCGAATAAAGACCCCTTTAGTCACGGTTCGGACATTTTGGGGACTGAAGGGGGCGTATGGAAGGCCTTTTTTCTACCAGTGGTCAATCTCATCCTTTTATGTGGTATTAGCCTAATCTTCATCTAAACCATAGTCTTCAACCACTTTCGCACCGCTCCGCCCTCGGGACGGTCGATATCCATGATCACCACCGGGGGCCACGTCGTATGTACCTAGGGTTCATCCGCCGGGCCCGTTGATCAGCTGCCCTAAGAGTCTTTTCTTTGCCGATCGCTTGGCCAGCGTTCTACTTTTTTTCCTGTCGATCGTAGATCGGATTGCGTCTAGAGTAAGGTCTCCCCTAATATGGAATCAGGATTATCGAACCGGTGTGACTTCATAGTCTTGAAGGACGTTGCTTTGTCAAAGGCGCCCGGAAAGTACTTGTGTGTAGTTGACGGAAGCGTGGAACCTGCACACAAACACAAACTCTCTCTTGCCCGACTTTCTGGAAGATTGTCAATCTTTCAGTCTCACTGAAAACAGGAGAATTAAACGTATAGAGTGTTGAAAAACAGTAAAGTAAAAATAGAACGACGAGGAAACAATAATTAAAAATGCTTTAAAAAAGATTTGCAATATGAGGAAAATAGGATCGGGGGCCATAGATTCACTAGTGATGTCTTTAACGAAACAAACATTTTGGGTGAACAAAAGGCATTTGACAAATCATGAACATATAAAAATATTATTATGAACAGATAGATTTCACGGTGTTCTAATATTGTAGGCATTATGTCAAGGTATATGGGCCGCTATCGAGTATGCATCCATATCTAAAAGTCCACCTCAATAAAGAAATTCAGCAAATCCATTGGTATTAAGTTGCAACAACGAAGTGATTGCTATGTGTGCAACTGACAAATGAATTGAGAACAATACGTAATGTAAGCAGTGGTTCTCATCCATAGTCAAGAGCATTGATGTTTTCTCCCTAGTGGCAGCACCTCCTCCGCCGCCCCGCATGTTTTTTTCACTCAAGCGCGGACAAGGAGTCATGAACCCACTATCTAGCATATAAACCATCTCTTGCAGCATTACAAGACAAGACAAAAAATCTCTCAAAATATAAGTCAAGCATCTCAGATTGACATGAACAAAATAATCATAATCCCATGGTTCACCGGATCCCAGCAATCACAACATGTAGAATTACATAACGCTGATCTCAATCATGTGAGGAAACTCACGAGACTTTAAACGTGGAGGCATAAGGGCGAGAACAATGATACGTCTCCAACGTATCTATAATTTCTGATGTTCCATGTTAATATTATGCCAATTGCTACATGGTTTTTATACACCTCGTAGCATTTTTATGCATTTTCCGGGACTAGCCTATTGAAAAGATGCTAGAGTGCCAATTCATGTTTTCTGCTGTTTTTTTATTTCAGAAAAGTTGTTCTGGAAATATTCTCGGAATTTTAAGAAACAAAAGCCGAAGTTCCTATTTTGCTGTCACGTACACGGAGTCCGAAGGAGACCGGCCGAAGGGGGCCAGGGAGGCGGCCACACCATATGGCGGTGCCCCTAGCCGCGGCACCACGTGGTGTGGGCCCCTTGGGCTCCCACCTACATTGCCCTTTCTCCTATATAATGTCTTCCTCAGGAAAACCCTAAACACGCGAGCCCCCATCAACGAAAAGTTCTGTAGCCGCCGCTATCGTCAACCCTAGGTCGGGAGGGTTCTGAAGCTCTCCCCGGCACCCTACCGAAAAGGGAAATCATCACTAGAGGACTCTTCATCACCATGTCTGCCTCCAGAGTGATGCGTGAGTAGTTCATTATTGGACTACGGGTCCATAGCAATAGCTAGATTGTTGTCTTCTCCTATTTGTGCCATCATGTTTAGATCTTGTGAGCTGCCTAACAAGACCAAGATCATCATAGTGTGATGCTACATGTTGTGTTTGCTGGGATCCGATGAATATTGAATACTATGTGAACTTGAATATAGATCTATCATATATATTATCTAAGATCTTGTATGCTCTCCGTTGCTAGTAGATGCTCCGGCCATGTAGATACTTGTGACTCTAAAAGGGAGTGTTTATGCTAGATAGAGGGTTCATGCCTCCAATAATCTGGGAGAGTGAGAATAACTTCTAAGATTGTGGATGCGTTGTTGCCGCTAGAGATAAAACAGCAATGCTTCGTCTAAGGATAATTGTATTGTTTACATTACGAACTTTACTTAATGCAATAATATGTTGCTTGCAATTAATACCCAAATTTTGCTCGGATGAAGTCAGGGCGGATTATTATTGTTATTCAGTCATGATTTGTCAATTTCCTAGGTGTAGTCCTTTTACCCAACATGTGCATTGAATTATGGAGAGGCACTACTAGTGAAACTATACCCCCCTCCCAGTCTTTTATATTGATTACAATCTCGTTTATTTTCTTTTCTTCATCACTTGCTCGATGTTTCCTTTTAATTTTCATCTCAAAACATAACATATATTTTATACTTTCGTTAACAGCAAGACAGGAAGCTTGGCAACCTTCCTGGAAGTTGGGAATTAGGGGACTTTTGTTTATGTCCAGGTCCAGGCTTGTTGACGCGCGAGACAACAAATAATTAGGACAAAGACTTTGAAATCCTATTGAATTGATAAGCCTTGTTTACTGGGTGAAGCTACCGTGGTGCTACATCATGCCTTTCAATCAGGGTTTAACCAACTTCACTAGACATCATCAACTTGAAACTAGAGAAAAACTTAGTTGCAACCCGACTTGTAACGAGAGAAGAAAAAAAGGTCATTTTTAACCCGTCTTACTGCTAGATAAAAAGCTTCACTTGCAACCCAACTTGACTAGAGGAAAAATCTTCTATTGCAAACGGACCTGCAAGTAGAGGAAAACCCTAGTTGTAACCCGGATTGTAACTCGAGGAAAGTCAGTTGCTACCTTAAAACTAGAGAAAAACTCATTTGCAAACTGTCCGACAGCAAGACAAAAATTGCAACTCGATTTTTTGTGTTTATGACTACACCGACAATTGAAAAAATATTTTCCGTCACATGCATCTCCCATATCCCAAAACAACACAGTAGCAGCCCGTAAACATGAAGAAAACAATGCTCAGCACCAGCAACCCGACATACAAATAGTATGCAAAAAAATAAGTATCTATTATATACTAAAAGCAATATACAGAGCTCTAACCGAGTCACCACGTTGATCCACATCATCTAAAATAATTTTAGCGGTTGGATCTAGAGTATACGGCTGAGATTTTATGAAGAAATAGCAGTTACGTTACATGTGACACGATTAATGTCCAGAAGGTTTTTTTTTTGAAATGGGAGCATAGCCCCAGCCTCTGCATCGCGAGGATGCACACAGCTGATGCTTTTATATTAAAAAAGATGAAAAGTACAAATTAATGTCTTACAAATCACGCAACATCCAGAATGGATACCAAAATCAACCACAAGAATTGTATCAAAATTATTAAAAAACTCATAGGATCCGTCTAGTGTGCAGCCAGCCACCCTGGCTGTAGATAGCATGAACGACCGCCATCAAGCGAGTACATCCAGAATCCATAAGATCCCGCTGCTCCAATGGCAGAAGGAAGGACCACATGTGAATCCAATACGTGGCCTGGTGAGTAACCTGCAAAAAGTGAGCACCTCTAGATTTGTTAAAAACCATGTCGTTCCTACAGTTCCAAATTGCCCAGATAAAAGCACAAGTTCCAATTTGAATTCGAGCTTTAGATTTGTTGTCTATCCCATGTAGCCAATTACCAAACATATGATCAATTCTAACTGGTTGAGCTATACTAAACGTAAAGTGAAGCAGCCTCCAAATATGTTTAGCAAAACTGCAATGTATAAACAAGTGATCCACCGATTCATCACTATCACAAAACATGCATTTTTTAGACCCAACCCAGTTTCTCCTAATTAAATTATCCTTAGTTAGAATCACTTTGTGCTGCAGAAACCACATGAACACTTTTATCTTTAGTGGAACCTTCAATTTCCACAAGTATTTATGCAGAAAAGGAGTATTGCCATGCATATAGTCCAGATACATGGATTTGACGGAGAAATTACCAGCAACGGAAAGACCCCAAACAAAGTTATCATTATCATTGTTTAGCTGAATTCCGATGAGACTACGAACTAAACACAACCACGCATACCACCTCTCGCCCACCAAGTTTCTACGAAATTGAATATCCAGAGGAGTATGTGATAACACATCTAATACCAGCACATTCTTACTCCTCACAATGTTATAAAGCCCAGGGTATTTGAGAAGCCAAAGGAGAATTCCCTAACCAAGTATCTTCCCAAAAACGAGTTGATAGTCCATTACCTATCTTAAAGAACCCTCTTTTGAAGAAATCTTTTTTAACGGACATAAGCCCCTTCCAAAAAGGAGAATCCGTAGGTTTTACCTCCACTTGAGACAAAGATTTGTCAAACAAATATTTGTTACAAAGTAGTTCCTGCCAAACCCCACGTTCATGCAATAATTTGAATAGCCATTTGGACAGTAAACATTTGTTCTTAATTTCAAGTACCTCAATTCCTAAACCACCTTGGTCCTTAGGCCTACAAACGATATTCCACTTGGAAAGACGATATTTTCTCTTATGTGAATCACTCTGCCAAAAAAACCTACTACGAAAGAAATCTAATCGTTTCCTAACCCCAACAGGTATTGGAAAGAAAGATAGCAAGAACATAGGTAGGATAGTTAGCACAGAGTTAATAAGAACGAGTCTATCTCCATACGAAAGTATTTTACCAGCCCAACAGCCTAATTTACTCTCGAAGCGATCCTCGACCGGTTTCCATTCCTTATTTAGAAGTTTACGATAATGAATGGGGACACCAAGGTACTTAAATGGCAAAGATCCAATCTCGCAACCGAATAAGGACCTATAATCATCCTCCCTATCAGCAGCTTTTCCAAAACAATACAGTTCACTCTTATGAAAATTTATTTTTAGCCCCGACAATTGTTCAAATAGAGCTAGAATTAGTTTCATATTAACAGCCTTATCTAGATCATCTTCTAGGAACAAAATAGTATCATCTGCAGATTGTAAAATAGAAATCCCCCCATCCACCAAATGAGGTATCAAAGATCCTATTTGCCCATCATCTTGGGCTCGTGATATAAGAACAGCCAACATATCGGCCACAATATTAAATAAAATAGGCGAGAGCGGGTCCCCTTGACGTAGACCCTTGAGTGTTTGAAAATAGTGACCAGTATCATCATTCACTCTTACACCCACACTCCCCCCTTGGATGAATTGACTAACCCAATCACACCATTTTGGATCAAACCCCTTCATCCTTAAGGCCTGTTGCAAGAAGCCCCAATTTACTTTATCATATGCCTTTTCAAAATCAATTTTGAAAATGACACCATCTAACTTCTTAGATTTCAACTCATGAATAGTTTCATGCAGAATAACTACTCCTTCCAAAATATTACGCCCTGGGATAAAAGCAGATTGAGTTGGCCTAATGACCTTGTGAGCAATATCGGAAACACGATTCGTCCCCACCTTGGTAAATATTTTAAAACTCACATTAAGTAAACAAATTGGTCTGTATTGTTCTATTCTACTGGCATCCTCCTTTTTAGGTAACAGGGTGATGACCCCAAAGTTCAGCTTGTAAAGCGGTAACTCACAATTTTGTAATTGAGTGAACATAGCCATCAAGTCAATCTTGATAACCTCCCAAAAGGTCTGATAGAATTCAGCAGGAAAACCATCATGACCTGGGGCCTTATTATGTTCCATCTGAAAGATAGCCTCTGACACCTCTTTTTCAGTAAAATTCGATGTCAAAGCCACATTCTCTTGCATAGATACTTGGGGCATATCCCAATTAAAATTTTCGATCATGCTAAACGTATTATTATCAGGTGCTCCAAACAATTTCTTATAGTACTCTGATATGAACACTTTCAAATTATTCTCCCCTACAATAGTTCCCTCATCCTGCTCAAGCTGGAAAATTCTCTTTTTTCTATGTTTACCATTAGCAATCAAGTGAAAGTACCGCGTATTACTCCCCCCTTCCTGGACATGTTTAACATTAGCACGTTGAGCCCATTTAGATTCTTCCTCACGCCTTAGCCTAGCCAGATACTCATCAGCATCTCTCTTGGCTGTCCTCTCATCTGGTGATAAAACAACAGATTCGGCCTTAATATCTAATTCTTCTATAAGCAACAACAGCTTATCTTTCAAAATTTTATATTCCCCACTAATATTCTTTGCCCATCCCCTAAAAAATTGTCTCAAATGCCGAATTTTAGATTGCCACCTTTCAATCGGTGACGACCCTCCTAAAGTATTTCTCCATTCTTTGGAGACCATGTCCACAAACCCCTCTCTTTTCAACCAAGCCAATTCAAAAGAGAATTTAGCCTCATTGCCCACATGAGCACTACCTCCTGAGTCAATTACGAGAGGAGTGTGATCAGATCCTGCCCTGGATAAAGCATGAACCGAAACTAGTGGGAATTTCTGTTCCCAATCAACACTTGCAAGAAATCGATCCAATTTTTCAAGAGTTGGAGTCGATCTCCTACTCACCCATGTGAATTGTCTACCCGAGAGCTCTAGCTCCTTTAGATCGAGACTCTCAATGATCGCGTTAAAGATAAAGGGCCAACGAGCGTTGAAGTTATCATTGTTCTTCTCCTCTTGTCTGCGAATAATATTAAAATCCCCTCCTACCAATAGAGGGGTATCAACATTCTCGCACACACGAACTAACTCCGCCAAAAAAGCAGGTTTCATTGCATCCTGAGCAGCCCCATATGCAATGACTAGTGACCAGATGAAACCATCATTACGCAACTTAAGTTTAAACTTGATACAGAAATCTCCACAAACAAGATCCTGAACCAAAATAAACTGACTATTGAAACCTACCAGAATCCCCCCGGATCTTCCTTGAGGTGGTAAACAATACCAAAGAAAATCGAGACCACTGGATAAATGAGCTAAAAAAGGAGATGCAAAATCAGAACGCCCCGTTTCAATAATGGCCACAAAATCTAATTTCTTTTCGATAATAGTTTCCTTGAGAAACAAATGTTTGGCAGGATCTCCAAACCCATCACTGTTCCAAATCATACCTTTCATCTCAAATTACTCTTTAATTTCTCTAGTCTAGCACTTTTTCGTTTCACAGATAAGCCAATGCTTTTAATCTTTTTCCCTTTGGTTTTAATATCTTTCAATGGAGGTTCCTGGATCATACTATCCGGGACCAAAACATCCTCTACCTCCTCATCAAGGTCCTCCGACAAAATGGATGCCCTGTTTAAAATACCAGTTTTACACTCATCGCTCTCAGTCTCACCCAAAGTCCTATTCATTAAAGTGATATTTCTGTTTTTTTCGATACTCCTAATCAAAGACACGGACCTAGCCTTTTCTATGCTAGAAACACCCAAAGATACCCCTAGACGCGCAGCCCTATCTAAAATAACTTCATCATTCAAACCAACAAATAATGTCCAGAAGGTAACCTCCCGAATGTGGACTCATGTAATATTTTTTTTCTATTGACAACTGGGCTGTTTAAAAGGACAGCCATGCATGTACGAGGCTACCATACTTCAAGCGAACAAAATGTATTCGCGGCACGTAGTGGCAAAACTGTACGAGACTACCTACATTGCATGGATGTTGCAGGAAGAAAAAACGGATGGAACGTGATAGCTGTAACGTGGGGCAATGGCAGGAGCTGCTAGGCTATGGACATTTTAAGAAAAAAAATTAAAAGCATAGAAAAAAACAAAACAAATTGTTAAAGATGTAGTTATGAATATCAATATCTATAATACCAAATTTGTATTAGGAAAATAATTTTGATGATGATTCTAATTGTAATGATTTTGAATCTTTTATATATTTGGACAAACTTTATAAATTTAATTTTGGCTAAACTCCAGTTTAGTTGTGAACGGATGATGTAAGTTGTATTTACGATTGAGTACACGTAAATGATAAATTAATTTCACTGTTATCGAACCAATACATAGTTTGTGAGTCATGGAGTATTAAAATTAATGACCCCACCATGACATTAGTCCCACTACATATATTTTTCTATTATTGAGTACACATAAATGACACATTTATTCAAATATCATCGGAACAACACACTCGCAAAACACATGCAGTAGTTCCCTGAAATTTTAAAATTAAAGAAGTCATGAGTTGTCACACTACATATATTGTTTTTATGATTGGATACACATAAATGAAAAATTGATTCAATTGCCATCGGACAAACACTCTCACAAAAGATTTGCTAAAGTTACAAATTCAGAATAGTGGAATTTTAATACTATCGAAGTCACAACATTAGTCGCATTATCGACAGGAAGGTCCCTAGAACGTCCATCGTAATGACACGCATGGCCGAGTCACCAAATATTATCACGAGGATGAGAATGTCCTTCCATAATAGGAATAATACTATTTAGTGAAACATTAAGCGTGAAACATTCAGAATGGATGAACACACGACATTGGTCAACACACTATCGACGGGAACGTTCTTCTCAATATAAAATATATTTTGTCTTAAATGATACACACATGTCTAAGTCACCACATATTAGTTTCATTTAGTATCCACACAATGTGTCAATAGTATTTTTAATCCAAGGATATTATTTCGTAAGTATGGTCACATATTTGGACTAGTGTATGTGTATTACTCTCATGTATCAAAATTAACATAAGAGCACATGCCATTCCAACTACAAGTATAATTCACGGCTAATTAAGAAACTTGAACTATGTTACCCAAATTGTATTGTAATCTTGCAAAATATGGAAAATACGTGTGACGAGTGTGTAGAACCATTGAACGAAGATCGGGATAAGTTAAGAGTCTTGGAAACTAAGAGTTGTCCTTGTAACTTTGAATAATGATGTATAACCACATTAATGAATATGCCTACAAGTTTCTTTAGAATTTTATACATACAAATATTATGTCCAATCTTTCATCATGTACATGTTTCTAAATCATTGCAAATTGTCATATGGAGCGCCTACCGAGAGAAAGAAACATTGCGAAAAGATAACTCACGATATTTGATTTGACTACATTTTCGGAAGATAGAATGTTTCATATTAACTTAATAAAATTTTATCAAATAACTAAGCTCACATACTGATCTAACATTTTGTAAAAACTTCACATCTGTTTCTAGATCCAGTATCACTTATATCGGTGTTTTCAACATGTGTCATGATAATCATATTCCCATAGATTTCTGATTCCTAAAGTTCTTACTCACATACGTGATATTTTCTTACTAACACAATTATGATAGTTGTAAAACATATTTTTTTTATTGACACATAATAGTTGAACAATTTCAACCAACTACATGATGCCATTGCATTTGCGAGGGCCACTGTGCTAGTTTCATTTAATAAAGATCACTAGGTGGACTTTTGTATTGAATTCATCTATTTCCGCTTAGGGTATTGATACGTCTCCAACGTATCTATAATTTCTGATGCTCTATGATCATATTATGCCAATTGCTACATGTTTTCTCCCTTATTTATAACATTTTTATACGTTTTCCGGGACTAACCTATTAACAAGATGCCAAGTATCAGTTCCTTGTTTTCTGCTGTTTTTTGGTTTCAGAAAAGTTGTTCTGGAAACATTCTCGAAATTGGACCCCACAAAGTCCGAAGTTCCTATTTAACCCGGAAGCATCCAGAACACCGAAGGAGGGTCGAAGACGGCCACCAGGGAGGGGCACACCATAGGGTGGCGCGCCCCCTGGCCACGCCAGCTATGGGTGTGGGGCGCCCAAGCCTCCACCGCCTCTGCCCTTTCGCCTATTTATCCCCCCGGATGGAAAACCCTAGAGACTTGATCAAAAAAATCACCGAAAAGTTCCGTAGCCGCCGTCGACGTCAATCTTAGATCAGGGGGGTTCTAGAGCTGTCTCCCGGCACCCTGCCAGAGAGGAAATCATCACCGGAGGATTCTACATCACTATGCATGCCTCCGGAGTGATGCGTGAGTAGTTCATCCCTGGACTACGGGTCCATAGCAGTAGCTAGATGGTTTTGTTCTCCTCATATGTCTCCATCTTTAGATCTCGTGAGCTGCCTATCATGATCGACATTGATCTTATGTGATTCTATATGCTGTGTTCGCCGTAATCCGATGAATATTGAACTTATGCCAAGTTGATTATAGTCTTTATTGCTATGTTATTTGTGATCTTGCATGCTTTCCGTTGCTAGTGGTTGCTCCGGTCAAGTAGTTGCTAGTGACTCCAAGAGGGAGTATTTATGCTAGATAGTGGGTTTATGCCTCCTTTTCTCCTGTGCTCGAGTGAAACAAACGTGACGGGAGAGGATGTGCTGTTGCCACTAGGGAGAAAACAGCGGTGTGAGTGCCCGCGTGTACAATCATTGCTTACATTACACACATTGTTTAATGTACTTATATGTTGCTTGCAACTTAATACCTAAGGGGGTTCGGATGATAACTTGTGGGTGGATTATTAGTCATAGATGCATATGGATTTTGGTCTATGTATTTTGTTGTAATGCCCGCACTAAATATCATAGTAGTCATCATGTTATAATGTGCACTACGGTGCAATCTCTATTTGTAAATTGCCCAGATGTAATTTGTTCACCCAGCATGTTATCTTTATGGAGACACACCACTAGTGAACCTATGAACCCCGGTCCATTTTCCACACTATTAAACAAACCACAACAATTTCCTGCTTTCTTTACTTAGTACAAGCATATATCATTTTCCACACTATACGTCTAATCTTTGTTTTCAGCAAGATCGGTGGGATTGACAACCTCACTGTACCGTTGGAACAAAGTATTTTGGTTGTGTTGTGTGCAGGTTCCACGTTGTTGTTGACACCGGTGATGCGCCATCACCATCGTCAGTGGCATCAACCTTCCCGGGATCCTCTTCCTCCTACTGGATTGATAACCTTGGTTCTTAACTAAGGGAAATTCTTGCAACTTTCTCATCAAACCCTGCTCTTGGGGTTTCCAACAAAGCAATCAAATAATTTCTGGCGCCCTTGTCGGGGATGAAGAAGTCTTCTGGGTAGGGGAGTCTCTCACTCTCAACCTCTTTATTTCTTTTATTGTCTTGTTTTTCTTCTCTATATTAAAAACACACAAAAAAATAGTTCACTTTATAGATGTTATTTATTTGCTTGCTATTACTCTGCTAAAACGAGTTCCGCTGAGAATACTAAGTTGTATGATTTCGCTAGCACAAACAACAATGATTTTATTTGCACACCTATTGCTCCACCTGCTCCTACTTCTGCTTTCTATGAGATTAAACCTGCTTTATTAAATCTTGTTATGAAAGAGCAATTTTATGGTATTAGTACTGGTGATGATGCTGCCCACCTTAATAATTTTTTGAACTATGTGAGATGCAAAAATATAAAGATGTGGATGGAGATATTATTAAACTGAAATTATTTCCTTTCTCTTTGAGAGGAAGAGCTAAAGAATGGTTGCTATCTTTTCCTAGAAATAGTATTGATTCATGGACTAAGTGTAAAGATGCTTTGATTGGAAAATATTATCCTCCTGCTAAGATTATATCTCTGAGAAGTAACATAATGAATTTTAAACAACTTGATAATGAACATGTTGCTAAAGCTTGGGAAAGAATGAAAACTATGGTGAAGAATTGTCCCACTCATGGACTAACTACTTGGATTATTATACAAACTTTTTATGCAGGGTTGAATTTCTCCTCAAGGAACCTATTGGATTCAACTACTGGAGGTACCATTATGTCCATCACTTTGGGAAATGGAACAAAGCTTCTTGATGATATGATGATAAATTATTTAGAGTGACACACTGAGAGAGCTCCACAAGGTAAGAAGGTAAATTCGGTTGAGGAAACCTCCTCTTTAAGTGAAAGGCTTGATACTATGATATCTATGCTTGTTAATGGCAAAGCTTAAGTTGATCCAGATAATGTTCTTTTAGCCTCTTTGGTTGCTCAAGAAGAGCATGTTGATGTAAACTTTATTAGAAATAATAATTTTAACAACAATGCTTATAGAAATAATTTTGGTGGAAATAATTATAAGCCCTATCATCCTAATAATGGTTATGTTAATTCTTATGGAAACTCCTACAATAACAATAAAAGCTCTACCTCTGATCTTGAAAACATGCTGAGAGAATTTATCAGCACACAAACTGCTTTTAATAAATCTGTTAAGGAAAAGCTTGGTAAAATAGATGTTCTTGCTTCTAAAGTTGATAACCTTACTATTTATGTTGATTTTCTAAAACTGAAGGTTTTGCCACAAGATGTTAAACAAAGTAAAACTTTGAATGCCATCCAAGTTCAAATTGATAATAATGTTAGTTTGATGGCTGAATTATGTGCTAGGTGGGAAAGAGAAGATGAATTGGCTAGAAAGAATAATATTGCTATAGTTTTCACTATCACAACCACTGGTAAAACTGAATCTCCAAGTGCTAGTAAACCTCCTACTATCAATGGTAAAGTAGTTGGTGTTAATAAAGTCCCTACTCCTTCGGTGAAACATGCTAAATTGCCTCAAATTGCTGAAACTGCTTCTAATATAAGTGCTGAAATTTTTAAAGATGTAAAAGATAATGGCCCCATTACTTTTGATGATAATAATTTTGATTTTGATGATTGCAATATCTCTGAAGTTATTATGTTTCTACAAAAGATTTCTAGAAGTCCCAATGCTAGTGCCATGAATATGGCCTTTACTAAACATATTACCAATGCTCTCATGAAAGTGAGGGAAGAAAAGCCGAAACATGAAACATCTATCCCTAGGAAATTAGATGATGGTTGGGATCCTATCATTAAGATAAAAGTAAATGATTTTGATTGCAATGCTTTGTGTGATCTTGGTTCTAGTATCTCTATTATGCCTCGAAAGCTTTATGATATGCTTGATCTTCCGCCGTTGGAACACTGTTATTTGGATGTTCATCTTGCTGATAATTCTAAGAAGAAACCTCTTGGTAGAATTGATGATGTTCTTATTATGGTTAACAATAACCTTGTCCCTGTTGATTTTTTTTATGAACATTGATTGCAATGCTTATTTTCCTATTGTTTTGGGAAGACCTTTTCTTAGAACTGTTGGTGTTATTATTGATATGAAAGAGGGGAGTATTAAATATCAATTCCCCCTCAAGAAAGGTATGGAATACTTTCCTAGAAACAGGATGAAACTACCTTTTGACTCTATTATTATATCAAGTTATGATGTTGATGCTTCTTCATTTGAAAATACTTGAGTGGCTTTCTATGCCTAGCTGAAAGGCGTTATAGAAAAGCGCTACCGGGAGACAACCCGTTTTATTTCTCTGTTTTCATTCAGTTTTCCTTTGTTTTCTTTTGGGTTCTTTGCACCCGGGTATTGTATATTTCCTTAGCAACCCCTCACTATCTTTTATTTTGTGTTTTTGTTGATCGAAGTAAAGCCTGTAGTTGAAAGTTGAGACTATATTTCGGATTTCTGCGGAGGAAACATATTTCTGCTGTCCACTGTTAATTAAGTATAAAATCACAGAAAAATCAAAATGACCTGAGATTTTTGTGCTTAATCCTGGGATATATAAGAAACTTTTCTTAGTTGACCACTTTTTAATTTGAGCAATATAAAAAATTCGAAGAAATCGATCTTTACCTGTGGTTCTGTTTTGACAGATTTCTGCCAATAATTGCATTTGCTTCTTAATCTCTTTCTTTTGGTGTTATTTTGGGAAAAAGAGTTTTAAAAATGACTTGTGAAAGTATCTAATGTTCTTTTTAGTGCTAGTCTTGTGTTGAAAATGAACCATGTGAATTTATTATTTCGATTGCACTAACGTTGCTAATGAAGATTGTGAGAATTTTGGTGTGAAGGAAGTTTTTAAGGGTCAAGAGAAGACGATGATATGATGTGATCAAGAAGAGTGAATAGATTAAGCTTGGGGAAGCCCCGGTGGTATATCCCAGCAAATTCCAAGAAGACTCAAGCGTCTAAGCTTGGGGATGCCCAAGGCATCCCCTTCTTCATCAACAAATTATCAAGCCACTTCTAGTGAAACTATATTTTTATTCGGTCACACCTTATGTGATTTACTTGGAGCGTCTTTTATTTTGTTTTATGTTTTATTTTTCTTTTTCTTTAAGTTTTTTTTACTTTCATAATAAGCTTGGTTGTACCCCAGCATTCTTTTATTGGAGAGTGACACGCTCTGATTTTTCATGAGAATACGTTGTATTCTTAATCTCTGTCTAACTGATGCATTTGTTTAGCCTCTGTTTTGCATGCATCTCTTATTAGAGCTGTTAGTGTTAGTAGTGTTATTTTAGTACTCTCATGTTTTCTTGCTGTATCATAAAGAGTATTGTTTTTTTTAAAGCATGTTTTGTATGGTGCTTGTTGGGAGAAAGAAAAATGCTGCTTGATGTAGAATGTATAACAGTACTGGTAGAAACTTGAATAGACTGTGGCTAGAACTTTTTCATGCCATGCTAAATGGTATTTTAGTTTTAAAGCCTTGTGGTTATTGAGTAGCATGAATAGCCTTAAATATCTAAGAGTGTTTAATATGTTTTGAAAGATTCATGTGTTGTTCTTGTTATACTAAAGCATCAATATATGGTATTATCTTTCGAATGATTTATTTGGTTGACTTGGCGCATGCTCAGACCATGTTTATGACTACAAACCAGTCACGAATAGCCTCCATGACCACTTAGTTTTTGAGCTTGTGATACTGCTTATGTTTTAATTAATGATGCTTATGTCGCTATGCATGATTATGGCTCTTATGCTCTCTTGATTTGTCGCTCCCAGTATTTTGCTAGCCTCCACCTGTACTGAGTATGAGCTCTACTCGTGCATCCAAACTCCCTGAAACCAAAGTTTTTCCCATTGTGTACACCATACCTACCTACATATGGTATTTAACTACCATTCTTAAGTAAATTGCTCATGCGTTACCTTTGAAACCTTCAAAATTATTCCTGCTTTGTGTTCTTGTTTTTGCTCATGAGGACGTCAATAGAGAATCTTCATCTCACTTGTTGATTCGATTTCACACCCTGGACTAGTGGCTTCATCCGCTTATCCAAATGATAGAAGAGCTGGCAGCGGGGTGACCAGCCCCAAATTAATACAAACAAATTCTCATCACTATTTTTGCCCCTGATCATATCAGTTAACGCATAATTGTGTAAACAAAAGAGAAAGAGGGATGAATTTCTACACCAGTTGCGTCCTTCACCATGGGAGCCGCTCTTGTGAATTCAGTTGGCTTGTGACATACTGTATTGTCTGTTGACCATTCGTTGACACTAGCATACACCCCTCTGATGCTTGCGTTGGGATACCCCAAGAGGAGGGTGTGATGAGCACATCGGTAGGAATTTTCGGAATTGGACCCCACAAATCCCGAAGTGGTTGTAGTGGTTGTTCATAATTTTCGGAATCGGAATCGGTCTGTCCTGTTGTAGTGGTTGTTGTGGAAACATTCTCGGAATTGGACCCCACAAAGCCCGAAGTGCCTATTTTCCCTAGAAGCAGCCAGAACACCGAAGAAGAGTCGAAGAAGGGAACAAGGGGGCCACACCATAGGGTGCCCCCCCCCCGACCGCGTCAGCTATGGGTGTGGGGCCCCCAGGCCTCCACCGCCTCCGCCCTTCCGCCTATTTATCCCCCCGGATGGAAAACCCTAGAGAACTGATCAAAAAATCCCCGAAAAGTTCCGCAGCCGCCGTCGTCGTCAACCCTAGATAAGGGGGGTTCTGAGCTGTCTCCCGGCATCCTGCCGGAGAGGAAATCATCACCGGAGGCTTGTACATCACCATGCCTGCCTCCGGAGTGATGCGTGAGTAGTTCATACCTGGACTACGGGTCCATAGCAGTAGCTAGATGGTTGTCTTCTCCTCATACGCCTCCATGTTTAGATCTCGTGAGCTGCCTATCATGATCGACATTGATCTTATGTAGTCTATATGCTGTGTTTGCTGTGATCCGATGAATATTGAACTTATGCCAAGTTGATTATAGTCTTTATTGCATATGTTATTTGTGATTTTGCATGCTTTCCGTTGCTAGTGGTTGCTCTGGCCAAGTAGTTGCTAGTGACTCTAAGAGGGAGTATTTATGCCAGATAGTGTGTTCATGCCTCCTTTTCGCCTGTGCTCGAGTGACAGAAAAGTGACGGGGGAGGATGCGTTGTTGTCACTAGGGAGAAAACAACGGTGTGAGTGCCCGCATGTACAATCATTGGTTAAATTACACACATTGTTTAATGCAGTTATCTGTTGCTTGCAACTTAATACATAAGGGGTTTCGCATGATAATATGAGGGTGGATTATTAGTCATAGATGCAGATGGATTTCGGTCTATGTATTTTGTTCTAATACCTGCACTAAATATCATAGAAGTCATCATGTTATAATATGCACTACGGTGTAACCTCTATTTGTCAATTGCCCAGCTGTAATTTGTTCACCAGCATGTTATCTTTATGGAGACACACCACTAGTGAACCTATGAACCCCGGTCCATTTTCCACAATGTGAAACAAACCACAACAATTTACTGCTTTCTTTACTTACTGCAAGTATACATCATTTTTCATACTATACATCTAATCTTTGTTTTCAGCAAGACCAGTGAGATAGACAACCTCACTGTCCCTTTGGGACAAAGTATTTTGGTTGTGTTCTGTGCAGGTTCCACGTTGTTGCTGACACCGGTGAGGCGCCATCACCACCGTCAGTGGCATCAACATTCCCAAGATCCTGTTCCTCCTACTGGATTGATAACCTTGGTTCTTAACTTAGGGAAATTCTTGCCACTTGCTCATCAAACCCTTCTCTTGGGGTTTCCAACAGGTATCCATTGGAGTTTATAAATTGCTATTAATGTATCTTACCAATATATGGTTGAAAAACATCTTATGCTCAAAGAGTATGTGTGAACTTTGTTTCCTCATCTGAATGCACTAAATGCAGATGTATCTTCTCCATCTCCATCGGTTGGTCAGAATGGTTTACAACATTGGGCGGGAGCAATATTTTTTCCTTTTTTCTGATAATTGGGATAATATTGAGCTCCTCATTTCGGTTGTAGCCACAAACTTGGCGATTTCTATTATTATATTTAACCGTTGGCATGTACAAGGACATAATCTAAGCTTGGTGTTTTATCGTTGACTTTCACTTATGCTCTTTTGTGTCCTTTCTGCCTCCTGGAACAAAAAAACGTGGAGTTTGATACTGTTAGAATTGAAATTTGTATTAAAAGTAATGGGGACTAACACTTCAATGAATATGAATCTGGTCAAATCATTTGCAGATGTTTATTATTATTTGAAATGATTTAAACCTCAACAAATGTGACATGTCAACTAAGAGCTAATATAATTGCCGCACTCCATTTGAAATCGGGACTCAAGTCAATGGATGCTTGGAAGAACCAATTGACGGAATTGTGCCAAGACAAGCAACGAGAAGGAGGGTGAGATATCATTACAATATGGCCCACAAAAATATTTGAATAGTACGACCCAATTCATTTGAAATTTTACAACCTTTGCTAATAGGCCTTATTCATATGCAAAGCTTACATATAGCAATGAATCACCTTTTTACCTTCAAATATATTCAAATTATATATATGTGGATTTTATTAAGTTATTTCTAACTTCTTTAAAATTTACAAATTATTTTCCAAAAAATAAAGCCCATGCTTGTGCACGGCCTGACATGTATTTTTTTAAGGTTAAAAGCATTTCCTAGAGGAAGAAAGTAAAAAAATTTGTTTTCTTGATGGATAGACAATTTGAAACAGGAACACTTGATATCATATATAAGGAGACCGCGGGAGTACGTGGTAGTACAGTTGGTCACTACTCATTTACATTATTCAATGAATTCTGTAGCAACAGGAGAATGCCAAATATATTTAGTGTCGCGAGTCATATAAGGAGCATCTTCATATCGCAACACCGATCGAAACTAAGTAGTGTATGCTACAAGAACAAACTACGTTAATTTTTCTTGGTAAATAACACGTATTCCCTTTGTTCCGGATGATTATTTAGAATGGAACTAATATTATTAACTTAGGGACGAGAGGTATCGGTTCATTTGCAATGATGTGTGTGCTTCTACATATAGTCTACGAACTATAATAATTTTGATCTTAAATGTGGATGGTATTAGAGAAGAATTTAGCCACCTAGGGTAGTCACCAAAGTTGTAGTCTTGGTCTCCTATTATGTAGTTGTTGAGCGCTAGCTGGAATTTGCAGACGATCAATAAGACACCTTGCCAAATTTGTTGAAGACACTGAATTTGACATGAAGGTTTGAAGTTATATCGAGGGAATCTATTATGTACTAAAAGCAATATACAGAGCTTTAACGAAGCCACCATATTGAGCCATGTCATCTAAATTAATTGTAGCAGTTATATCTAATATTTATGGTTGAGATTTTTCGATGCAAGATAATAGTAACATTACATGTTTTACAAGATTTAACTTGAGAACATCACGTACCGTCGCATGAACGTAGATAGCTGCCTCTAATTTAAAATAAGTCGTGTACGAGAGACAATCACCCATGATTAAACGACATACCTGAAAGGAAAACAAATTATTTTAATGAACAAAACTTGTACCATACAAACTCCTTCGCTCGAAACGTGACAGCTCAAAGAAAACAATAATCTCACTTGAACGTAGGGCCACAAGGGGTACGTAGGAGCTGCAAGAATATGGTTAATTTGAAAAAATGGAACTGGTAAATACATTTTGGTCCGAACGTGGTAGCTGAAAGAAATAACTTGTTGGAACCGTCGTGGCAAAAGGATAGGAGCTGTAAGTATGTAATTTTAAAAAATATAGGTCAGTACGTACTTGGATTTTTTTATTTACCTTGTGTTTTTAGTTTAGCCAAAACCAAAAAAAAAATTAACTAAAGATGTTGCAATATCGAATTTCGTAAAAAAAAATTATATACAAAAATATATTAGGATGATTCTAATAATAATGATTTTCTATTCTACATGTGAATATTTGTAATTATACATCTCACCATTTTTTTTAATTTTTTTACTAAAACGAGAACGCGGAATAATTTTGAACCGAGGGAGCACGTTGTTCCTATGGTTATGCTCAATATACGATATATTATTCAGTTGTCGTGAGACAAACACACATGAAACTCTTGGAGAAGTTCAGAATTGACATTAGTCGCACTACATATATTCTTTCTAGGACTGATTCCACATAAATAAAAGAATTATTCAACTTCCGCCAGACCAACACTGTCACGAAACGGTCGCGGAAATGCGGAGTCATAGAATTTTGATATTAATAAAGTCACAACGTTAGTCGTACTATCGACGGAAATATATCTCATAGTAATAAAATTACATTTTCCTGCTGCATATGAGAATATCACTCCACCGAAGGAATATTTTGGCTCAACATGACACAAAACATCAAACTTTTAAAATTGATGGAGATAAAACATTAGTCGGCACAATATTCACACGAAGTCAGGAACGTCCCTCGTACTATACAATATTTTCTTAATGACACGCATAGGGAAAATTCACCACAGATTGCTGCTGAATATGTTTCATATCAACTATCCACATGGTGTGGCGATACTATTTTTAAGCCGATGGCCTCAAAAGCATATACTTATTTCTTATGAATATTTTTTATGGATATTTCTTAGTTTGAATTGTAAACATAGTTGGACTATTGTATGTGTCTCTTTCATGTAACAGAATCAACAAGCACATGTCATTCGAATTTCATAGTAAAATTAACGACGGATTAAGAGTCTTTAACTATGCTATCCAAATGACACAGTAATTTTGTATAACATATAAAATACATGAGACAATGTGTGCAGATGTATTGAATTACACTAGTGGAAACAGGGGCATTAGTCCCGGTTGGTAAGGCCCATTTGTCCCGGTTGTGCAACCGGGACAAATGGCCCTCCCCCATTGGTCCCGGTTGTGCCAGGACCCGGATGGTTAGGGATGGCCCACGTGGTGAACCTGGCCAGGGAGTTCGTCCCGGTTCGTGTTAGGAACCGGGATGAATACATCCTCTGCAAAAGCTGTACTGTGTCCACTTTCTCTGTCGCGGCAGGTTTTTTTTTTTGTTTTTCTTTTTAATTTTCAGTCCTGCCTCGCAATCCCCAACCGGCCTCCCCTTCCCCAACCGCGTCCACTGGCCCACGTATTTAATTAAGCCCAGTGGCCATATTTTGGTCAAAGGCCCGACTGGCCCGCGTCTTTTATTAAGCCCACTGGCTACATTCGGTCAAAGGGGCCACTTGCCAAGCGGGGGTCAAAGGGGCTACTGGCCGGCGACTAGTGGCTGGCTCGCCCGGTCCTTAAAGTAAGACCACAGCCGCGCGCGGTCAAATGGCCCACTGGCCGCCTCGTCTTCCCGCGCTTCCACTTCCCGGCGCGCGCGTGGCCACGAACGGCACGCCTCGGCTTCCCCGCGCATTCATGGCCGCCTGCAACCGCCGCCACATTCCGGCCGCCGGTTGGCATGCCAGCCCCGCCCGGGTCCTTTTTAAAGGGCCCCCGTCGCCCGTACACCCCACTCACCCAGGCCGCGCCCCAGCTCACCCAACCTAGCCGCCATGTCGCCCCGCCGCTGGTTCAAGCGCCCGAAGAACGAGCACGAGGCCGGGTCCTCGAGCGGCGCCGGCCAGAGAGGCGCCGGTGTCCCCCGTGCGCCGCAGGAGGCCTTCGGCTTTGGTCCGGGAGGCGTCCGGATTGGGGGCCAGCCGCGCGTCCCCGCTCCACCTCCGGCCGCGCGCCCGCCGCCTCGCGCCGCGCCGGGCAAGCGGTTCAGCCGCTATGTGCGGAAGGAGGAGCTCGAGTGGCACTGGGACCACGCCACGCCGGTGTTCTGGCCGGACGTCCACCTCCCGGACGGCTGGCACCTGAACCCGCAGCGCATCCCCGTGCCGCCGGCCCCGACCAATGAGGCCGCGCGCGAGGAGATTGACCGCCGGCGCGCGCTTCTGCCGGCCCACCTCCTCAGGGACCGCGCGTACGCGCGCAGCTCCCCCAACTGGGCCGTCTGGTTCCAGCAGGAGCACGACCAGCGCCGCCGCTCCTACATCCCCACGGCCCCGGAGGAGGACGCCCACGACTACCCCGCGCCACCGCCCGGCAGGGAGCCGGAGCTGTGGCTCGAGGAGGACATCCCGGCCGAAGAGGAGGACCCCGAGCTCCAGGCCGGCTTGGAGGCCGCCTACGAGGCCTCCCGCCGCACCCTCATCGAGGACGAGGTCAAGCGGTGGGAGCAGGTCCTGGCCGCCGCCGCCGACGACGACGACGCGATGCCGCCCCCTCCAGCGCCTGCGCCGTGGTGGCAGGCCATGAACGCCGAGCTGGAGGCGTCGGAGGACCAGCCGCCGTCACAGCCGCTGCCCCCCGGCCTGGAGTACGGGATGTCCTGGGCATGGACCGGCGGCGAATGGGCGCCGGAGCCGGAGGAGCTTCCACCGCCGCCGCAGCGAGAGGAGCTGCTTGCCCACCTGTGGCAGGCCCCTACCTACCACTGCATCTCCTTCGATGAGGAGTAGGCCGGCGCCGGTGCCCCCCCCCTAAATAGATATAGCCTAGGCTACCCTCCCCCTCCCCCACCCCCAAGAAACGGCCGGCCGCCTGGCCGCGCCGCCGCCCCCGATGAAGCACGGCCGGCCGCCTGGCCGCGCCGCCGCCCCCGATGAAGCACGGCCGGCCGTTTGTGGCCACGCCGCACCCCCTATGTAAGCACGGCCCCCGGGACTTTTAAATATATATATATATATGTGTTCGATCCCGTCCAAAACTCGTCCCTATCCAATCTACGGCACCCTAGTTCAACCCCGCCGGCGGAACCAGCACCGGCGGGATCTTCCTATCCATTCCTGGGTGGTGGCTCGGCCTGGACAGAGGGCCGAGATATTTATACAACTGGGCCTCTAGTCCCGGCCCGTGTCACCAACCGGGACTAGAGCCCCTTTGGTCCCGGTTGGTACCACGACCCGGGACCAATACTTATTTCGAAATTTGGTGGCACCCTGCGCGCCCAAATTTTTTAGCGCCCAAATTTAAAAATTGTTTAAGTTTGCATATTAATAACTTCTATATACTTTCGAATTTGACAAAAATTTGAATATGAAAAGTTCTAGAATTTGCATAACTAATTCAAATCCATTTTTTGTTTAACTAAATAATTATTCTGACTACTGAAACTATTAATTATTTTACTATTTGCATATAATTTGAATATAAATATCTTATAATTTTTGTTTTCTTTTGTGATCTTCCGAGTGAGTCCAGAGCATACAAGGCATTCTGCGTCGCCAAATGATGATGACCCGATCGAAGGCGTTTCTCCTCATAATCACTGCGATCGCCGCGGCGGATGCATGGAAAGGTGAACCCACTAAGCCGAATTATTTAAGTCAAGGCCAATCAATTTCGGCAATGCTTCTCATAATCACTGCAACTTTATATAAAGTTCGACAAAGCGAGTTGTACCTTTTTAACGCGGAGAATGTTGGATCTTCGTCTACAACAGAAAAACCATAGTTCTCCTTCGAAGGTTCACTCTGAGCATCATTTCGCCATCTTTTCAAAACATAGTGTGGTGGAATTTCTTTGATATTTCTGATCTCAAGAACCTTCAGTACCTGGCAACACGGAAGACCTACATTTTCAAACTTCTTGCAGCTACAAATGTATTCTGATGAGTCGAATCTAACAAAATGCCTCACCTCTGAAATGGTTCCCTCCTTTCTTTGTTAGGGGATGCTTGATCGGAAGAAATCTACGCTGCCCCAGGTATACAACCTTTTTACATTTATTCAAAAAAACAATGTCAGTCTTATCTAAACAGTGTGTGCATGCATTGTATTCCTTGTTTGTATGTCCGGAAATGTTACTAAGAGCATGCCAATCATTGATGGTTACGAAAAGCAACGCCCGTAGGTCAAATGGCTTTTGTTCGTTCTAATCCCACACACGTACACCTGGTTTGCCCCACAATTGTAAGATTTCTAATGGCCTTAGATACACATCAATGTCGTTGCTAGGTTGCCTTGGGCCTCAGATGAGAACTGGCATCATAATGAACTTGCGCTTCATGCACAAACAAGGAGGAAGGTTGTACATACATAGAGTTACAGGCCAAGTGCTATGACTGGAGCTCTGCTCCCCAAACGGATTAAAGCCATCTGTACTTAGACCAAACCATAAGTTTCTCGCATCTCCTGCAAAGTCTGGGAAGTCTCTCTCGATCTTCTCCACTGCGATCCATCGGCGGGGTGCCTCAACTTTCCGTCTTTCTTACGGTCTTCTTTGTGCCATCGCAACAACCTAGCATGCTCTTTGTTTCTAAACAGATGTTTCAGCCGTGGTATTATAGGAGCATACCACATCACCTTAGCAGGAACCTTCTTACGGGGGGGCTCGCCATCAACATCACCAGGGTCATCTGCTCTGATCTTATACCGCAGTGCAGTGCATACCGAACATTCATCCAAATTCTCGTACTTCTCACCGCGGTAGAGGATGCAGTCATTAATGCATGCATGTATCTTCTGCACATCTAATTCTAGAGGGCAGAGAGCTTTCTTTGCTTCGTACGTACTCTCAGGCAATTCGTTATCCTTTGAAAGTTTTGGCTTCATTAGTTGAAGTAAACTCTCAAATGCCTTGTCAGTCACACCGTTCTGTGCTTTCCATTTCAGAAACTCCAGTGTGGTACCGAGTTTTGTGCTACCATCTTCGCAATTTGGGTACAACAATTTTTTGTGATCCTGTAACATGTTGTCCAGCTTCAACCTCTCCAATTTATTTTCACAGTCTTCCCTTGCATCAGCAATAACTCGGCCAAGATCATCATCAGGCTCTTATGATGCCTGTTCTTGATCACCTCCTTCTTCTGATTCTCTTCCATTGCAGTATCGTCGTATTCAGGGAACAAAGGATCTTCTTCTTCTTCATCGTCTTCCATCACAACCCCTCTTTCTCCATGCTTGGTCCAACAATTATAGCTGGGCATGAAACCTCTCCGAAGTAGATGGCCGTGAAGAATTCTTTCGGAAGAGTGATCTCTGACATTCCGACAATCAACACATGGGCAACACATGAAGCCATTATCTTTGTTCGCCTGAGCTACAGCAAGAAATGCATTCAGGCCTGCCATATACTCGGAAGTGCGTCGGTCACCGTACATCCATCGCTGCCGTGCATCCATCTGCATCGTATAATTAAGTTTATCAAAATACATTACAATAACATATTAATACATAAATGACCATAGTACATTGACAAATACTAATTTTTTATGTATCACTTACAGATGAAAAAGATAAGTTTGTTAACCTCGGTCGAAGATACCATTTTTAGTGAGCTTATGTGTGGCTCGGAAATTTCGTCAAACACCTCGCGTGCATAGTAAAATAAAACACAATAACACCCACCTCTCTCACACCTCCAAGCAAAAAAAAAGATGGAAGGGGGGCTGGGGCAGTATATATAGGGGAAGGGGGTCATTGGTCCCGGTTCGTGGCATGAACCGGGACAAATTCTCATGCGCATGCCACGTGGCCTGTGGCTAGGCATTGGTCCCGATCCGTGGCACGAGCCGGGACCGATATCTCCCCCACGAACCGGGACCAATGCCCCCAGGCGATTTCTGTTGCCCCGGGCACACAAACAAGGACCAATGCATAGCATTTGTCCCGGATTTGGTTGCAACCGGGACAGCTGCCCCCTGGCCCCCTGGACGAGAGGGGTTGTTTCCACTAGTGTTAAGATAGAATTAATTAAGAGTTTAGAAGGCTTAGAGTCGTATTTCTTTAAGTTTGATTATTGAGCTATTAACCCTTAATTAATTTATATGCCTAAATGAAAATCATTTATCTTTAGCGATGTATTCATATAATTAGTAATGGCCGAATATCATCACAATTATGTTTCTAAAACATTGTACAATCGTGACATGAAATGTGTAAATTTAAGAAAGAAACGCGAGAACAAGACAAATTTCACTAACTATTGTTATCTACCTAAGGATAGACAGACTTCTCTTAATTCAATAAATTATTTTATCAACAAAACTAACCTCGCTTATTCATCTAACATGATGTATGGACAATAATTCAGTTCGTGAACCTGTATCATTTACATGGGTGTTTCAACATATGTCATGATTGGTCATGATAATAATTTTTCCACAAATTTTAGATTGCTGCAGATGTTTTTCGTATATGTCTTATTTAAAAAAAACATTTCCCTTCTCATAACAGGAAATAATGTGATATCAATTAAACCACCTTAAACATTCTCGGCCAACTACAGAAGATGCCTCCGCATTTGCGAGGGCCACCGTGCTAGTTCCCATAAAAACGCAGCATGGCAATATTGTCTAAGCAGCCTATAGCAGCAAAAACGTATGTTGGGCGTTGGGATGGCCCAGAAACAACAAGTTGTCGTCCAACCACGAGCTAGCCCAGATGCAACAAGTATCTTAGGGCAAAAACAATCTGACGGTGCTGGACCTGACTGAGAACTAAATTATTTCTCAGCTAGCAAAACCGAAACAAATTCTAGTATACAGCAATTAACTGAAAAGTAAGCTGTTACCCAGAATCCCCATTTCGAACACAATTAGAAGGGTCAATATGCATTCCTGTCCGATCAAGTAAACAAATACTAAGTGAGATTTGGCGTCCTGATCTCCTACTTTTAGTTGGCATCCTGTTCCTCCATCATTTTTTGCTTAATACTACTCGATAAGTAGGCCACGCACTTCAGCAGGCACGATACCTTCCTTTTTCTCTGTCAAAGCAAAGCTGAAAAGTCGCCGTACAAAATTCAGACAAAGGTCCTCCCCGGAATATGAAATGCTATCACATCATGAATCGGTCACGCGACAAGCAAGGAATTTTGACACCAAGGAAAAGGTGAAGAAAGAGTCAGATGCGGTGCCTGGTCATCACTGGTCACCGCGTTGTTGATATCACTTTTATATGCACTTAAAATACAGTTTATGTTGAATGGTGGACGGTGGAGATTTGGCTCCAGTGGCCGCAGGGACGAAGTGTATATATACAGCAGTACAAGGGATTGTCGTCGCTGCATATTAGAATTATTTTGCAGTGGCCGTGCTAGCTGCGACCATGTCCAAGGACAGCGTGCTGATCGCGGCCTCAGTGGCCGCGCTCGTTGTGCTCTCCCTCCTCGCCTTCTTCTGCTCTAACCGGCGCCGGAGGGCAGTGCACGGCTCGTCGTCGTCGCAGGACGTCGAGCTCGGGACCGGCCAGTGCGCTGCCGCAGGGCTTGTGGAGGACGTCCTGGCCGCGTTACCGACCACGGTGTACTCGTCGGCGGCCAGCGGTGAGCGGAGAGGGATGGAGGCGGCGGGGGAAGAGGACGAGGAGACGACGTGCGCGGTGTGCCTGACGGAGTACGCGAACGGCGACGAGCTCCGGCGGCTACCAGGGTGCGCACACGCGTTCCACCAGCGGTGCGTTGACAACTGGCTCCGGCGGAGGCCGACCTGCCCGCTCTGCCGTACCCCGCCGTCGGCGTTAGCAAGCGTGCATGCACACGCAGGCAAGTGTGCTAGGTAGCAAGCACAAGCTCCACCCGCGGGGAAGTCCTGCGGCAGCCTAGTATCGATCAAGGCTTTATGTGAAACTAGATTCGCAGAAAACTTGCAGTTCAAGGCGCAGTCCACTGTCCAAGTTGCTTACTAGTGTAGCATAGAGTTCTAGGTGGAAGTTCAACTTCACAGTCTCCACTGAAGCATCGGTATATAAAACAATGTTTTGGAACCAAAGGCAAATTTCGTGTGCCTCTGGGATCTGGTGGGGGATTGTTGGAATTTTGGCCCAAATGGACCAGCCCATTTAATATTTCTAGAAATTCCTAATAAATCCTAGAGGCCCACTTGGCCCATTCGTGTATGGCAAGAGGTGGGACAAATGTTTAGTCCCACATTGCTAGTTGAGTGGAAGTTTTACTTGTTTATAAGGGAGGACTTTCCACTTGTTGTATGAGCATGAGAAAGAGATGACTACACGCGCGCTCCTCCTCCGCCACCCGCCTCGCCTCGTCACGACGCGCGCGCGCCGCGGGTTGCGGGAATGCCTCGAGCCGAGAGCCTCTCTCTCTTTATTTTGCCACACGCACGAATTAGAATATGAACAGGCGCAACAATCTGACTCCAGAGATACGCACAACAGACACACTGCCTTCTCGTTTCCAGAGCCTTGCGCCGCCGCTCAAGTCTTCCCCATCCTGGCCTGCGGCGTGCACCGCCGGTCGGGACAGTAGGCCTCCGAAACTGCGCTACTTCGAGTCCTGTACGGGAGAAGAGCGATAAGGTTTTTGGGGAGCGCTCCGCGCGACTACTGCCTTCTTCATCACGGACGACAACGACATCTTCCCGAACGACGACTTCTTCCCGGAAGTCGACGATCTCTTCGACGATATGGCCGACAACGTCAACAATGGTCCCGCTGCTGCACCAGGTCCTGTCCAGTATGTGCTCATGCCTTCTCTGTTCATTCTGATGTTTCAGATCCTACTAGAGTTCCTACTTCTAGCTTTTGGAGTAGATTTATTTTCCTCAGATTCTATACTATGCATGCCTTTTGCCGACTCTCTAGAAATTCAGATGATTAAACTATGCATGCATTTTGTCTACTCTCTGAAAATTCAAATGACTACCTTGACTATTGCAATTGTAGTTTTTCTTTACCTACTGTTTCTATTAATTAAATTAAGTGGTAAATTGCTCATATTTCCAACAATCCAAAAACCTTATTATAGACAATTTACCCCAACTGGATTTGCTGCGTCTATGAGGCCACCTGTGTTTGAGGGTGCCAATTATAAGAGATGGCGCGTGAGAGCAGTTCTTTGGTTTCAATCCATGAACTGCTATGACGCCACTCTTAGCAAGCCTACGGGTGATCTCGACCCTCAACAGGAGGCAAACTATGAGAAAATGAATACCCTCTTTAAGCTTGCTTTGATCAGTGTTCTTGGAGATAACATTGTTGATGCTTATGCGTCATTTGACAATGGCAAGGATATGTGGGATGCACTTGAGGCAAAATTTGGTACCTCAGATGCTGGCACTGAACTGTATGTCATGGAGCAATTCTATGACTACAGGATGACTGATGAGCGCTCCGTGGTTGAGCAAGCTCATGAGATTCAGTCACTCGCCAAAGAACTTGAGCACTTCACTTGTGTGTTACCGGACAAGTTTATTGCCGAAGGCATCATTGCCAAACTTCCTGCCTCATGGAGGAGCTTTGCTACGTCTCTGAAGCACAAGAGACAGGAGTTCTCTGTCTCGAATCTCATTGGGACTCTTGATGTCGAAGAAAATGCAAGAGCAAAGGACACACGTGCTCGAGGTGCTGATGGAAGTTCTAGTGCCAACTTGGTACAGAAGAGAAACTTCCAAACCCACAACTTCAGAAACAAGAACAAGTTTGAGGGTAAAGGAAAGTTTGATTTCAAGAACAAGACACCACATTCTACCAACTTCAAGAAGAAGTATGAGAAGAAGAAAGGAGTGTGCCATGTTTGCGGTGATCCTGAACACTGGGCTCCCAACTGTCCAAATCGCTTTGACAAGCGTCAACATGGGAAAGGCGGCAAGACCGTCAATGTTGTCATTGGTGATACTGAGATGAAGGACGCAGGGTACGGTATATTTCCTACTGTTCTTTCAGTATGTCATTCTCCTGATTGGTGGATTGATACGGGTGCCAATGTACATGTATGTTCTGATATTTCCATGTTCTCTTCTTATCAGGCAGCAGGAACTTCTTCCGTGCTGATGGGCAACGGCTCACATGCTTCTGTTCGCGGTGTTGGTACGGTCGATCTGAAGTTCTCTTCGGGGAAGACTGTGCGACTGAAGAACGTGAATTATGTGCCCTCTATAAATAAGAATCTTGTTAGCGGTTCTCTTCTGTGTAGAGATGGCTACAAGCTTGTCTTTGAGTCGAATAAATTTGTAGTGTCCAAGTTTGGAACCTTTGTTGGTAAAGGATATGAATGTGGTGGTTTGTTTCGTTTATCTTTGACTGATGTCTGTAATAACGTTGTAAACCATGTTTGCAACAATGAATCAAATTTATGGCATTCACGTCTTTGTCACATCAGTTTTAGCTGCATGACACGACTATCCAAATTAAGCTTAATTCCCCACTTCACACCTATTAAGGGTTCTAAGTGCCGAGTTTGTGTGCAAGCTAAGCAACCTCGCAAGTCCCATAAAACTGCAGAGGCGAGGAATCTGGCACCACTAGAGCTCATACATTCTGATCTCTGTGAAATGAATGGTGTGTTAACAAAAGGTGGAAAGAAATATTTCATGACGTTAATTGATGACTCCACCAGATATTGTCATGTGTATCTTCTGAAATCAAAAGATGAAGCTTTGAGTTTCTTCAAAATCTATAAAGCTGAAGCAGAAAACCAACTTGATCGAAAGATTAAGAGGCTAAGGTCTGATCGGGGTGGAGAGTATTTTTCCAACGAGTTTGATTCCTTTTGTGCGGAACATGGTATAATTCATGAGAGGACGCCTCCCTATTCACCTCAGTCAAATGGGGTGGCTGAAAGAAAGAACCGTACTCTAACTGATTTGGTTAACGCCATGTTAGATACATCGGGTCTTTCCAAGGCATGGTGGGGGGAGGCTATTATGACTGCATGTCATGTCCTAAACCGAGTCCCTACAAAAGACAAAGAGATAACTCCATTTGAGGAATGGGAAAAGAAAAGATTAAAACTCTCTTACCTACGACCTTGGGGTTGTTTGGCATTAGTCAATATTCCATTCCCTAAGAAGCGCAAGGTTGGACCAAACACTGTGGATTGTGTTTTTCTGGGATATGCTTTTCATAGCATTGGCTATAGATTTTTGGTCATAAAATCCGATGTGTCTGACATGCGTGTTGGTACAATTATGGAGTCAAATGATGCGACTTTCTTTGAGGACATTTTTCCTATGAAGGATATGTCTACCTCTTCACATCAGGAGATTCCTAATTCATCAAGTCAAGAATTAGTTCAACTTCCTGAACCTACCATTTCGATGGAACACGTTGAAAATCCTATGGAGGACAACAGTGAAACTCCCAAAAGAAGCAAGAGACAGAGGACTGCAAAGTCCTTTGGTAATGATTTCATTGTATACCTCGTGGATGATACTCCCAGTTCCATTTCAGAGGCCTATGCATCTCCTGATGCTGACTATTGGAAGGAAGCCGTCCGCAGTGAGATGGATTCCATTTTGGCTAATGGAACTTGGGAAATCACTGATTGTCCTTACGGGTGCAAACCTGTAGGATGCAAGTGGGTGTTCAAGAAGAAGCTTAGGCCTGATGGTACTATTGAGAAGTACAAGGCACGGCTTGTGGCCAAGGGTTATACTCAAAAGGAAGGTGAAGATTTCTTTGATACTTACTCACCTGTAGCACGCCTGACCACCATTCGAGTACTACTTTTGCTGGATGTTAAGACCGCTTTCCTAAATGGAGAGTTGGAAGAGGAAATTTACATGGACCAGCCAGATGGATTCGTGGTAAGTGGTCAGGAAGGAAAGGTGTGCAAATTGCTGAAATCTTTATATGGCCTTAAACAAGCGCCTAAGCAGTGGCATGAGAAATTCGAAAGAACTTTGACTGTAGCAGGTTTTGCTGTAAATGAAGCTGACAAATGTGTGTACTATCGCCATGGTGGGGGCGAAGGAGTCATTCTTTGTATGTATGTTGATGACATACTAATCTTTGGAACTAACCTCAAAGTGATTGAAGAGGTCAAGAGTTTCCTATCTCAATGTTTTGAGATGAAAGATCTAGGAGTTGCTGATGTTATTCTTAACATCAAGTTACTGAGAGATGACAATGGTGGGATAACACTGCTTCAATCTCACTATGTGGAGAAGATCTTGAGTCGTTTTGGGTATAGCGATTGCAAGCCTTCACCAACTCCATATGATCCCAGTGTGCTACTTCGTAAAAACAGAAGAATTGCAAAGGATCAACTTAGATACTCTCAGATTATTGGCTCGCTTATGTATTTAACTAGCGCTACAAGGCCTGACATCGCGTATGCTGTGAGCAAACTTAGCCGATTTGTTTCAAATCCGGGCGATGATCATTGGCACGCTCTTGAGAGAATCATGCGCTATTTGAAAGGCATTGCGAGCTATGGGATACACTATTCTGGGTACCCAAGGGTACTTGAGGGTTATAGTGATTCAAATTGGATATCTGATGCTGATGAGATAAAGGCCACGAGTGGATATGTATTTACACTTGGTGGTGGCGCTGTTTCTTGGAAGTCTTGCAAGCAGACCATCTTAACGAGGTCAACTATGGAAGCAGAATTCACAGCATTGGACACAGCCACTGTTGAAGCAGAGTGGCTGAGACAGCTCTTGATGGACTTACCTGTGGTTGAAAAACATATACCCGCTATCCCGATGAACTGTGATAATCAAACTGTGATCATCAAAGTAAATAGTTCTAAGGACAATATGAAATCATCAAGGCATGTGAAGAGGAGACTAAAATCTGTCAGAAAAATGAGAAACTCCGGAGTTATTGCATTGGATTATATCCATACATCTAAAAACTTGGCAGACCCCTTCACAAAGGGTCTATCGCGTAACGTGATAGATAATGCATCGAAGGAGATGGGTATGAGACCCACAATATAAGTTGTTCACTGTGGCAACCCACTCTATGTGATCGGAGATCCCGTGAATTAGAATCGGGAGACAAGCTGTTGATCAACTGAGAGGAGAGTATCCCTACTTTTTATACCACTCCATGAAGATGCAATACTCTCCTACTCTGCAAGGCAGGTTGATGTTTATCTTAATGTGTTCTAAGTGGCTTATTTAAGCAGAGATGTTGTCCTGCAGAACATCTTTTGAAGAACACACCTATGTGAGTCTGACTGTCAAACGTCGCAGTCCATGAGAGTTGGGTGCTCTCTAATAAACTCATGAAAGGTCAAGGAGTATGACGCATAAGCTCCACCCGCGGGGAAGTCCTGCGGCAGCCTAGTATCGATCAAGGCTTTATGTGAAACTAGATTCGCAGAAAACTTGCAGTTCAAGGCGCAGTCCACTGTCCAAGTTGCTTACTAGTGTAGCACAGAGTTCTAGGTGGAAGTTCAACTTCACAGTCTCCACTGAAGCATCGGTATATAAAACAATGTTTTGGAACCAAAGGCAAATTTCGTGTGCCTCTGGGATCTGGTGGGGGATTGTTGGAATTTTGGCCCAAATGGACCAGCCCATTTAATATTTCTAGAAATTCCTAATAAATCCTAGAGGCCCACTTGGCCCATTCGTGTATGGCAAGAGGTGGGACAAATGTTTAGTCCCACATTGCTAGTTGAGTGGAAGTTTTACTTGTTTATAAGGGAGGACTTTCCACTTATTGTATGAGCATGAGAAAGAGATGACTACACGCGCGCTCCTCCTCCGCCGCCCGCCTCGCCTCGTCACGACGCGCGCGCGCGCGCCGCGGGTTGCGGGTTGCGGGTTGCGGGAATGCCTCGAGCCGAGAGCCTCTCTCTCTCTTTATTTTGCCACACGCACGAATTAGAATATGAACAGGCGCAAGAATCTGAAACGCTTTACTAAGTGGGTTTTGATTACGGAGACTGCTCAGCTTCGGCTGCTGCCTGTTTGCCTTCCCGACTTTTCGTTTCATCTTCTCGCGTGGCCTGTTCGGCTCCTGCTCTGCGCCTATAAAACCAGAGGTCACTCCACTCCAGAGATACGCACAACAGACACACTGCCTTCTCGTTTCCAGAGCCTTGCGCCGCCGCTCAAGTCTTCCCCATCCTGGCCTGCGGCGTGCACCGCCGGTCGGGACAGTAGGCCTCCGAAACTGCCCTACTTCGAGTCCTGTACGGGAGAAGGGCGATAAGGTTTTTGGGGAGCGCTCCGCGCGACTACTTCCTTCTTCATCACGGACGACAACGACATCTTCCCGAACGACGACTTCTTCCCGGAAGTCGACGATCTCTTCGACGATATGGCCGACAACGTCAACAATGGTCCCGCTGCTGCACCAGCTCCTGTCCAGTATGTGCTCATGCCTTCTCTGTTCATTCTGATGTTTCAGATCCTACTAGAGTTCCTACTTCTAGCTTTTGGAGTAGATTTATTTTCCTCAGATTCTATACTATGCATGCCTTTTGCCGACTCTCTAGAAATTCAGATGATTAAACTATGCATGCATTTTGTCTACTCTCTGAAAATTCAAATGACTACCTTGACTATTGCAATTGTAGGTTTGCTTTACCTACTGTTTCTATTAATTAAATTAAGTGGTAAATTGCTCATATTTCCAACAAGTATTTGACTCTTTCCTCGGACTGCGATGTTTGCATGTGGAGGTGGAGGAATTTCATAGGTTATGGAAAGTTGCGAAACAGTCTGCATTAGGACTCTCTTTGTCAGCCGGTTGACGGGCACCGGAAAGATTCAGAATGAATGAAGACTTTCTAATAGCATTGGGTTCCCGTGTACATCCAATGGGATTGTGGGAGTAGTTCTTAGTTCCCCTTCCGTACGCCGGAGGCTCGTGCTCGCGTGCTTCTGGCGGGAGGGATGCACACCTCTAGGCGCGCTGTGGCTCTTCGTGAAACCATGGACTCGCCAAGACGGCGCCATGGCAAGGACGATGTTTAAGAAGGTCGTAGTGGAATCGAAGGGTATCCTTGGCCACGCGTGGGAGCTTCGTTCGGCGGAGGAGCTGCTCAATAAGAGTTGTTGGGTGGACGAAGTGGATTTTCGGACGGTCTCTCGTTCGGATATGTCACGGTTTCGGTTCACGGCATGGACGCCGGACCCGGCGTGCATTTCCCTAGCCAATACTCTCGCCGTCACCGAGCTGGACGAGGGTACGCGCCTGCGGCCGCCGCGGATGTGTAGGCGGTTTCGGAACCAGGTGAACCTCCTACTCTATCCCGTAGAAATTTCTGTGGAGGAGGTGGTGCCGTCGCCTGAGCCGAGCCCGAGGTGCTCTCCTGATGCGAGACGGTGGAATGACGGCGACATCGGCCACAACAGCCGGTCGTCCGAGGATGACCTCAGTGGAAGTTTTGGGCGCCGCCGTTCAGGCCGTCGGGGCCAATTCTTGGGCGCTCCAACCAGAGGTTCCAGCCTAGGCAACGCGCGGGCACGGCTTCGGCTCCAGCCTCGCTTGTGGTGATCCCGGAGGTCGTTCCTACGCAGCCGTCGTTGCCGGTGAGGTCATTCTCACCTGGGAGGTGGGTGCCGCGGCGCTCGCCATCTCCGTCGATGGAAGATGATGTGGATGGCGTCCGGGGGACGTGCGAAAATGCAATCCCACCCGGGGTTGCGTGTCCCCGGCGTATCTTGGTACGTCCAGGCACTGTTGGAGATTCGTGACCCCTTTCTATGCATTTCATAAAACACCCTAGGTTTTACCAATTTTGTGTCTGCAAGCCCCTCTGCTTTTACGTGACATGTCCCACCTTATATTTTTAGTTCTGAATCAATGCTTGATTGGATGAGATTATTTGAGGAAAATATCCATCTTTCTTTCAGCTAAAAGAATCTACATTTATGTACCATTACCTTTTCAACTATGGACAAGAAAATACGGAACAAATCCAATTAAGGTACACCATCAATAACAGAATTACAAACTCCCAATTAAGCACAAGCACTAGTGGAAAGAACCCCTCTCGTCCAGGGGGCCAGGAGGCAGCTGTCCCGGTTGCAACCGAATCCGGGACAAATGCCATGCTTTGGTCCCGGTTCGTGCGCCCGGGGCAACAGGAATCGCCTGGGGGCATTGGTCCCGGTTCGTGGGGGACATATCGGTCCCGGCTCGTGCCACGGACCGGGACCAATGCCTAGCCACATGCCACGTGGCACGCGTATGAACATTTGTCCCGGTTCAGTCCACGAACCGGGACCAATGCCCCCCTTCCCCTATATATACTGCCCCAGCCCCTCCCCCCTTCCATCTTTTTTTTTGCTTGGAGGTGTGAGAGAGTGTGTTGTTAGTGTGTTTTATTTTACTATGCACACGAGGTGTTCGACGAAATTCCCGAGCCGCACATAAGCTCACTGAAAATGGTATCTTCGACCGAGGTTAACAAACTTATCTTTTTCATCTGTAACTGATACATAAAAAAGTAGTATTTGTCGTATTAATATGTTATTGTAATGTATTTTGATAAACTTAATAATACGATGCAGCTGGATGCACGGCAGCGATGGATGTATGGTGACCGACGCACTTCCGAGTATATGGCAGGCCTGAATGCATTTCTTGATGTAGCTCAGGCGAACAAAGATAATGGCTTCATGTGTTGCCCATGTGTTGATTGTCGGAACGTCAGAGAGCACTCTTCCGAAAGAATCATTCACGGCCATCTACTTCGGAGAGGTTTCATGCCCAGCTATAATTGCTGGACGAAGCATGGAGAAAGAGGGGTTGTGATGGAAGACGATGATGAAGAAGAAGAAGATCCGCTGTTCCCTGAATACGACGATACTGCAATGGAAGAGAATGGAGAAGAAGGAGGTGATCAAGAACAGGCATCAGAAGAGCCCGATGATGATCTTGGCCGAGTTATTGCTGATGCAAGGAAAGACTGTGAAAATAAATTGGAGAGGTTGAAGCTGGACAACATGTTACAGGATCACAAAAAATTGTTGTACCCAAATTGCGAAGATGGTAGCACAAAGCTCGGTACCACACTGGAGTTGCTGAAATGGAAGGCACAGAACGGTGTGACTGACAAGGCATTTGAGAGTTTACTTCAACTAATGAAGCCAAAACTTCCAAAGGATAACGAATTGCCTGAGAGTACGTACGAAGCAAAGAAAGCTCTCTGCCCTCTAGGATTAGATGTGCAGAAGATACATGCATGCATTAATGACTGCATCCTCTTCCGCGGTGAGAAGTACGAGAATTTGAATGAATGTCCGATATGCACTGCACTGCGGTATAAGATCAGAGCAGATGACCCTGGTGATGTTGACGGCGAGCCCCCCGTAAGAGGGTTCCTGCTAAGGTGATGTGGTATGCTCCTATAATACCACGGCTGAAACGTCTGTTTAGAAACAAAGAGCATGCTAGGTTGTTGCGATGGCACAAAGAAGACCGTAAGAAAGACGGAAAGTTGAGGCACCCCGCCGATGGATCGCAGTGGAGAAAAATCGAGAGAGACTTTCCAGACTTTGCAAGAGAGGCGAGAAACTTATGGTTTGGCCTAAGTACAGATGGCTTTAATCCTTTTGGGGAGCAGAGCTCCAGTCATAGCACTTGGCCTGTAACTCTATGTATGTACAACCTTCCTCCTTGGTTGTGCATGAAGCGCAAGTTCATTATGATGCCAGTTCTCATCCAAGGCCCGAGGCAACCTGGCAACGACATTGATGTGTATCTAAGGCCATTAGTGGAAGAACTCTTACAAATGTGGGGCAAACCAGGTGTACGTGTGTGGGATGAGAACGAACAAAAGCCATTTGACCTACGGGCGTTGCTTTTCGTAACCATCAATGATTGGCCTGCTCTTAGTAACATTTCCGGACATACAAACAAGGGATACAATGCATGCACACACTGTTTAGATAATACTGACAGTGTTTTTTTGGATAAATGTAAAAATGTTGTATACCTGGGGCATCGTAGATTTCTTTCGATCAAGCATCCCGTAAGAAAGAAAGGAGGGAAGCATTTCAGAGGTGAGGCAGATAACCGGAAGAAGACTGAGCTGCGTAGTGGTAATGATATATTCGATATGGTCAAGGACCTAGAAGTAATCTTTGGTAAGGCTGCTGGCACCCAACCAGTTCCGTACGGCCCTGATAAGCGCGCACCCATGTGGAAGAAGAAATCTATATTTTGGGAGCTACCCTATTGGAAAGTTTTAGAGGTCCGGTCTTCGATCGACGTGATGCACGTGACAAAGAATCTTTGTGTCAATCTGCTATGCTTCCTGGGCGTGTATGGGAAGTCCAAAGATACGCCAGAAGCACGGGAGGACCAGCAACGTATGAAAGACCCAAGCAACAAGCACACAGATAGGCGCCATTACTTAAGCAGCTACGCTCTTACTAAAGCAGAGAAGAAAATATTCTTTGAAGTCCTTTACAGTATCAATGTTCCGTCTGGCTTCTCGTCGAATATAAAGGGAATAATAAACATGGCAGAGAAAAAATTCCAAAACCCGAAGTCTCATGACTGCCACGTGATTATGACTCAGTTGCTTCCGATTGCATTGAGGGGGCTTCTACCGGAAAATGTTCGAGTACCCATTGTGAAGCTATGTGCATTCATGAACGCAATATCTCAGAAGGTAATCGATGCAGAAAGTCTGACAAGATTACAGAGGGATGTGGTCCAGTGTCTTGTTAGTTTTGAGTTGGTGTTCCCACCATCCTTCTTCAACATTATGACTCATCTCCTGGTTCACCTATGTGAAGAGATTCATATTCTTGGTCCGGTATTTCTACACAATATGTTCCCCTTTGAGAGGTTCATGGGAGTCTTGAAGAAATATGTTCATAACCGTGCTAGGCCAGAAGGAAGCATCTCGAAGGGCTATGGAACAGAGGAGGTCATTGGGTTCTGTGTTGACTTTATTCCTGACCTTAAGACAATTGGTGTTCCTGAATCGCGGCATGAGGGGAGACTGAGGGGAAAAGGAACGCTGGGAAAGAAAACAATGATACCTAGGGACGGGCATTCTTTGACCAAAGCACACTACACAGTTCTACAAAATTCTATGTTCATGGCTACGTATCTCGAGGAACACAAGAATATTGTACGGTCTGCAAACCCGGGGAAGGATGACTCATGGATTAAACGCGAACACATGGAGACTTTCGGAAGTTGGTTGCAAACACGTCTTATAAATGACACCACTGTTGAAGATCAGCTATACATGTTGGCAGGGTCACCATCTTCGACTATTGGGAGTTTTCAAGGGTACGAGATAAATGGGAATACATTTTACACGATCTCCCAAGATAAGAAGAGCACCAACCAAAACAGTGGTGTCCGCTTTGATACAACAAACGAGAATGGAAAAAATGACACATACTATGGTTACATAGAGGAGATATGGGAACTTGACTATGGACCTTCTTTTAAGGTCCCTTTGTTCAAGTGCAAATGGGTCAACCTGAATGGAGAAGGGGTAAAGGTAGACCAGCTTTATGGAATGACAACAGTGGATCTCAACAATATTGGTTAGAATGACGAACCATTCGTCCTAGCCAATGATGTGGCTCAGGTCTTCTATGTGAAGGACATGTCTTCCAGACCGAAGAAAAGAAAAAATAAGGAAACAAATTCATCATACGATGAGCCGAAGCGTCACATAGTTCTCTCAGGGAAAAGAAACATCGTGGGAATCAAGGACACGACAGACATGTCAGAAGATTATAATAAATTTGTTGAAATTCCACCCTTCACAGTGAAAGCTGACCCCACCATCCCGTTAAATAATGAAGATGCTCCATGGTTACGGTCGAAGCGATCATAAGCAAGGGACACGAAGAAAATTCAGAAGACTAGATAGGGACGTTGTTGGTGATGTGTAATAATAAACGTGGAATACATGATCATAGTTCTTATAACGCAGTATGAACGAGATTTTGTTAGCCAAAAGGATATTTATACATATTCTGTGATTATGAATGGAGTAGGTGCAAGTTTGACCAATAATTTGTATTAATCGGTCAAAAGCTGGCAAGCATTGAGTGCTTGACAACTATGACCAGCCTGACTTCATTATTGCAGGATTATAACTACTTTCGAGATGTAGTATGTGTTGACACACGGTATAGAACAAATGATTATGGCAGGCCTCTATTGTTATTCATTGTAGTTAACCACCATAAACAGCCGAAAACAGTTTTGACTGACTGCTTTACATCGATAGGGGATGCAGTTGCTTCTGCTTGGCCAGGGACTGTCCACCGCTCGGATATATGGGTGTCATATATTCTGCGCAAATATTGCAGTCACACTTCAAAGTGATAGCAGGGATACCATCCTGACAGATATCCTTAAAACAGAAATAGAGCTTCGGTACTTCTTTAACAGATATGATAAATTTTTGGAGGAGAAACGTCTAACTGAACAACGAAGATCCCAAATGTTGAAGGCGGAGGGGAGCGCGACGGAGACGGCGGACGAGCAGAGGAGAGGAAAGCGCGACAGCAACGGCGCGGTCTCCCCCGCCCGACCGCCCGTCTCTGCTTTAAGTCTGATGCTCCCGCTGAGGCTTGCCGCGTACACGGAAGTTACTATGTTTTCAAGCGGGGGTCGGGATAAAGGGAGACGAAGATCTCAAATTCACCGTGTCAATAAGGTACAACTCGCTTTGTCGAACTTTATATAAATCACCCGGGATGCCTTGTATGCTCTGGACTAACTCGGAAGATCACGAGAGAAAACAAAAATTGTAACATTTTTATATTCAAATTATATACAAATGGTAAAATAATTAATAGTTTCAATAGTTAGAAAAATTATTTAGTTAAACGAAAAATGGATTTAAATTAGTTATGCAAATTCTAGTGTTTTTCATGTTGGAATTTTTGTCAAATTCGAAAGTATATAGAAGTTGTTAATGTGCAAACTTAATAATTTTCAAACTTTGGCGCTAAAAACTTTTGGGCGCGCAGGGTGCCACCCCCAAAATTCGAAATATGTTTTTGGTCCCGGCCCGTGGTACCAACCGGGACCAAAGGGGCTCTAGTCCCGGTTGGTGGCACGGGCCGGGACTGAAGGCCCAGGTGTATAAATAGCTCGGCCCTCTCTCCAGGCCGAGCAACTACTCAGGGACAGCGGGCTTGCCTTGGCGAAGCCCTGCCAGCGAGGGGCTAGGAAGATCCCGCCGGCGAGGTTCCGCGGGCGGGGCTAGGGGGTGAACTAGGGACGCGTTACTGGACACGAACAACCATATATTAAAAGGCCCGAGGGCCGTGCTTACATAAGGGGGGCGGCGCGGCCACAGGCGGCCGGCCGTGTTTACATATATCTAGGGGGCGGCGGCGCGGCCACAGGCTGCCGGCCGTTTCTTGGGGGGGTAGGTAGCTTAGCCTAGGGGGGCGCACCGGCGCCGATCTACTCCTCCTCGTCGGAGGAGATGCACTGGTAGGGGGGTGGCTGCCACAGGTGGGCAGGCGGCTGGGCCGGGCCCGACGGGGGCGGAGGCATCGGGGGCGCGTACGGCGGTGGCGGGGGCAGCACCTCCTGCGGCGGCGGCGGTGGCGGGGGCAGCTCCTCCTCCTCCGGCGACCAAACGCCGCCGGTCCAGGCCCAGGACATGCCGTACTCCAGGCCTGGGGGGAGCGGCTGCGGCGGCGGCTGGTCCTCGGACGCCTCCCACTCGGCGTACAGCGCGTGCCACCAGGGGGTAGGCTCGGTAGGGGGCGGGGGCGGCATGGCGGCGGCGGCGGCCACGACCCGCTCCCACCGCTTGATTTCGTCGTCGATGAGGGAGCGGCGGGAGGCCTCGCAGGCCTCCTCCATGTTGGCCCGGAGCTCGGGGTCCTCCTCCCCGGAGAAGTCCTCGATGTCCTCGAGGAACCACAGCTCCCTCTCCCGGCCGGGCGGTGCCGGGGGGTAGTCCGCCACGTTCACCTCCTCGTGGGGGACGGGGATGAAGGAGCGCCGGCGCTGCTCGTGCTCCTGCTGGAGCCAGGTGGCCCAGTAGGGGGAGCTGCGCGCGTACGCGCGCTCCCTGAGGAGGGGGGCCGGCAGGAGGCGGCGCCGGCGGTCGATCTCCTCGAGCAGCGCCTCGCCGGTCGGGGCCGGCGGCACAGGGATCCGCTGGGGGTTCAGGTGCCAGCCGTCCGGGAGGTGGACGTCTGGCCAGAACACCAGCGTGGCATTGTTCCAGTGCCACTCCGCCTCCACCACCCGGATGTACCGGCGGAACCGCTTGCCCTTGGGCGCGGCGCGGGGCGGCGGGCATGCCGCCGGAGGTGGCGCGGGGACGCGCGGCGTCCCGCCGATGCGGACACCTCCAGGGCCGTAGCCGAAGGCCTCCGCCGGCGGGGGTGGGACGCGGCCGGCGCCGCTCGAGGAGCCTTCGTGGTCGTTCCTGGGGCGCTTGCCGGAGCCGCTCGAGAACCAGCGGGACATGGTTGCTTTGCCTTGGGCGCGGCCGGGGTGGATGGGTTGTACGGGCGGCGGAGACCCTTTAAAAAGGACCCGGGGGGGCTGGCATGCCAACCGGCGGCCTGAACGTGGCGGCGGTTGCAGGCGGCCATGAATGCGGGGCGGGAGCCGAGGCGTGGCGGCGGTTGCAACTGTGGCACGCGCGCGTGGGGAAGTAGGGGCGCGGGAAGCCGAGGCGGGGCGGGAAGACGAGGCGACAGCGGGCCCTTTGACCGCCCTTGTGGTCTTAATTTAAGGGACCAGACGAGCCAGCCACTAGGGCGCTGGCCAGTGGCCCCTTCGAACCGTTGACCGACCATAAAAAAAGACGCGGGCCAGTGGGCCCTTTTGACCAAAAAATGTGGCCAGTGGGCTTAATAAAAGACGTGGGCCTGGACGCGGTTGGGGAAGGGGGAGGCCGGCTGGGGATTGGGAGACAGGAGCCCAAAAAACGAAAAAAAAAACCTGCCGCGGCAGGCGAAAATTGACGGCTATATACTTTTCTAAAAAAAAGTATCCATCCCGGTCCCTTGAACGAACCGGGAAGAACTCCCTGGCCGACCCCTGGCCCAGGTTCGCCACGTGGCCTATCCTTACCATCCCGGGTCCTGGCACAACCGGGACCAATGGGGGAGGGCCATTTGTCCCGGCTAGCCCATCCCGGTTGCACAACCGGGACAACTGGCCCTTACGACCCGGGACAAAAAGCCCTGTTTCCACTAGTGAAGTTAGCAAGTCACGAATTAGCAACCAAGGCAGAACTACAGACCACCATTCGGAAACAGACGTACACATCATTTTAGATTGGAAATTAGGACCTGCATCATTCTTACATTAATTGATATTCCAATATTTGAGATTCCAAAAAATTAGTCACAATTAGTACATAATTTTCTCAATTTATACATTAATGCATGCATTCTTTTGGCATAAACAACAGCCTTGCATGAACACAACTTTCATGTACGGAGCTCTCAAGAAAACGTTCTGTACGGACTATGGAGAATTATAGTACTCCCTCCGTTCCATAATATAAGGCGTATTTCATTTGCTTTGACCGACCCTTTGACCAACAATTAATCTATCAATATGGAATTTATGTGACATATAAGTGATATCATTGTATTCCTACTCAAAAGTACTTTCTTATGATTATGAGTTCTATCACAAAAGTTTCATATTAAATGAGTAAATCTTGGTCAAAGTCTCGGTCAAAGGAAACAATATACGCCTTATATTTTGGAACGGAGGTAGTAGTAAGCATCTTCCTGGCATGAACAGCTGCCACGCCCACGCGTGAACAAACAAGCAAAAAAAAAAACGACCCAAATGATAACACAAATACGGAGTAGAAAAGAATGAATTAGTACACGGGAGTGGCAATAAAGCAGATCTGGACAACTAATAATAGAAAGAAGCATGTTTAGGATGTGATTTAATCCAGATCTGCAGGCAGCAACCAAATTAAGATCGGGAAAAAATAGAAACAAACTCCACGGAAGGGAAGGAAATCCCCAACCAGAAAGGAAAAAAGTCCTTCGCCTCCATCCACGGGAGACAATTCCTCCGTCTCCATCCAAACTGGCAAGATACACGGCACTAGAAAAGAAAGTCCTCATCGCCTCACGCAGCTGCAGTGACGGACCCTGCTCGGACCGGCGGCGCGGTGACGGTGAGGCGGCCGGCCGCCACCGAAGTTGGCAGATCCGCCGTAGAAGGACTCCACCGTCTCCGCCAGCGCCTCGCCGGGCCCTGCGGCGCGGTTGTCCGCCACAGACGACTTTCTGCTACAGCGAAGCGCGCGATGCGCGATGAGCTCCTCGAATCGAGCAGCCTTCGCTGCTCGCTGCTCGGCGCCGGTGGCGATGTGGGACAAGATTAGATAGAGGATAGAGGGGGATAGGAGGGTGGGCAGGATCAAGTTGTACCGGGGCACTTTGACGCCTATAGTAGTGTGAAGTTGTCCAGTGTACAGGATGTTTCGTCCACGCACGAATCTTAACACGTCCGTTGCTGTTCGATAAGGCCGGGACGCGAGTTTTTGGAGGCTGCTGGTGTCGACACTAGGAAAAGGGTCTTGTCCATTGATCCATGATGAGCGCGCTAACCGCATCCAGGAGGTAGTATGGGACCCCCCTCGACTTAGACCTGATTTGCAGCTTGTCCGAAGAGCCACACTTAGTTCGGGTGTTCCATTTGCTCATATGCATGAATGGGTGGGCCCCCATGGTTACTGTGGATGATGATGATGATGCATATAGGGCGAGGCCTGTGGTGCCGGGGGGTGTGATTTTCACCCTTGCGCTTAGATTAGGTCGGACTGGCCGGGACCTTATAGCTCCGTGGCTCCTAGGATGGGTTGTACAGACGGTTTGGGTCGTGTCGAGGCAACCTGAGTTTTAGTTGGTGGCTTGAGTGTGTACGGGTACTGTAGCGCACCCTGCAGGGATGAATCTTCTCGAGAAGCCGTGTTGTCCGCGGTTATGTGACGACTTGGTGAAAGTGCTGGCTAACAAGTACTCAGACAACTTACACCTAATGATAATAACTTGACTAGTAATATAGTATTACCTTCACCATAAAAATGAATGTCACCTTAATCAATAGCGTGAGTTTTCCTTGGGTTGCTTCCTTAGTAGGGGGTAACACTGGATGGGTATTATTTGGTGAGTAGTTATAGTTGGCTTTGTCGCGCTATCTTATCCCTTTCTTTTAGCCGGAAGTTGTAGCGCGTCTCTTTAGTTTGTTAGTGCTGCCTGCTGCCGCTTCTTTGCAATAATCTCTTCCTTCCCTTGTACCCAAAGTATTTGTATCTTGTGATGATTGGTTACGCCGGTATCTTGTGAGTATGGTTTATCCACTTGCCAGTACTTAATAGTACTGACCCACGAATCCTTTTCGTGGCTGCATATTCCACATTGCAGTCAACAGGTTTGAAGTCTGACGATGTTAGCTTGGGAATCCCTCCGGCTTGGCCTGGGCAGGGATTTGGACGCCATCGGTTATCTTCGGGACTCTTAGTCCAATTTGTATCTTGTCCGTAGTCGGACACTATGTTGTTTCTTCCGCTGTCATTTGGATCTTTGTATTGTATCAGTTGTATCCTTGACTCGTTTGAGTCGTCTTGTATATATCTTTTCTGTTGTTGTTGCGGAATATTCGTGAACTGTTGTAATGTTATCACAAGTGGCAACCTGGAATCGGTTATTATGTGGATTTTGGCGCAAATGCTGAAATCTGCATAGTGCCCGATCCCGGGGCGTCACAAATGGTATCAGAGCATGGTTTCCGATTCCCAATGTTGTTTCGATTCAAATGGTTATCGAAGCAACGGGTCCGCAAAGCCTGTAGGATAACCTTGCTAACGGTCGTGTTTGAAGAGTGTCAAAACTATTTGTGCTAAAACTGTTTTGGAAACCTCTCGATAGGATTCTTGTTTATTCCTTTCCTCTATTCTACTTCTCCTCCTACCATATTTGTTTTGGAGTCTCCCCTCTTATCTATCTTTCAAAGTGGTAGGATCCTACGTGGGTTGGACGTTCTCTTAGCCCTTTTAACCTAATAGGTTCGATATTCGGAGGATTTATCAACGGGAGGACATCGTCATCAATCCGAGCAAGAATCTTTTGTTAGTGGTGTCGAGAAGAAGAGATCCGCCCACTGCCACGGGAAATCAACCGCAGCATGAAGACTCCGTAGTTGATACCTCTCTTCCCCTTGCCTTGTGCGGATTGCGAGGGCGCAATCCCTTGTTAGTGGTGTCGGCTGTAACACCCAGGGGATTTCCCTCAAATAGAAACTTGCTTGTTTTTTTTTTTTTTTGCATCGTCATGGCATAATGCATCATCATGTATTCAAGACTTGCAAACTAATTAATTGAAATTCATCAACTCTCGTTTTCTAACATTTCTAGAAATTTATTTGATGCCTAAATCTATTTCTATTAGCACTCCAAATATTTTTTTCTTTTCTGAAAAAAAAAATTAATAAAGCTCAAACAAAAAAAACAATGTTTTGTGGGGGGAGGCAGCCGAATTGGGCCTAACTAAGGCCCAACCAACCAGCCCACCCCCACCTCGACCTTCTTCTCCGTACGACAGAGGAGGCACGAGGATCTCCTGTCGCTGTCCACCTTCCCCACCATGGTCCCCTCCTCCACCCGCTCCCTTTCCCCTCCCTTAAAGCCTCCTCCCCCTCCACGGAACCCTAACCCTTCTCCCCTCCATCTTCCTCCATCCGCCGCCGCCATCTCTCTCCCTCCTCTGCTACTGTCTTCTTTATCTGAACCTTTCTGAACCGAGCGATAGCCCTCCATGGCCGGAAGTTGGAGGCCATGGCGCCGTCGCTCTGCTCACCGTCGGGCCGGGCTCGCTTCGGGAATGGAAACGGGGCATATCCCTCGCCGTCCTCGTCGAAGAATTGGGGTAGGGGACGCTCGGGAGGGACGACGCCAACGCCATCTTCTTCCTCCGACCACGGGCACGTCTACCTCGCCATCCTCGTCTACAGCACGACACCGTCGTCACCGAGCCCGTCCCTTCCTTCTTCGACCTCCCCAAGGTGAGCCGCACCCCCAGTTCCTCTTTCCCCTCTCCCCAACCTGCTCTGGGAGCGGCGCCATCTAGCGGTGCTCGCAACAGGACGCCATCGTTGTTCTGCCTCGAGTCTGAAGCGTTCAGATTCGAAATTCAGTTAAACTCGTTGTATTGCCTCTTATTCGGTCACGCCCAGATACTAACACCAACCGCAGCAGCAGCCCAGTGGCTAAGGCCCTGGTGCGCTTCCCCGCAGGCTCGAGTTCGAATCCCACCAGAGGCAGTATGCCTCAAACCTTTTTTGTCATTTAATCCCTCACTCCGGTCCCACATGTCATTGACCCTAGAGGCCACGTGTCGCTGGGCCCCATCTGTCAGTGGTAAAAAAAAATGCGGGTATGGCCTAGCCCCGGTATAAAACGTTTGGGCCTTTTTCTTTTGTTCTGGGATTTCAGAAAAACAGATTCAATACTTAATTTGTAAAATCGATAACTAAATGAAAAATGCTCCAATTGGAATGATTCAAATTTCTGTAGATTCATAACTGTGAGCACTTTCGAAATATGTAAAAATGTCAACATGTTTCTGTAATAATTTGTGCACTAAATATTTAAATACAGAAAATGGAATAAAAACTGAAATCTTGCAAAATTCATAACTTAAGTTCTGTTCACCCAAATTGAGCAAACTTGGGCTCTAAAAAATTATCTTAACAAACCCTACACAGTGATATTTTATTTGAACACGATGGAACTAATTTTCCACATGTTTACTTCTGTTTACTAAAAGGGGCAGAATAAAAAATGCTTATGGGAAAATGCATAATAAATTCAATAATGATCCAAAAATTATGTTTAATAGCTCAAAATGTCCAGTGAAACATTTGCTACATGTTTTCAACCTTTTCAATACAATTTGTGCCCCATTCCATTTAAATTTGGTTAGCTCACCTACTAATTGTTATCCATGCTAATCAACATTTAAACTGATGGTTAGATAAATAACTTGAACATTCTAAATTAATTGTTGGGACTCCGGTTCCACTTAAATTGGTTAAGTTGCATTCTCGCATGTCATGCATCCATATCTTGATCATGGTGGATCTTTTGTCGTAGAAGTAATTGTTGCATCCGGTGTTTGTTCTAGTTCGTTGCTTCTTCGCGGATAGGACGTTGAGATGATGTGAGCAACGACAAGTTCTGCGGATGTACCTCTACTTGCTGGATTCCAGGCAAGTATACTCACTTGCTACCTATGTTGCCTTTCCTCACTTGTTACCGATTCTTTCCGTTGTCTAATCTGCTAGCCTTATGATTCGTTGCTTGTGTTCCGATCCCATCACATGTTTACCCTGCTGCCACGATATTGCCTTACCTCCACACCTATAACCTGAAGGGTTCGTTGCATAGAAAACAAAAAATTTCCTACGCGAGAGACACCCGAAAGGCCAAGATCTAATCTAGGAGACGAAGTGCAACGGGCAACAAGAGGGTTAAGGAGAACACATACCTCGAAGACTCAAAGTGGTACGAGATCAAATCTCGTTGTTGGCGTAGTCGTACTCACACCGACCCCGATAGCGAGAAGATGAGCACCGCAATCCGGCGGTGCATCCGTGATTGGTCACACGTACGGTTGATGACGACCTCTGTTCCCTCGTTCCAGCGGGGCGCGGAAGTAGAGGATCCCTCGGAACTCCAGCAGCACGACGACGTGGTGGTGGTGAAGAATCCCACGATCAGTGCTTCGCCAAGCCGGAGACCATGAAATGGAGCAGCGGGTGGAGGGAAAGGGAAGTGGCCAAGTGTGTGAAGGAGGGAGAGCTCTCACCCTCCTTTTATAGGAGAGGGGGGAGGCAGCCCAACGGGGGTGTGGCCAGCCCATGGGTGTGCCCCCACCTCTTCCCTCATCATGTGAGTGGACACTCCACTCACACCCACTCATTTCCCCATTATTTCCCACTTGGAAAATCCAAAGGTTTTCTTTTAATAAATAAATAAAACCTTTTTATTTCTTTATTTCAGCATTTATTAATTCTATTAACAAACTTTTGCATATAGCACCTCGAATCATTTGTTAATTTTATTAACAACCATTCGACGAAAAACCCCTTGAACTATTTCAATTTTCCCCGAAACAATTTCGGTGCTGCCCAAAATATTCTTCGATATTCCGTATCCTCTCAAACGCGTCATCGAACCTTAAGTGTGTCACCCTACGGTTCGCGAATAAGATAGACATGATCGAGACTCCTCTCCGATCAATAATCAACAGCGGGATCTGGAGATCCGTGATGACTCCTATATATTCAACGATGACTCTCGTGATCGTGTGAACCAACAACGCCGTGAACTATTCCCTTTGTCTAGCGATATTTTACTTGTCCGAGATTCGATCATTGGTATCAACCATACCTTGTTCAATCTCGTTACCGACAAGTACTCTTTTCTCGTTCCCGTGATATAACATCCTTGTGATCATATCACGTGCTTGCAAGCGGTTTCGATGTGATATCACCGAGAGGGCCCAGAGTATATCTCTCCGTCATTTGGATGGACAAATCCCACTCTTGATCCATGATCCTCAACTAATACTTCCCGAATACTTAACGACACCTTTATAGTCACCCTGTTACGGTGTGACGTTTGATGCCATCAAAGCACTCTTCCGGTATCAGCGATTGACATGATCTCATGGTCTAAGGAATAAGTTACTTCGTATGTTTGATATAACAATGTAAACTAAATGACTTGATCGCATTGCTATATTCTCTTTGGGTATATGTTCATCACATCATTCTTCCAATGACATGACCCCGTTATTAATAACATCCAATGTTCATGATCAGGAAACCTTGATCATCTATTAATCAACGAGCTAGTTAAAAGAGAGGCTTTACTAGGAACCATTGTTTGTTTATTAAGCACACATGTATCAACGTTTCCGGTTAATACAATTCTAGCATGAGAAATAAACATTCATCATAAACAAGGAATAAGATAATAACCATTTTATTATTGCCTCTCGGGCATATTCCCTTCATAACCCTGTTGTTTGATGGCCTGTGTCGTACTAGCATGCTTAGGTTTGTTTGCGCTCGAGTCTTGTTGTCCTTTTGTCGTATCACCTGTTTAGTTGATAGTTGGGTTCAATTTAATCAATAACATGTTAATGTTTGGGGTAATAATAATAATTTGATGATAAGGCACCGGCAGGAGGCCCGGCGTGGTTTTGGAGCCTGCTGGTGTCGAAACTACGAAAAGGGTCTTGTCCATTGATCCATGATGAGCGCGCTAACCGCATCCGGGAGGTAGTATGGGACCCCCCTCGACTTAGACCTGATTTGCAGCTTGTCCGAAGAGCCACACTTAGTTCGGGTGTTCCATTTGCTCATATGCATGAATGGGTGGGCCCCCCCACGGTTACTGTGGATGATGATGATGATGCATATAGGGCGAGGCCTGTGGTGCCGGGGGGTGTGGTTTTCACCCTTGCGCTTAGGTTAGGTCGGACTGGCCGGGACCTTATAGCTCCGTGGCTCCTAGGATGGGTTGTAGAGACGGTTTGGGTCGTGTCGAGCCAACCTGAGTTTTAGTTGGTGGCTTGAGTGTGTACGGGTACTGTAGCGCACCCTGCAGGGATGAATCTTCTCGAGAAGTCGTGTTGTCCGCGGTTATGTGACGACTTGGTGAAAGTGCTGGCTAACAAGTACTCAAACAACTTACACCTAATGATAATAACTTGACTAGTAATATATTATTACCTTCACCATAAAAATGAATGTCACCTTAATCAACAGCGTGAGTTTTCCTTGGGTTACTTACTTAGTAGGGGGTAACACTGGATGGGTATTGTTTGGTGAGTAGTTATAGTTGGTTTTGTCGCGCTATCTTATCCCTTTCTTTTAGCCGGAAGTTGTAGCGTGTCTCTTTAGTTTGTTAGTGCTGCCCGCTGCCGCTTCTTTGCAATAATCTCTTCCTTCCCTTGTACCCAAAGTATTTGTATCTTGTGATGATTGGTTACGCTGGTATCTTGTGAGTATGGTTTATCCACTTGCCAGTACTTAATAGTACTGACCCACGAATCCTTTTCGTGGCTGCATATTCCACATTGCAGTCAACAGGTTTGAAGTCTGACGACGTTAGCTTGGGAATCCCTCCGGCTTGGCCTGGGCAGGGATTTGGACGCCATCGGTTATCTTCAGGACTCTTAGTCCAATTTGTATCTTGTCCGTAGTCGGACACTATGTTGTTTCTTCCGCTGTCATTTGGATCTTTGTATTGTATCAGTTGTATCCTTGACTCGTTTGAGTCGTCTTGTATATATCTTTTCTGTTGTTGTTGCGGAATATTCGTGAACTGTTGTAATGTTATCACAAGTGGCAACCTGGAATCGGTTATTATGTGGATTTGGCGGAAATGCTGAAATCTGCATAGTGCCCGATCCCGGGGCGTCACAAAGTTGAAGTCTGGGACTCGTTAACCTGGGACGCTGACACATGGAAGAGCGCGCGTCAGATGCTTCAAAGGTATATATATATCGGCCTCTTTCGTTCATCGGCCTCTTTTTCGTTCATTTACTGATATCAAGTAAGTAATAATTAACTCTTGTATTCATTTTTTTTTGTCGGCCAGGGTTTGGCAAATGTTCATCAAGGAAGAACCCGGTACATGGGCAGACAAGCTCCACTTTCAGATTAACAAAGTAGTACTACGTACCCTGGTTTCAATACCATTACCATTCTCTTGATTATTATTAATTTGACTGAATCATGTTCTCGTATATAGAAATTCCCGCAACAACCACAGGGAACTGATTATTGTGAATACTACATTTGCGAGTTCATTCACAGGATTATCAATGAGAAATCCCGTACTTCCACAAATCTAGAGGTACGTAACCGGATCTTCACAACTTTATTTATGTTGCCATCAATTATGTTTAGTTTTATTCATAACTTAATTGTTTTCATCTACTTCTTTTAAAGATGTAACGAAAGCGGGCGATGCTCAAACCAATCCAACGTTGCAAGGCAGTTGCAGAGAAATTGGCAGGATTTCTCCTCACGCAAGTCATAGATGAAGGCGGAGAATTTTTCCATCCTATGAACCAATAGCCAGTTTCCTTCTCTATGCAAGTATACAGCTATTGAAAACGAACTTCAGATTATGTAATGCTCGGTCGAGTACTTCGTGTTACATGTATATATATATGTACTTTTATTTGATGCATCAACATTTAACCGCAAACACGGAATCGGAAACACTTAACCGCAAACACGGAATCGGTGTTTCCAAATACGTATTTCCGATTACGTGTTTCCGATTCCGTGTTCGTAAAAAACGAAACACTGACACACGGACTCGGAAAGACTAAACGGAAACACGTAAACGGAAAACCTGAAAATACGGAACACGCCCTATACCCTAAACTCTAAATACGGAATCAGAAACCCTGAAAAGAAAAGGAAAAAAAAAAGAAAAAAAAAGCTTTAGGACCGGTTGGTGTTACCAACCGGTTCTAAAGGTCCTCCGCCTACGCGCTCTTCGGCGCCCACGTGGAGGCCTTTAGCACCGGTTGGTGACAGACCGGTTCTAAAGGGGGGCCTTTAGTCCCGGATACGTAGCACCGGACTTGTATCCGGGTCCAAAGGCCCTTACAAACCGGTGCTAATGACATGTTCTCCACCAGTGGCCTGACGGAGTATGCGGGCGGCGACGAGCTCAGGCGGCTGCCGGGGTGCGCGCACGCGTTCCACCTGCCCGCTCTGCCGCCCGCCGCCGACGGCGTCAGAGGCTTGCATGCACACGCAGCTAAGTGAAGCAAGCTAGGTAGCCTGTTGTCGGGACCATTTGGTAGAAATGTGTTTCGCGTACGCACGGGCCGCCATGTCGAGCGGAGTAAGCGTATATACATACAAAGACCGTGGTGTGTACGTATGAACCTGAACATGTAAGGATAAGGCTAAACCGCCATGGCAGTAGCTCCTCCGGCTTCCAGGACACGGGGCTCTTCCCTCCACCCATGCACCCTTTCCCTCTCTCGTCCCGTTGCTTCCTTACCAGATTCGGGTGGCGGTGAGACGGCGACGAGGGGACAAATACGCTCGCCGCGGAGGGGAGTCGAGGAGGGAGCGGAGCAGGTCGCGGAGGTGCGGCATCGTACGGTTGACGACGGTGAAGATGCGGGTCAGGACGTGCGCGTCGGCGGGGAGGTCGTCGAGGGGCACCGCCGGGAGCGCGGCCACAGAGACGCGTGGCTGGAGGGAGTTGAGCGGCGAGCTAGCGTGGATGGGCGAACTCGGCCACCGGGAGGACGTGGCCCGCGCCGGGACTCGTGAGCAGCACGACGTGTGCGGGGCATGCACCGGCACCGCTGCCATGGCTGGAATAGGATACGTTGTTCTGGACTGCGCTGCACACAGCTGCAGCTGGTACTGGAATGCTCATGCGGATGCAAAGTCTATGTTTGATTGAATGTTGCAAAGTCCGCTGAAAATTTCTCTGAAGTTGATGCAAAGCTGATGTACACTGTACTTGAGCAAGGAGACTATTTTTATGTTTCTACAGAACATTAGCTAGTTTTGAGCGATTAATTAAATACTGTGTAAGCTGGGAGATGTCTGCTGTAGTGATAGCAAACTGCATCTGCCTCCCAGGAGAGGCGTTGTGTGCTATACTGATGTTCGCTCCTCTTTTCTAAAGCAATATTTCACATCTAGTTTAACTTGTTGGCTTTCTTCGATATTTTGATGTGTAGTAACTTATATATGTGGGCTATGCAGGCGCGCCGTGGTCACACGCGAAAATTATATGGGCTACCCGCATAGTCCCACGTATATTATGCGGGCATATGCGAACAATTCGCGGGACGCCCACATCTTGTCCCACTTGCATCTTGATTTACTAGTCTTGAAATATGATACTAGTATGTTTTGATCTAACAGCCGGCGGAGATTTGGCCCAGCGGCCCATAAGTCATTATTAGGAGGAAAAAATAATTACTATGCTGGCCCATCAGTCTAAATTCCTTGGAAAACACTAGTGATTAAGATGACCACGCGGTTTGTTGCCTAAAATCTGTAGAAAGGAAATAGTGATTACGCTGGCTAAATTCGGTAAAAACATAGGGCGTGTTTGGTAGCCTAGGTGAGGTCCAGCCAGGTCCGTGGGGTGCGAAGCCAGTCAATTCGTTCGGTTCCATGCGACCAAAATTTCGGCCCGCACGCTGCTTAAATCACCGTCAGGCCAGGCCCGCTGGAAACAGTCAAATCGGCAGTTTTCGTGGAGCCAGGTCTGGTGGTTGCAAAAATCTCTGCACGCATGCGAACTCGTGTTGACTTTGGTCCAATCACTGTTCCTAATGGTGTTTAGCTCATGTTTAGTTTCTTCTTCTTCCTCACCTTGTCTCCAATCTCCACCTCCAAGCTTATTCCATGGCCGAATCCAGTCCACCTCTTCTTCCTCATCCTCTCTCCAATCCCGACCTCTAAGCTCCTCCATGCCCGTGGAGACGGACTGGTTTCGACCATGGTCCATGGGAGGAGATTGGAGGTGGGGATTGGAGAGAGGATCAGGAAGAAGGAGAGGTGGATTTGATTCAGCCATCGGAGTAGCCTGGAGGTGGGGATTGGAGAAAGGATGGGGAAGAAGGAGAGGTGGAATCCAAGAGAGGATGCGGTTGTTGAGTCCGTGCTTTAGCCATGGGAGGAAGAAGAAGAGCAGATGCGTCCGTGCTTTGGGCTAGTACTAGAGCTTTGTCCATGGGAGGAAGAAGAAGAGCGGATGCGTCCGTGCTTTGGGCTAGTACTAGTGCTTTGTCCATGGGAGGAAGAAGAAGAGCGGATGGGTCCGTCTTTGGGCTAGTACTAGTACTAGTTCTAGTGTGTTCGTGCTTTGGGAGACCGACGCATGAGTGCGAAGGTGGCAGCGCGTCGGAGAGGTCGAGCCCCATGACGGTGCCGTGGGTGTTGCAGGTCACACCGGCCCATGCGCAGTGTCCGTCCGTCTCGTCCGCTGCGCCGCCACCTAGGAGGCGAGCCCGCCTGTGTGTCGGAGAGCGCCGCATTCGCGGCCATCAGTGCCTGTGGGTCAGAGATGTGGACTCCATGAGAGGATCTTGGAGGTGGGGGTGACTCACGGGTGAGGATTGGAGATAGCATGGAGGAAGAAGAAGAGTTGGACTCCATGAGAGTAGTTTGGAGGTGGGGTGGCTCACGGGTGGGAACTGGAGAGAGCATGGAGGAAAAAGGAGAGGTGCATTCCATGAGAGGAGATTGGAAGTGGGCTGACTCACGGGTGGGGAATAGAGAGAGCATGAAGGAAAAAGAAGAGGTAGACTAATCAACACTCATCCATGTGCTAATGTGAGACGAATCAACACCCAAAAGAACATCTAGCAACCAAACAACTACCAGAAGTTGCCCGTTTCTAGATGCGGGACACCAAACAACACGCATCTCACGTTTATGGTACGAATGCGCAGGGGCAGCCCTGCCCCAGCCAGCCCCAAAACGGGTGCAGGCTACCAAACGCGTCCATAATGATGCCTTTTGTTGCCTAAAAAGACAACCACACGTTTGACAAACAAGAACAATTATCTGCTAATGGAGTTCCATCTAAAAACCCGATGCCGCGTCCGCTCGTGTCAAAGGCGATAGACACTTAGTAGGGAAGGCTTTCCGTGACTTAGACGAGCATCCATCGAGGTCCGACACCCTCGTGTGGTAAGCACGCCTACCGCCACTGCCACCATCTCCACACGTAATGGAGGTTGAGTCGAGCATGTCCTGGGAGTCCCGACCGCCGCGCTGGTAATGTGCACGCGCTTGCCCCTGCAAGCCTTCCTGCACACGACGACGGTCCTCGGCGTTCCGAGCAGCCACCCTGCACCATCATGAGCAGATGGCTCATGCGCCCACACGTACGGCCTCCATCTGCATAGCATCAGACTCACCCACCACGGCCACCATTGTGCCCGCACCACGTATCGGAACAGGGCTCGCATGAGCGGGATCACCGTGGCATCTCCTACCCCAGCGACAGAGATAATCCCGTCGCGGCCGCCTTCTGTCTGGTACAGCCGCTCCACCGCCGCCGGCGCGCACGTCTTGCAACCTCAGTTCACAATCGCTGCGCAGCGCAACGGGCGCCTTCGTTGCCTCCTTGTGCTCGCGGCAGAAACGGCGGAGAGGAGGATGACGACAAGGCCGGTGGCGAGGTGTATGGGGGCTAGGGTTTGCATGGGAGCAACAGGAGTGAGAGCTCAGCTCGATAGGGTTCTTGCGTGGGAATGATTTCCTAAACGTAATTACGGGATTTTTTTTCTTGGGCTAGGCCTACGTAGGTTCTTGGGCCAGAGCCTAGCTATTGCAATTTGTCTACGGTGGCGATTTAGCACTAGTAAGATAAGAGTTCTACTAGTCCCCTTCTAACCACTAGTATAAACCGGTAAGAGCCGTTGGATTGGGAAAAATAAATGGTTGTACGTGGTTCATAAGGGGCACTGGTAGAAACTCCCCTCCGTTAATCCCTGTTTTTTTTTTGTACAAGATCCCTGTTTTTTAGGGCCATTTGTCCCGGTTGCCCAACTGGGATGGGGCAGCCGGGGCAAATGTCCCCCCCCCCCCATTCGTCCCGGTTCTTAACAGGAACCGGGATGAAAACCCCAGCTGCCGCGGCAGCATTTTGGCCGTTTCTCTGCCACGACAAAAAATTAGATTTTTTTTTTAGTTCTTGTTTTTCTTTTAGGGTTTGGTATGTTATATTCTATATTATTAATGAGCACCGAGGGGGAAGAAAGTACTCTTCACCCCTGTCGTTGATGTCCCATATCAAGAATATGTACGAGGGCCCCCGAGCGATGCGGTTAGGGAAACCTCCGCCGTAGTGGGCACCGGGGGAGAAGAGGCTGCCCCCACCGATCGGGAAGCGGGCGCGACGCTCTTTTTCTCACTGGTGCGGGGGCTCCTGAGCCACCATGATTTTTTATTGTATTCCATTTTAGTAGAATATACAAGTATATACAGTGATCGCATTAGAATATACTTGAAAAATATGTAAATAATTATGCACCATGACTCGAATATACAAGTAAGTACTATGCATCAAGGTACTCTTTCCCATAAGTACTCGAATGCACCACCACATGCATCATGACTCAAATATACAGGTAAGTACTATGCATCTAAGAATTCGAGTCTCAAGTTGTGAAAGAGTGATACTATTCTCCTCCTGGCTTTAGGACCTCCGCTTCTAAAAATCCGCAAATTTCCTCTTGAATTGCTCGTATGCGATCCCTTGGTAGAAGACCATCTCGCAGCCGTTCGGTCTAATATAAAGAAGAGTGGTCAATATATAATGAACTTAAAATAGATGGTAATAAGATAAAAGTGATGGTTGACGTACACGAAGTTTTTCAAAATCTCTGCGCTTGGCGCAGGTCGTCTGACGAATGAACTCGCAGACATAGTATCCACATAAGTTTTTCCGGTCTCTCTGGTCCAAGAACTTTACAAGAACATAGTTTCAAAAAAAAATCAAGCATTATAATGGTATCGAAAGTAGAATCAAATAGATGCGCGGATCTAGCTAGTAGTACTTACTGGAATATGTTGAAATGTAAGCTTCTCCTTCTATTCACCAGGATCCTTTCTTGTGAAACGTTTCCAAACGCTGCCCGGCAAAGAAAATGAACAAAGAGAGTTATCAGAAAATGAATGAAGGTTGTCAATATAGTGTCATAAAGATTTAAATTACCGTTGGATCATTCGTTGCATGTCGTCCCACAGCTCAAGGGGTTTATGTGTCGAGTTCATTATCGATACTTTTCCTTTGTCAGTTTCTAATATGAGCAGCATATAGTGGAAGTTGCGCAAAGATAACTCATCAGTTATACACTTATCATCAAGTAAGGAAAACAGAATGTTTACAAGACAGTAACACTCACCCGAAGTTGTACAGAAAAAGTATTTCCAATACACATTGCTATATGAATACAAATGGATATAAATAAATAAATATATATATATATATATATATATATATATATATATATATATATATATATATATGGGTGTGGATTTCCTCACACCGGGGGTAGCTGCCTCTGCCTTGCATGTCGTACGATAAGAACTCGAGATTCGTGCCCGCACTAGTATCATTATGTTAGCTTTTCGCTGAACATTCGTTAACATTGTTGGGGTTCTGTCGTTGAAGTCACGCCGTTTATAAGGTGTAGGAATCTCTTGTGGGGACAACCCGTTTGGAAGTAGCTTAATTCGTTTGCTTCCCCTATTTGCTTGTTATTTTACTATGCTTCTTTGTGTAGATGTGTCCAAGCCCCGTTTCTTGCGTATGATAGTGATGTGCCAAAAAAATTCCACCAAAACTCTTTACCGCAAGAAAGTCCAAGGGCTTGCGAGGACATTTTTTAATAAAATGCGCAACATGGTCATTTTTCGCGATTATTAGCTGTCAGCCAGCGTTTTTGTATGTTTTTTTATGTATTCAAGGACGCATGACCCATGTCCGCTAGACGTTTTTGTATGTTTTCTTTATGTATCGAGGGTATCGAGGGACGCATGACCCATTCGATATACAAATACGCATAAGACGGAAGCAAAAAGGAAAATCGGGGTGTCTTTACTCGGTAACACCATCATCATTTATATAGTATATATGAACTCCTTTCTTCTGATCCTCACCAATGAGTGCATGCAAAAAGATGTTGGTTTACGAGAAATCATCACATACTTTGGCTCGTAGGGCCCCTTCATTTGGAAACAAATGAATGTACAATGCTTGTGTTCAGGACAAAGGGGCATGCACGGTGCAAACATTTAGAGAACAATGATGCCTTTATATACTTGTCCCATCGTACACAAACGGCGTCTTAACTTCCGTCTATCGCAGCCTATCTCTAAAACTCACCCTATTTCTCCACCAACCCCATGCATTAATTATCATATCTTATTAGCACCTATCTCATAGCAAAGAATCCAACGGTGATATATGCATGCGTAGCTACCGACCGGGAGAGGAGGCAATTTTCGATATATATATATATATATATATATATATATATATATATATATATATATATATATATATATATATATATATATATATATATATATATATATTAATTATTGCTATATGAATACAAACGGAATTTCCAATACACATTGTTATATATGAATGCAAATGGATACACACGTATATGTTGCTTTCCTACGTAATTTCGGCCAATATATTATTGCTATATGAATACAAATGGAATTTGCAATACACATTGTTATATATGAATGCAAATGGATACACACGTATATGTTACTATCCAATCAAAATAAGATCAAGGAGAAAAATGGGAAAAGAGAAAGAGAGGAGAAGATCGATCGGAGTGCTTATGACCTTGCCCATTGAAAGATAAAGACACGCCTCTTGTGAGCAAGTTGGACGGGAGCCACTTCCTTTTGATCGGCCGTGTACTCAAGATCAAGGCCAAGAAAACCCCCGCCATCCTCGCGAAGCCATTTCTTCAAGAGGTCAAGATAATCCGAAACCCTCCTACTCTCGTTCGTGTATGTGAATTCGATGTTCCGACCATGTGAGTCACGTCCATAATCTCTAGTCCCGTGGTGGAGAATGTGGAAGAATGAAGAGAGGAGAGAAAGAGGCAAAAGAGAGGCGCTCGACACTGTAGCAATGAGTGTTTCTATGTTTTTATTGCCTCCCCAACGATGGAACAACTTCCGAAGCGCGGGAGGCAAACGGTTTGGACATTTAGTCCCGGTCCGTAATCAAACCTGGGACTAAATGCTCTCCGGCTAGGCGAACGGTTGCCACGACGACTTTTAGTCCCTTTTCGTGTTACGACCCGGTACTAAAAGTGTGCGATGCGAAGCGAACGGTTCTCAGACGAATTATAGTCCCGGGCCGTGTTACGACGCGGGACTAAAAGTTTTCGAGACGAGGCGAGTTGTTGCCCTGCCCCCCTCTGGTCCCGGTTGGTAGGCTAATGGGGACTAGAGCCAAAAACCTATGGGGGTTTTCTACTAGTGTTTTGTGTAATGTATTAAAATAAAACCACCACACCATTCTGTTTCCTGACCAATTAATGTCAGTCACTCGTCTTGCAAGAATTATAGAGCTACTCAGTGACACTACCATTATGAATCATCATTAGTAATTTGATATTCTTTTTGTATTTACGCAAGAAGGCTTGTTGTGGTTATATGTCTGCGTTTTCCCACTCCTATTTGGAAATAAATTGAAAGGATTACTTTTAAGTGTGGCATTAATTAGTTTATGAGGGCTAAAATGTCTTGGTTTGCTATAAATATATGGATGTGAAATGAACACTAGAAATGCCGAAAACTACATCGCTCACACACTAATTATTGTCACAAAATTGTGTATGTGACACAATAATTAATGTCACAAAAGTGTGTATGTGATGTTTGGTGATGCAATTACGTCCACACCACACACTATGTTGGGACATTGACCTTCCATAAATAGCTATCTACACCTTGTAGTATAATCATGTTTAGTTGGTAGGGCCAAATGAAATTTCGTAAAGTAAGAAGACCTAGAACGACGAGTATGATGAATGGCACCATAGTCAGTAGTTTGATCTACGAGGGCATGGGAAACATTGGTAATTTTAGTGGTAGATGGTTACAGCGATGGGGTCCAAAATATATTAGTTAGATTACTTATGAGTGGATCCGACCTGAGCTATCAAATCGGAATAGTTTGGTCTAGAGTGTGTTGAGACTATGATTTTTCCAATTGGGTGACATCTAAAATCACCCACGTAACGTCAGAATGTAAGTCAGCACGTCTTCGTCTCTTAAAACCACTACTTCATCTCTTGACACCACTACTGCTTCCGTCTTACCTTAGGGCATGTACAATGGTTGATAAGACAGTCTTATCTTATACCATCCATGTAATTAAGATATGATAATGAAACATTATGTAAAATGGGTTATATGTTAGTCTTATCTCTGTTAATAGGATGTATCTAAACTAGTTGATACCCCGCACATTGCTGCGGAAATAAAAGATGATTTTCAGTATGCCAAAATATAGCAGAAATTGGTATCATGCACTTCCGAAAATGAAAACTCGTGCATACATTGGCATGCTTTGCCTACGTATGCTCGATCACCCGAAAGACTAAAGATGAATTTTAACGTTATATGCGGTCTCATAATACCCCACTCGTAGCCGCAGAAAGATGTGTCAAGTTTCATCTTTCTTCCAAAAATGATAATTTTGAGTGGTCACTAGATGCGGTGTACGGTGCTGCCCAGGATGCCCAAAAGGGGGTATTCTTGGCTGAGCTAGTATGTATTTGCGAGGATGAACCTTTACCTTTGTTAATAGGCGGTGACTTCAATATTATCCGAAGGCAAAATGAGAATAATAATAATAATTTTAATGCGAGGTGGCCATTTATTTTCAATGCGATCATTGAAAGTCTGGACCTAAAGGAAATAGATTTGATTGGGCGTCAATATACTTGGGCTAACCATAGGCCTAATCCCTACGTACGAAAAACTAGACAGGGTTCTAGCAAGTGTAACATGGGAACAAAAATTTCCGTTGGTGACTGTTCAGGAACTTACTAGAGAGGGTTCGGATCACACACCGTTACTTATTGACTCAGGGGAACAAGCTCACCTGGGCAATAAGTCGTTTTTCTCCTTCGAGCTATACTGGTTGCGGGAAGAAGGTTTCTTTGACATGGTGGCCAAAGAGTGGGTATCCATCTCAAATGGAAATAATCCCATGGAGGTTTGGCAGAACAAGATCCGCCACCTTCGTTCTTTCTTGAAGGGTTGGGCAAAAAAGATTAGTAGTGTTTACAAAAAGGAGAAAGAACGACTTATTAATATAATTGATTTGTTATATATAAAAGCTGAGACAACACCTCTAAATGCATCCGAGCGGAACCCGTTGAGAGATTCTAATGATAAAGTAGCTAAGCTAAGAAGGAATGAGGAGTCCAAGTGGGCACAACGAGCGAAAGTTAAACATATCCAAGAGGGGGGTAATAATACAATATACTTTCATCTTATTGCTAATGGGAAGCACAGAAATAAAAAGATCTTTCAGCTCGAGCAAGATGAAGGAACTATAGTCGGGCAAGAAAACATTATAAGCTATGTTATAGAGTTCTATAAGAAGTTATTTGGGGCATCGGCCAAAAATAATTTCTCATTAATTGAAACTGGAACAGATGACATCCCGCAAATATCTACGGAAGAAAATTGTATTCTTACAGCCAATTTCACTGAGAAGGAAGTGCATGAGGCCATTATGCAAATGAAAAATAACAAAGCACCAGGACCAGACGGGTTCCCAGCGGATTCTACCTAAAATTTTGGGAAGTCCTTAAAACTGATTTGATGAACATGTTTAAATGTTTCCAAAACGGGGAGCTGCCGCTTTTTTATTTGAATTACGGAAATATTATTCTGCTCCCTAAGAAGGAAAATGCCATCCAAATCCAGCAATACCGGCCTATTTTTTTACTTAATGTTAGTTTTAAAATATTTACTAAAGTTGGTACTAATCGGGTTGCGGAAGTAGCACATAAGGTGATATGTCCCACGCAAATCGCTTTTATGCCGGGGAGACACATCCTAGAGGGGGTGTTGATTTTCCATGAGACAATTCATGAACTTCATAGGAATAACATGGATGGAGTCTTGCTAAAAATTGATTTCAAAAAAGCTTATGGCAAGGTTCAATGGCCTTTTTTGCAACAAGTGTTGCGAATGAAAGGTTTTGACCCTAAATGGTGCCAATGGATAGATCAGTTTGTTAGTCATGGTAGCTTGGGTATTAAGGTCAATGATGACCTAGGTTCTTATTTTCAGACTCGCAAGGGGTTGAGACAGGGCGTCCCATTATCACCTATTTTATTCAATATTGTGGCCGATATGTTAGCTATTATGATAGCAAGAGCACAGGAGGATGGGAAGGTTGATGGGCTGATACCACATCTAGTGGATGGTGGAGTATCAATCCTACAATATGCATATGACACGATAATTTTTATGAAGCACGATTTGGAAAAAGCACTAAATATGAAGCTTATCTTGTGCATTTTTGAGCAACTTTCGGGACTTAAGATTAATTTTCACAAGAGTGAAATATTTTGTTTCGGGAGAGCAAAGGAGGTGGAGGATCACTATAGAAACCTTTTTGGCTGTGAATCGGGGTCTTATCCTTTTAGATATTTGGGTATCCCAATTCACTTTCGTAAGCTCAAAAACGGGGAGTGGAAACCAGTTGAAGATCGGTTTGAGAAGAAACTTGATAGTTGGTCCGGTAAACTTTTCTTATACGGTGACCGTCTCATCTAAATTAATTCGGTTTTGACAAGTCTCCTCATGTTTATGCTTTCATTCTTCGAGATTCCCATAGGGGTACGGAAAAGAATGGATTTCTTCCGCTCTAGATTTTTTTGGCAGAGCGATGGCCATAAGAGGAAATATAGACTCACTAAATGGAATATCATTTGTCGACCGAAAGATCAAGGGGGGCTTGGGATTGAAGTTTTGGAAATAAAAAATAGATGTTTACTAAGTAAATGGCTTTTTAAGATTCTATCTGAAGAAGGAGTATGGCATCAACTAATTCATAATAAATACTTGCATTCTAAGTCTTTATCACAGGTAAAAGTAAAGCCAACCGACTCCCCCTTTTGGAAATGCCTTATGAAGGTCAAAGAGGATTTTTTTGAGCGAGGCTCTTTTGTTGTGGGAAAGGGGAAAGTGTCCGGTTTTCGGAAGATACATGGCATGGGGATAAGACCCTTTCGTGCCAATACCCTTCCTTATACAACATAGCTTATCGTAAGGAGGCCTCTGTGGCTTTTTTTTGTCCCAGGCTCCTCCTCCGAACATAGGTTTCCGAAGGACGCTGACTGGTAATAAATGGACACATTGGCTCCATTTAGTTGCTCGTTTAATAGATGTCCATCTTTCGGATCAGCCGGATGTTTTTAACCGGAGGTTAACTACGTCTAGAATTTTCTCGGTCAAATCCCTATACTTGGACTTCATGAGTGATCACACCAAGTTTCTTAGGAGGTACATTTGGAAAATGAAAATACCACTAAAAATAAAGATTTTCATGTGGTTCTTGTATCGTAAGGTTATTTTAACAAAAGATAACTTGGCTAGGCGTAACTGGGAAGGATGTAAAAAATGTTGCTTTTGTGATAAACAATTCAACATTTGTTTATTTCTTACCCTTTTGCGAAAATGATTTGGCGTATCGTTTTTATGGCCTCCAGTATTCAACCCCCAAATAACATAACAAATTTGTTTAGAAATTGGCTAAGGGGTGTTGATAAGACAGTTAAAGTTCAAATCCGAGTTGGAGCTTGCGCTTTTCTATGGGCCATATGGAATATACGCAATGATTATATTTTTAACAAGGCAAAATCAACTTTTTTTATGCAGGTTATTCCAATGGCTACCCACTGGATCCTTATGTGGTCCTACCTACAACTTGTGGAAAAGAGAGAGGTGATGGTTTCTGGGTGCAACCGGCTCGAGTCGGTCGCGCGGGATTTATACAGCCAATACACCTAGCGTTCTGATCTTAGGATAGCATGTTGATGCAGTGCCACTACATGTTGTCCCTTTTCTTTCGTTGGTTGATGCATGTTTCAACCTTGTGCGACCCATGATGTAATTCTTTTGTAACAAACTTTTTTAATAAGGTAATAAAAGCCGCATGCATCAATCGATGCAGAGGCTGGGACACCCCATTTCTGAAAAAAAAGCTGGACTAACTTCTACTGTGGTACAATTATTCCAAATTCCAACAAACGAATAAATGACATATCCGCAAGAAGTTGAAAAAAAACCCGGCAAATGAAATTTAGCGTAGATAATAATAATACTTTTGCAGGTAATATTGGTTTACTCATTTTTGGGACTGTATATAAGATGCATGGGCCGCAAATAGTATACCCTAAGGTGGATTCCAAATTAAATAAATTATAATCAAGGTCTCAACTCCCAAGGTGTCTTTGCTCTCACTACAAGAAATATGTTGATACATGACCCTTTTTTAATGACCGTGGATAAATTAGTCATAGATCTATGACCATTTTTAATCTGTTGGTCATGACATGTTTGGGAGGGAGTAAACACATGACTTTTTTGCCGAAAAAGTCATCATTTTCTTTAACAAGATGGTCATAGCACATGATACTTGGTGTATGACCCTTTTTTTTGCTTAACTAAGACCAAATTAATTGGTCATGCGTTTGTTGATTGTGATTTTCGCCAACATGTCATATCCACGTGTCAATTTTTGCCTACGTGTCATGTTCACGTGTCAATTTTTCCCTACGTGTCATGTTCACGTGTCAATTTTTGCCTACGTGTCATGTTCACGTGTCAATTTTGACTATGTGTCATGCATATTTGTTAATTTCAACCTCGTGCGGGACCCACAAGTGACCAGGTAAGCTCCACACCTGTTAGGGAGGCACTGTCCATCCGGATGAAATAATGTGGAAAATAAATAAAATAGGGGGACAACCAGGGATCGAACCCTGCTCTCCCACGAGAGCAGCGCACTCCGTAACCACAAAGGCCAAGATCCATTCGTGATACATATTGAGCGCAACACAATTTATACACATTTTCCCCTATGCCTATGAGAAATATAAGCAGAAAACTCTCGCCCACGCCCAGCGATGGCATTACCACCGGGCCACCACACGGTTGCTGATATGGAACCGCGCTTTACGTTTATAATCATACTTTCCTTCGATTGGCTTGGGCCACGAATGTGTGAGGCCTCTGTCTCGTTTTTTTGCGCCGAATGGGCCAACGGCCCATATAGCTGTCTGGATGTCCTGTATCCCTGCTGGCCCACCCAGTCAGTGGGTATGGCTAAGGCTGCCCATGTGAAAAAAGGTTTAAATAATATGGCAGAAATTACAGAAAATTACAGAAAATTACAGAAAATGGCAGAAATTGAATAAAAATTTGGAAATTCATACAATATTCCTTGTAACTCGAAAAATTATAAATAATATGTCAAAATGTTCATAAAAATGTAATCTACTAATTTTCATTAAACTAATATATATTTGAATAATTTAAATTCGGAATGTTTAGACGAATGAAATAAGCCATTATAAAAATTTGATTTATTTTCCAAAGATACTTAGAATTGCAACTTCTCCTCTTAAAAAAAATTAACCATATTTGAGGGCTCTACTTCTATGAACACGATAAAAGTACATACATGGTTTGCATTGCATCGGTGCATACAAAAGTTTTCAATTCCGTGTGTCGATTTCAAAATACGGTCAAAATGGGGGACATGACCGTTAGTACCTAGGGGTTGAATCTTGATGAACTCTTGGTGTATCTATTTTGAAATAGGTACTTGTACCTAAAAATGATTTTTTTCAAAAAATAAAGAGAAAACTACGAGGCACCTGTAGTTCAAATTTGGCTCGGTTTCAGCGGAATCGGCTGAAATTTGTCTTTTTCGAAAGAGGTGTATTTTGAGCCATTGAGAGGTAGTAAATTTGTTATTTGTATATAAAATATGACATAATATATTTAGAATTTTACTTTATACATTTTTGCAACATATTTTGTGTATGTGCTTCACAAAAAAACCAGTTTTGACACTCCGGGAATGGAAAATGGTGTTTTTATTCAACGAAAAATAAAACTTTCTTCGTGAACTTTGTTAGTTGTTCCAACATGCATCTTTGTGTGGAATATGGACATGTTTAAACAAACTATACCATGGATGTGGCCATAACATCCGTCATTTGCCCCGAAAGCCATGAATCTTCGTAGGAGATAGCTCATTTTTGTGAACACTTCTTCAACCAAATTGTCGTATTCCAAATTTATTATTTTTGGTGGATACTAGGACATATACAATAACACCACGCGAAGGTCTTGCATCGTTTCGAGTTTTTTTGAATTTTCTGGAATTTTCTAAGCCGGTTTCAAAATACGGTCAAAACGGGGGACATGACCGTTAGTACCTAGGGGTTCAATCTTGATGAACTCTTGGTATATATATGTTGAAATAGGTACTTGGGTACCTAAAAATGATTTTTTCAAAAAATAAAGAGAAAACTACGAGGCACCTGTAGTTCAAATTTGGCCCGGTTTCAACAGAATCGGCTGAAATTTGTCTTTTTAGAAAGAGGTGTATTTTGAGCTATTGAGAGGTAGTAAATTTCTTATTTGTAGATCAAATATGACATAATATATTTAGAATTTTACTTTGTAATTTTTGCAACATATTTTGTGTATGTGCTTCACAAAAAAAACCCGTTTTGACACTCCGGAAATGGAAAATGGTATTTTTATTCAACGAAAAATAAAACTTTATTCGTGAACATTGTTAGTTGTACAAAAATTCATCTTTGTATGGAATATGGTCACATTTAAACAAACTATGCCATGGATGTGGCCATAACATCCGTCATTTGGCCCGAAAGCCATGAATCTTCGTAGGAGATAGCTCATTTTTGTGAACACTTTTTCAACTAAATTGTCGTATTCCAAGTTTTTTTTTTGGATACTAGGACATATACAATAACACCACGCGAAGGACTTGCATCGTTTCGACTTTTTTTGAATTTTCTGGAATTTTCTAAGCCGGTTTCAAAATACGGTCAAAACGGGGGACATGACCGTTAGTACCTAGGGGTTGACTATTTATGAACTCTTGGTATATCTATGTTGAAATAGGTACTTGGGTACCTAAAAATGATTTTTTTCAAAAAATAAAGAGAAAACTACGAGGCACATGTACTTCAAATTTGGCCCGGTTTCAACAGAATCGGCTCAAATTTGTCTTTTTCGAAAGAGGTGTATTTTGAGCTATTCAGAGGTAGTAAATTTGTTATTTATAGATCAAATATGACATAATATATTTAGAATTTTACTTTGTACATTTTTGCAACATATTTTGTGTATGTGCTTCACAAAAAACCCCGTTTTGACACTCCGGAAATGGAAAATGGCATTTTTATTCAACGAAAAATAAAACTTTCTTCGTGAACATTGTTAGTTGTACCAACATGCATATTTGTGTGGAATATAGTCACACTTAAACAAACTATGCCATGGATGTGGCCATAACATCCGTCATTTGGCCCGAAAGCCATGAATCTTCGTAGGAGATAGCTCATTTATGTGAACACCTTTTCAACCCAATTGTTCTATTCCAAGTTTATTATTTTTGGTGGATACTAGGACATATATAATAACACCACGCGAAGATTTTGCATCGTTTCGAGTTTTTTTGAATTTTCTGGAATTTTCTAAACCGGTTTTCTGAAAACGGTCAAAACGGGGGACATGACCGTTCGTAGCTAGGTGCCGAATCTTGATGAACTCTTGGTGTATCTATGTTTAAATAGCTACTTGGGTACCTAAAAATGATTTTTTTCAAAAAATAAAGAGAAAACTACGAGGCACCTGTAGTTCAAATTTGGCCCGGTTTCAGTGGAATCGGCAGAAATTTGTCTTTTTCAAAAGAGGTGTATTTTGATCTATTGAGAGGTAGTAAATTTGTTGTTTGTAGATAAACTATGACATAAAATATTTATAATTTTACTTTGTACATTTTTGCAACATATTTTGTGTATGCGCTTCACAAAAAAACCCAGTTTTGACAATCCGAAAATAGAAAATGGTATTTTTATTGAACGAAAAATAAAACTTTCTTCGTGAACATTGTTAGTTTTACCAATATGCATCTTTGTGTGGAATATGGTCACATTTAAGCAAACTATGCCATGGATGTGGCCATAACATCCGTCATTTGGCCCGAAAGCCATGAATCTTCGTAGAAGATAGCTCATTTATGTGAACACCTTTTCAACCCAATTGTTGTATTCCAAGTTTATTATTTTTGGTGGATACAAGGACATATATAATAACACCACGCGAAGATCTTGCATCGTTTCGAGTTTTTTTGAAATTTCTGGAATTTTCTAAACCGGTTTCGAAAAAAGGTCAAAACGGGGGACATGACCGTTCGTAGCTAGGTGCTGAATATTGATGAACTCTTGGTGTATATATGTTTAAATAGCTACTTGGGTACCTAAAAATGATTTTTGCAAAAAATAAAGAGAAAACTACGAGGCGCCTGTAGTTCAAATTTGGCCCGGTTTCAACGGAATCGGCAGAAATTTGTCTTTTTCAAATGAGGTGTATTTTGAGCTATTTATATGTAGTAAATTTTTTATTTGTACATAAAATATGACATAATATATTTATAATTTTACTTTGTACATTTTGTCAACATATTTTGTGTATGTGCTTCACAAAAAAATCCAGTTTTGACACTCCGGAAATGGAAAATGGTATTTTTATTGAACGAAAAATAAAACTTTCTTCGTGAACATTGTTAATTGTACCAATATTCAACTTTGTGTGGAATATGGTCACATTTAAACAAACTATGCCATGGATGTGGCCATAACATCCGTTATTTGGCCCGAAAGCCATGAATCTTCGTAGAAGATAGCTCATTTATGTGAACACATTTTCCACCAAATTGTTGTATTCCAAGTTTATTATTTTTTGGTGGATACTAGGACATATATAATAACACCACACGAAGGTCTTGCATCGTTTCGAGCTTTTTTTTGAATTTTCTGAAATTTTCTAAGCCGGTTTCGGAAAACGGTCAAAATGGGGGACATGGCCGTTGGTACCTAGGTGTTGAATATTGATGAAATCTTGTTGAATCTATGTTGAATTATGTACTTGGGTACCTAAAAATGATTTCTACAAAAAATCATGAGCAAACTATGAGGCAGCTGTAGTTCAAATTTGGCCCGGTTTCAGCGGAATCTGCAGAAATTTGTCTTTTTCAAAAGAGGTGTATTTTTAGCTATTTAGAGGTAGTAAATTTGTTATTTGTAGATCAAATATGACATAATATATTTAGAATTTTACTTTGTACAATTTTGTCTCATATTTTGTGTATGCGCTTCACAAAAAAACCCATTTTTGACACTCCGAAAATGGAAAACGATGTTTTTATTCAAAGAAAAATAAAACTTTCTTCGTGAACATTGTTAGTTGTTCCAATAGGCATCTTTGTGTGGAATATGGTCACATTTAAACAAACTATTCCATGGATGTGGCCATAACATCTGTCATTTGGCCCGAAAGCCATGAATCTTCGTCAACATTGTTAGTTGTTCCATTATGCATCTTTGTGAGTAATGGTGACAGTTGTGGTGAGGTGGAACGTCGGGGGATGGTCGGTGCAGCGGTGGAGGTGGAATGTCGGGGGATATTTTTGGTTCTCCGGGAGGCAAAGTGTCCGGTGACACATAAGTGGTGGAGGTTCCACCCAACTGTTTATTCTAGTGTGATGGTTTTGATTGATGAGAAGTTCTATCAAGTTTTCTAGGCGTTTTGGTGATTTTTTTGCGGGTTGCAGGAAAGACGTACGACAATCACGACTAAGCGAGATTAATATACTTTACATTTCTACAAATTCTACAAATTTCTAATAGTTTTGAACCCTAAAATTTCCCTCCAAAGTCCAAACAAAAAAAGGATTTCCCTCCCAACTCTGTGTACCCGAAAATATCTCCCGCGGGGAGATAATTTCCCCGCGCACTCCCTCCGGCTCCGAGTCACTCGGTCACCCACTCCCCACCCAATTCCCCTCCCACAAACCCTAGAACACTCCTTCCGCCGCCGCCTCTCTCCAAGTTCCTCTTACTCCCTCGCCACCGGCCTCCTCCCGAGCCCCTCCCTACTGTATATGCCTCTCCGACAAGGCCGCCGCCGGATAGACCTTCTATCCTTTCCATCGCGCTGCAACCATTGATAGCCGTCGCCCCTTCTCCACACGCCACCATCTCTCGCCCCGAGATCCACTCCTCCCCGATGAGCACCCGAGCCTCAGATCCGCTCCTCAACACCTGATCTTTTCCTCACCTTCGCCCACGACCCAGCCCCCTTCCTCCCTCCACCATCTCTCGCCGCAAAATTGTCGTCGTAGGTGCCGCTCGATGTGGCCTCGTGGTCGCTGGATGTGTACCTCGGTTCCTTGCAGCCGGTGTGGCCTGCCATACATCTAGATGCCATCCCCAATCTCAATCTCCTTCCCCAAACCACCACCATGGCATCAACCGGTTTCTGAACTCATCGGCGATGAGGTTCTGGGCCACGGAGGCACTGGATGTGCGTGCGCCGGAGGATGGAGAGGTCGATGTTGTCAAGGAGGTCGGACCTGGAGCGGCGTAGCAGCAAAGAAGAAGGGCGGATCCGAGCTGGACATCAAGGGGCTGGTGGGACGCGGCGTGGGCGGCGACAGGGGCTTCTTGGCAGAGGTGGGTACACTGGGGCAGATCCGGCGCCGCAACATCTCCAGGCTGCTGGGATTCGTCTCCAACAACAGTATCGTCAGGTACGCCTTGCCGTGCGCTTCGGCTCTCGCGTCTCCCCCCTTTGCTTAGGTTCGTTTTTTCTCATGGAGTATAACGAGCAGTAGGGTAGGGGTTTGGATTATGAAGTCGGTAGGCGTCGCTCCTGCTTCTTTCACTCGAATCTGAGGGCAGGAATCTGGGTTCCACTCTTTTGGAAAGGAGTCCACTTCTTTGACTCTTTAGCAGCAACTTGTTACTCTATGCCGGTGCAAATCTAGTGGAGGTGCTCATTTAGAAAGCTTCAAGGAGATATGCTTCCCGTTTTGATTGTGAATGTGTTTATCACTAATCCATAAGTACTAGGAACTGGTTTGTCTCTTTTTTGTTTAAGAGAAGTATCATGCCTTTGGTGATTGTGGAGTGTGTCTATCACTAGTAGGAACTCGTTTGTATCTTTTTTGTTAGATCTGTTACTGTCAAGGTCTTATTCAAGTTCAAGGTCTTTGTTGTTCTTGGAGTAGTTCAGTTTCAGCATTGTTTGTACCCACACATCAAGCTGAAACCTGTAGTACATGTTGGAAAAAGAAAATTCAGTAAGGAAGTGCAATGCAGATAGCAACAAGATTATGCAAAACAAGTGACAACAACACTTCGGATCATTATGTTGTATTATAAGCATTTGATCCTTCTTGATACAATCTTTGTCCGGGTAGCAACAAGATATTGCATGGAAATTTTATGTGTACTTCTAGGAGTAGGATCGTGTTCTTGATTTGTGTACTGCATAGGACTATTAGTGATTTGTGTACTGCATAGGACTATTAGTTACATCCTCTGCTGCTACTAACTTCTTCTCCTCTTTATTTTGCAGGCTGCTAGAATGGTAGGGGATTACATAGAACAAAAGGACCATCCAATAGCAAAGTAGCCCACGTTGTACTGGGATGCCACCGAGCGAAGGTGCTTCAGGTTGACCGAGCCCTCCCTCTGCCTGGATAGCGTTACTGTATTGTTTTAGAATATGCTTACATGTTTGTAAAATTTGACCGAAACAACTGTAAGTACCCCTTGGTGGCACCTGTTATGCCACCTGCTAAACTCTTATGTAAATAAGTAAATCCTGAAATTCTTCTGTTTTTCCTTATGTCTCCCCAACACCATTTTCGTTGATTTCAGAAACCATCTGACGATAGGGACCTGATGGGGGAAGTGACAAATACTCATGAGGCCATTCAGTAAGTTCAGATGATGAATCCTGAAAAATGTTTTGAACCTGCTGTCATCTTTTGCATTGTCCATCAAGAGACTAATTGGGATATGGTTTTGTGTCTAGGTACTTAGATAAGTCAATTGCCACGGTACAGATGGAGCTGGCAGCGAGGCACAAGGTTGTTGGCCGATTTAGCAATTGTTTTAAAATTTCTAGAGGCTCAGCGAGATCCCAAACAGGATCCTAAGGAACAAAAGGTATATTCTCTCCTGAAAATGCTCGAAATGGAGCAACGTGATATCTGTTTGTCTGTATTAAAACTGAGAGGAATGAACCCTTTTCTATGAGCTATGTTGTACCATGGCCATCGAGCCGATAACATGATATTTGGTAGACAATGTTTAGGATTTGGCTATATAAATTAGGATTAGTTTTCCAGCATGTTTCTTCTGTCCAACTGAGTAGAACAAGTACTACACTGGAATTGGTTTCCTATTTAGAAACTAACATTGGTTTATCTGTTTTAAACCATGCATCAATTTTTAGTTCCTAAGGGATGCTACCAGTCTGCTCCTTATATGCAGAAATGTATTCTTGTTATACCACTTATTAGGTGCGTCTGTGTGTTTGTGTGCTATGTGTGTGTTGTGCATTCTTCTCAAGTGCACTGTGTGTTTGAGCAGCTAATGCTAACATTCTAACCCTATCCCGTTGCTCGTCTGATTTTCAGGTAAAGAAGTTCAAGAAAATGGCAGCGGCTGCTGACATAGTCCATTTTGATGGCATGACCCTCATTTTGGTGTGATTTGAAGTTCATTTTGCTCACTTTTAGTTGCTGGATGGGAAGTTTTGGTATCACTTTGATGAATTTACTTAGATCGTGCTTGTAGTGAGATGTACTAGTCATGTGTGAATGCTGGTTGTTGAATATGAGTTTTGTGTTGATTTCCATTCTTGGAATGTGTTGTAATTCAAATTTACCGGAGTTCATATGTGTTTACATGGATTTGAAGTTGTCTTATAATTATGCAATTGGTTTAACAGTAAAATGCCGATGGTGAAAATAATTGGGCTGTAATATAAGGCCTCGACCCAACTAGCCCAACTACTGCTGGGATGTATTCAATAATATTGAAAAAAAACAAAAAAAAACGCTTGAATTGTGAATCCGAAGCCATGGCCCAAAAGAACAAAAAAGAGCGTGGAAAGGCCAGGGCCCACGAAAAAATTGCCCATAACATATTGAATTTGGTCCATTTAGCTGAAAAATCTGCCAGGAAAAATAAAACTTCAATGGGCCAAAATGTTGGGCTGGCCCATATGGAGGAGCAACATGGACTGGGCTAAATCTCTTTCTTGACCTACTAAGTTGGTCATAATTTTGCCACGTAGGATTGGCCACGTAGGATCTGACGTGGCTATGGCAGGATATCACGTGACCAAATCAATTGGTCATAGGTCATGACCCCTATGATTGGGTCATAGAGTCTATGACAATTCCATTCAATTAGTCATTGACGATCAAATAAGACGCTCGGTATTTGACTTTTCATTTTTTGGTCAAAAAGGGGTCATGAATGAAACTACGTGATCTTCTAATGACAAAAATTGAGGGTCATGTATCAACATATTTCTTGTAGTGTCTATTAAGTTCATTTAGTCCCGCAAAAGAATAGATTAGATAGTTAGTCAGAAGGCACCATATAAATCTGGGAGGCCGGGAGAGAGATGGAAAACGGATTGGCTCGTAGTGAATTTGTGACGGCAGGATGGAATCAGATAGTGTCCTCGTCCATAGTCCTGTGTGATGGGACTGTCGGCTCTTGCATCACGGGAATCTATTGGGCAACATAACCATCATCTTGACAGCATTAGCTTCACGTATTAGCGACCTGCAAATAGCTGGGAAAGTGATGGCTTAATGAGTTCTATTCTGGTTCACCGGGTGAAGCCAGGTACATCTTGTGAAGAAATGGATAGTAGATATAGCCTCTGCTGCAGTTACAAATAGAGGAGCGGAGAAGACCCAGTGGCGGAGCCAGGATTTTCCTAATGGGTATGCGAAGTTAAGGAATTATGTTTTCAGTGAATCTATAAAAATAGAAACTATTCATAGTCCTTAATGTTAGTTAGTTACAATGCAAGGACAAAGGGCACAGCCGCACAACAGCAAAATCAGAAACTGAGTATTGATCCACATTTTTGTTTAGAATTTAACCACTCGTTCTAGTCATTTTAGCCGGCTTTTTTATGTGCGTAGTACGATTTGGGGAGCAGCTCAAACTGAAGTTAGGCGCAGTTAGTAGTACACGACGTGGGATCTCTCGAAGCTCTCTATATTTTGATTTTGGCTGTGTTGTACACATAAAACCTGTATGTGAGTTTATAGGCTGGTTTTATTTTGCATATAATATTGGGTATTCATTGCATACCCTTGAATTAGTCTAGCTACGTCCCTGAGAAGACCTGGCTGTAAATGGGAATTAGAAGGAGAGAAGACGTGGTGGAATTCCATGCTTGTTAGCGATAATCTTTCCTAATTAGCGTTGAGTTAGAAAAGTGTTAAATTCCTAGTATGTCTGGCTTGCATGCCATACTAGTGCTCGTACGTGTCTAGTCCGTGTCCTATTAGAAGTGCTACGTGCTGGTTGGTTTAGTTTCCAACTAGTACCGGTAGTAATTCTATACGGAGAAAAGTGAGTTTGTGTGCGACTAGGTTGAGGTTGTGTTAGGTCGGTTGTTCATGCATATATATGCACAGCCAGGTACGTGAGTTTGTAAGCCAGATTGTACCGAGAAAAACACAGAAATAAAGAGAGGATTTAGAGGGCGCGATACGTGCCTTTGGCAAAATATTTTCATGCGCGTGTGTCCGTCTAGTTTGATGTGATCGATCCTGTGGGGAATCCCAACATTTGGTATCAGAGCAAGGTCGAAGATTTGAATCCACGCTTGCCCCGGGGAGGCGACCTGAACTAGCGCCTCGGGGCGGGCGATTGTCGTTCGTTGGAGCAACAAGAAGGAATACGGCGGGCGATCGTCGTTGGACAGAGCGAGAACGATGAGACGGCATGGAGCTGTCGCCGGAATGGCGGTGGAGGTGGATGATCGTTGATGGATCGGTGGTGCTGAGATGCGGTGCCGGGAGTCTCGTCAAGATCGTCAACCGGGTGGTTAGATGAGTCAAAGTGTGTGCAAGTTTACACGTGTGGTCAGCGTCGTGTCAAGTGAGTCGTTGGTTTGTCCAAGTGCTCGTCTCTGTGAGGATCTATTGCAGTTGAAGCGTCGCGGTTGAGGGACTGTCCGGTGTGATTTATCACCATGGACGAAGGCACAAAAAACAAGGTGGCGTGTGGCTATCAACGCGGCTCAAACAGGTCTATATGTCTCGACGAGAGGATCAAGTTCAAGTGTGAGGGGGCGGTAAACCAGAGAAGGTGAGTCTCTTCAGTGAGGCCATGACTCTACATGAGGCTGGAGTGGATGGTTTAGTCCACGAGGTGTCGGCATGTATCACAGCTAGGTGGATGGAGTGATCCACGGGTGGTGTTACCACAAGGTTTCTAGCGTGGCTGGGTAGTCCATATCATGTTTGAATTGGTCCGTAAAATTCGCCAAGTCGAAATTGGGGAGAGCCAAATAGACTTGTCGTGGTGCGAGAAGTAGAAAAGACGCGGATCTGCAAGGGAATCAAGATCGGAGGAGCATGGAAGACCTAGAGTCAAGATTAGGGAGAGATTGTTAGCGATAATCTTTCCTAATTAGCGTTGAGTCAGAAAAGTGTTAAATTCCTAGTATGTTTGGCTTGCATGCCATACTAGTGCTCGTACGTGTCTAGTCCGTATCCTATTAGAAGTGCTACGTGCTGGTTGGTTTAGTTTCCAACTAGTACCGGTAGTAATTCTATACGGAGGAAAGTGAGTTTGTGTGCGACTAGGTTGAGGTTGTGTTAGGTCGGCTGTTCATGCATATATATGCACAGCCAGGTACGTGAGTTTGTAAGCCAGATTGTACCGAGAAAAACACAGAAATAAAGAGAGGATTTAGAGGGCGCGATACGTGCCTTTGGCAAAATATTTTCTTGCGCGTGTGTCCGTCTAGTTTGATGTGATCGATCCTGTGGGGAATCCCAACAATGTCGATCCAATTTCCCCGCGGAAGAAGAAATACACGCGTGATGTGCTCACACCTAGCCATAATCTAGAAAAAAGGAAAACATTACATCTGACACATAACTAATCACCGTAGTTTTGAGAAGCACCGGACAGAAATACTCCCTCCGATCCGAATTAATGGTCGCACATTCACACAAGGCTTAGACAAAACTTTGGCTAGCCCTCCGACCATTAATTCGGATCGGAGGTAGTAATTGAGTTGATGTGTTTTGCACAAAATTTCAGCTTGCAAACATTAAATGCATCTTAGTGGGGATGAACTTTATAGATAAGTACTATAGATTTATAGTGAGACAAATTGTGCTAAAAGATCATCTCTCTTAGCTAAGATAAGACAATTCTTTTTTTTTTCTCTCTCCTACACCTCAGCAATTATCCTATATGATATGGATAAGATATAGCCACTGTACATGCCCCTTGGTGTTTCACCGAGTGTGGCAGGTAGGTATGCGTTGCTGTCATCGCGTTGGGTCAATCAAAACACTAGTCAACCATCAGGGTTCTTGATTCACGGCTCACGGGGCGGAAACTGCATCGTGAAGCTTATCTGAACTTGGCTACAGTTATCATCCTCCACACGAAGCCAAGCTAGTCTAGGAGAAAACGGAATTCCCGACAATGTACGTACATGATGCGAGAACTTTAGTTAAATTACACTCTAAGCGTACGTGTGTGCATATAATATCAACCCTCACACAAACCATACTTTCCGCGAGAACTATACGATCTTGGACATATTGGAAGATTTAAAAGGTCAAGACATCAATCTTGCTAAAGAAACCGGCTTGCCCTACGGCCGCGCGCCAACTAAGCTGCAACGGGCGACCCACATGCATCATCAGCCATGATCCCGGAAAAGCATTGCCACTCGTATGTTGCCCCCCCCCCCCCCCCCCCCCCATACTATCAGTGCCATCCATTTGCTCCAGCTGTTGGAGATTCGTGCTAAGAATTTTTGCAAAGCAGCTCTCTCTTTTGTGACATTGCAGATTTGCTCATCGCCCATTGTAGTTTTAGTTTTTTTCAAATATACATTTTTCAGTCTTCTCCACTCATACTTCCGAGTCAAGTTCTGAAGAAGAATCTCATTCTGCAATTATCCTCTTTTTTTCATCTCATCCTGCCGGTCCCTGTTTCTTCTTCTTATAGTTCATAATTTGTTCATGCATCTTTTTCATACAAAACAGTGACAAAAAATCATTCAAAATTCACAGATGATTATTTCACAAATTCACCAAAATCTTGTGAAGTATCAAGCTTAATATGATTTGTACAGATTCTAACACAAATTTAATTTACATGGAACGATACGAAAACGATTCTAACACAGATTCTAACACACCATATATTTTTCTCCTTCGAAGAATAAAAAAAATATCATATAATTTTCCCTTCATACATTTCCATATAAATTTGATTGAACATTTCTGGGAATATTCATACAAGTTTCATACACAATTCACACCGCATTACAAAAAAAATATTACATCACAGATTGTGATTCATAAATGTATCATACTAGAATCGCCCATGATTCATACGCTTGCTTGCTTCTGCAAAATAACTAACTGAACAAAAGTTTTAGACGTGCACAATAACTGATTCATATTAGAATCACTGAAATTTAATCAACACAATTTGAAAATAATTACAGAGATTTTAACAACAGATCCATACAAGATTAATAACTAGTTCATATGCTAATTACAGAAAATCAAGTAGAAATTTAAAGTACACACTTCCAAATCTGAGAAAAAAAAGAACACAGATCCAAGCCTTAGGAGTCCATATCCTGGAAAAAAACAAACAGAAAAAATCCAACGACCAATCTTTACTATTAAGGTTACAGTGGTCGTGAGGCGGTGTCACACTTCTAACAATTTACAAAAATGCCACCGGTTCGGGTGCTAAAAACGAGCTGCTAAAAACGACCGCTGATTCTCTCATAAAATATCCCCGTTTCGGGTGCTTTCATTCTAACTAATTTCCTTTATTTTAGTTGGATATATACTAACATTAGATTTGTTAGTTGCGTGTGATGCATGCAGCCTCATCTACCGAAAGTTTGTTACGCATGTAAAGTAAACCTTATCTCTACTAGTCAATCGTCCCCGTTCCCTCCTCTCTCTCGCCCTGATAAATATGGTATTGGCGTTGAGACTTGAGCGCACCGGCTCACCGCCGCTCCCCGCACCCCTGTGATGGTGTCCATGGTTAGAAAGCAGGTCCTGCTCCTGGCGCTGGTGCCGACCTAGGGAGCCTAACAACGGCCGCCTCGACCCTCCGGTGGTCTCCGTCATGCTGGCCTTTGTGCTCGGGGCATGCGCCCAGTCGCCCACATCCTCGGCTTCTCCTTCGCTCCAAGTTCTACCGTCACGTCGGCTTCCAGATCGTCGTCTGTGAGGCCCAACTCGGCAAGTCTGCGGGCGGCGACGCTGTCGACTCGAGTACCAGGACAGGTAGACGGAACTGTGTTAGGTAACCATGTCGATTGCAGCGTCTGAATTTAATTAGTACTAGCAATATCTATAATAATAACTAAATAGATGAACCCCACTACCATATTTCTCTCAACATGCAGCTATGCCACCTCATCAGGCCCACCCAATCTTTCCAATGTGCCACGTCATTTTCTTTTATTTTTAGAGCTAAACGTCCGTACCTCTTCGGCCTGAAAGATCTGAACGTGCATGGCTGCATATGCCTATTCCTTTTCCAGCTACAAGCCCATCCTTTAGCCCATTCCTCAGCCCAGCCCAGTGCCTATTCCTCTTCTCCATGGAACCGGTCTGGATCCACATCCACGGACCAGCACATCGCTCTGTCTTCCACCTGTGTCGTCTCTCTCTTCCTCTCCCCTAATCATGAGAAACGCCTCCTCGGGTAACCGATGGATGAATACCAGAAGTCCTAGGTAGTAGGCCTCAGTCTATATTATTCGCATCGCCACATCCACGGTGAGCATCTGACATGCAGCTCATATGCCGCCGCGGCGGTCCACTCCTTGCCGTCTCTCCCCGTCGGCCCGTCCCTTATCACAACTTCCATTTATTCATAACTTCGAACTTCCTTGGGTCCTCGGGACTTACGCTGAAGCAGTCATCTTTCATGGTTCTCTTTATGTGCTGGCCCTTCTCGCTACGGACATAGAGTCTGGCTTCACGGCTCCCATTGGTACGTGCACTTCACATCTGTTAATAATTTAACTTTTTCCGTATTACACATCTGAGTTCAATCGTTCTACTACGAATAAGACACTTTCGATGTATCATTGTAGTGCCTCTTTTACTGATACTCTAAAATATTTATAATACACATTTATTTGTGTGTCATCTGATCCCTCTCATGGACAATGATGCCAATCTGCAGCATGTTAACCTTTAGGGCTCAAAGAGGGAAACATAAGAGCAGACCTATTCTTCCACAAATATGTAATCCAAGTATTCCAATGACCAGGTGAAGTGCTCTCATTCGGTGTAATGCAAAACAACTTTTTTACTTGGAGGTTTCCTTTCACAAAGGATCGATCCCTGACATATAGCATAATAATGTGGCGTACGTCATCAATTCTGTTGAACATATAGTTCTTGAAGTTCAAGTATTTTAGTGCAGGTTTTGATTTTCTCCACAAAGGCATACTCGCTTACCCTCCCGACGATCTCTACAAGAACAGAAAATTGATGGACTCTTATGAGAATTTCACGTAATATCTCCCCATTTAAATGTATTGCACGTCTGTCCTGAAACCAATTTGTTCATATCGTTCTACAGCATGGATTGTCGTCCGGCCGCACAGCCGGCCTCTCCCACAAAACGCTTACCGGCGGCACATGTCAGCACTCCCTCCCGTCTTCTCCCTTATGAATATTTCATCTTCCATCTCTCAAGTGGTAATAGACTTCCTATTGGTTTGTGTTCCCAGATTTATTTTTGCTTAATCCAAATCTCAATTTAAGCAAACTTACTGCAACTCACACCATACGTGCAGCCTAGCTTTTCTGTGCTAGCAGAATGCCACCAGCTCGTGATTTTACTTGGTCGCCAAACCCCAACCCTCCGTGATCTCATCCACTATCTTTTATTCATAGATTTTAGATTATCTGGCCTTCCTTACTTGATGTCTAGACCGACCTTATTTTTTTTTGTGTGTAGTCTGTGTGATTGCAAAAGGAGGAGCACAAGTGTTTTTTTAAACTGTGTATCTTTATTTGATTTTATTGCGTTTACTAATATCTGCAGGAACCAAGTGGTTAGTTTTTCAATATATGTTTCCTGCTGACATGATATTCAAAGAAAACCAGTTTCGTTCATCTTCTATTTTACTGTTTTATCACCCATGTTTTCTAATTAATCTCTGTGCTTCTCATTTTCAGGTGCATATAGCTTCTATTAGCTGTCAATGGGTTCGTATCTATTGATCAGTTATACATCTTGGATAAGATGCAACAAACTGGTCACTTACTATTCGCGGTTTTTGTTCTTTTATGTAATCTCCTTGAACAACAAAACTATTCATGTTTATTAAGGTTTGCTTTCAAGTTTCAACATATCTGAATCCAAATATTTCAGATTGTATCTACAAAAGGAATGGGAAGGTGATGCAATGAAATAAGAACACATGGCTTTGCATACAAAAGAAATATCAACTGTGCACGTTTTGGTACGAGTCGTGGATGTCCTCATGTTGCTTCCAACTGAATTCACTATGTTGTCAATCTGATTATCTTGAAGTACAGCTATAAATCAATGTCAGCTCTATTGATTTTTGTCCAAGCCTTATTTCTGTATGGTTTGCTAAACCATGATTTTCACTATACCATTTCTAGAACATAACAACTTATGCTCTGTAATATTCATATTGTCCAATAATTTAAGGATCTGCCATTCGTATTGTCCACGAATTTATATCATCTTTCATATTCATATTGTCAAACAATTTATTTCTAAATGTCCCGCTGCAACGCGCGGGGCATCATCTAGTTCTTAAAACAGAGCAATACACTTCTGCTTGTGTATTGACTGAACTGAACTGATGTATTCACTAAATCCTTATATTTACTGGATCGTGCATCTGAATTAAGAAACTAACCATGGTCTTCTAATTGCTCCACTCATGCACTTGCTGAAGAAAATTACAGTCAATTATTTTGGTCAGGTATGTACTATGTACTTAGTAGGAGCAAGTTTACAAAAGTTTGGAATTTCTCTCGGTCTGTTGGACGTCACGTTTGTCTTGAATTTATCTTTTGTGTCGTCCGTGCCATCTATGTCCACACCATGAACAATTTTGTCAGGGGAAGGTACCTACCAGCCTCATTCGTTCTTTCAAAATCAATCTCATTATGCCATTTTTATCTATGGAATATATTTCTACATGATTTCCTTAATACTTTTATTCTGGAAGAATTCTCTTAACGTGTTGTCTGCAGATATTGCATTCTAAGAATTTTTCCTTTGCCACGAGGTTGTCGGAAGCAACGATGCATCGCCACCCAAATGTCTCAAATAGCTTGTGATCAAGAGCTTTGAGGTCCGTAGGGCGAGCTATATTCCTTTATTTACTCTCGTGATGATTCTTTTCTCCACTTGTTCCAAGCCTAATTTCTTTATTGGCAAACTGAAAAAACTTACTGTGGAGTTTGCGCTCACCACAGCTCTCTGAACCCTGGGGACATGGGTGGCCGCTGCGACCGCAGTCCTAGGCGCAGCCAAAAGTGGAGGGCGACTCCCGCTCTTCCTTTCTCTCTCAATCTCTCACTTGTATCTGCAGCCACACGGGTAGCGACCAGGAGCAGTTCATCAAGTTTCAGGGTGAAGAGGATAAAAATGAATGGGTCGCTGACAGAAAACAACAACAATTTGTCTCGTGATTTTTGTTGTGTAGAGATTATTTAGGTCATTTTTAAAAATATATTGATCATTCTTGTAATGAAGTTGGATGGATTATTAGTTTTTCTTAGACAGTGGATGGATTATCAGTTAATTGCACCATCATTTCTTGTGAAATCTTATTTCAAAATAAGTGCATGATTGCTTTGTACTCTAACCTGTCTGTTGATTCTCCAGCTAGAAACTCACGAGTGCAGAGTGCTCAATTGCAGGTTAAACATGCTGCTTGTGATAAGCTTCGGTTGTCCCTATTACTTTTCACTGATAAGATCATTGGCAGGCCATTCCGTGTAAAATAAATTCACAGTAGGAGTACATGTTACTTGGTTGTCTTTTCCTGGCCATTTTCAAAAATTGGCGGTAGAACTTCTAAGCTGATGCGGCCATTTACACCATAGTTGCTTGTAAGTCTAATCTTATGTCATATATAATTATTCAAGTATATTCACTTGTTATATTTGAAACATGTAAAGAACAATTTAATAATCATACTTTCCTACAAGTGCAATATATGATATTTCTTTACAGATTTCCTATTCCATATATTCCACCGTTTTAGTCGACTTTTCGGCCACACGATAATGCGCAAAGATGTGTAATATTGTTATGGTTCCTTGTTTTTGACATAATGAGAGAGATGCAAAGAGAAGTCCAACCCTACATTGAGAACTCCACCAACTAGGATGAGTCGGAGTCGGAGTTGGAACGGAGCTCGATGCAGACTAAAAGAGTGTCGGGTCATTAGGAGGAATGACGAGCTAGCGCGGTGGCATTGTCGTCTGATGTGAAGGCAGAAACATGGTGGGGCCACAAAAGGTGACAGTTCTAGACCAGCGAGAACATGCATGGCGATTGTAGGGTGGATTTAAATTTAAAAAGTATGACTGAACTTTACACCCTTTTTTATGGTTATTGTATGCAAAGTTTCCCTAAAGTAAGAAAATGGCATTGACCAATGGAGGAAACGAAAAGAAGTACCAACCACTTAGCATGAGAGCATCCCAAGCTCATATGCTCTTCCTGATGTCAAATTCAGAACTAATGTAACATAACTCAAAAAGGTTTGGGGAAAATCGGAGACAAACATGTACAAGTTCTTTATGTATGTGCAAAGTTTCGTAAAGAAATGACTTTTTTGTGCTCTGTGGCCAATTTTTTGTATCCAGCGTGGGATTTAAAAAGCTTTGTATTTTTTTGCGCATAGCACAAAAAGTAGTTATTTCTTATGAAAATTTGCGCATATATAAAACACTTGTACCGCCTCCGTATCAAAATATAAGATGTTTTAGTTTTTCCTAAACAAAATGTATCTAGACATGTTTTAGTGTGTAGATTCATATGCATCTACACACTAAAACATGCCTACATACGTTTTGTTTAGAAAAAGTTAAAACATCTTATATTTTGATACCAAGGTAGTACATATTTGTCTCTAATTCTTTTTGAGTTGTTTTGCTTTTTTCCCAAATATTGTAACCAAGCAAGAACGTATGAGCTCTCGAGCTATATTGAATTTCTGGCACTTATCATGATATATATGATTTAAATTAAGTTTCCTAGAAGTCACTCTTAATGCGCGTTTGTAAAATATAATAATTATTTTATCGATGTTTCTAAATATTTGTTCCTATCCCGTTGCAACGCACGGGCATTTAGCTATAGAAATACAAGCCTAAGGAGCCCATATCCTGGCCATATCCATGAGCTTGCTAGTCCCTTCACGCGCATGGCGGACAAGATCCAGTTGAAATACAAGGAAAGTTAAAAAAAAAAAGTGAAGAGGGCGGATCAAGGGGCCAAGATACGGGCCACGGTGCCTCTGCTAGCCAAATCAATACAAGAAATCAATCAAGAAAAAAGGAAACATGGTCCATGGTCCCGTGCAGATCCAATAAACCACAAAAACATTGAGCATAGCCCAGATCCGGGCAAGGAGCCGGAATGTTGAGGCCACCTGATGAGGGGATAGTAACCCGGTATGCCAACCCCAGGTGTAATCCGGCCCAAACGGCATATGGACCAAATCCGGCTAAGGACGCAGAAGCTTCTGGAAGGCCCAGGGCTTGTAAGGATCGTAACCCGGATTGTGGGTTACGATAAGGAAAGCTAGGATACGTATGTAGAATTCGAGTAGGACTCAAGGAGCGCTTTGTATGGCAAGCCAAAGGGGGTATGAGTACTATATAAACCAACCCCTAGGCTTCGCCTGCCAGAGATTCAGGTCATAACTGTAACACCTATTATCGAGTATCCAGTATAATCATATCGAGATCCGGCGAGTTGTTTTCCGGCTCTTAGATTGCTTTTCGCCATGTCTTCCTTCGAGCTAAACCCTCTCCCAAATACCTGTGTCGACTTGCCCCTAGATCAGTTACCCCCGGTAACATCTGCCGTGATTATCCCACGACAGTTGGCGCCCACCGTGGGGCCTGCGTCCAAAGGTGTTTACATCACGGGAGAAGCTCGGAAGAGCATGAAGAACCTCATCGTCGGAGAAATCTACGTCAACAGCAAAGGAGAGAAGATGGTAGACGATTCTGGCTGGGGGCCAGAGTCGGATCACCTCGAAACCGGATCCGTCGTGACAGTCGGCAGCATCAACGTCTTCATCGGTATGGTATGTACTTCCAGCTCGAATTGTGATAATATCGGATCTGATTCTGTGTCAGGGGAAGACGCGTATGTCCGATCGGAAAAAGAAGAATCGATTGGAACAACGGGTCAGATAGAGAGGGAGGATGATACCGAGTCTATCCGGGATTTGTCGGAGGATCGATATGAAAGGGAAACCAGCGAGGAAGAACAGTACGAATCTACACCGGGCATCATGCGCCGGGTTGCGGTTTATGCGGCTCCTGCGACCAATCTCAATCAAGAAAACGCGGCCGCGGCACCAGCTGGGGGGGTTCAGGCAGCGGCTCAGCAGCAAGGACCAGTTGACCCGGTCTTGGCCCAAGTCGATGGAGAGTCGGCGTCTGTCACCAGTCGCCCAGCGGACGAGGAGCGACACGCAAATATGTTCGGGTTCCAAGCAAACCGGACACCGGGGGCGGGCCCCTCAAACCCGCGTCACCCGGCTCTGTTTGATAATAACTTGATTTTGGACCCCACAGTTTTGGCCACAGTTATTACCCCGGAAAACGCAGCAGAACGTGTAAGAGACCTGGACGTAGCTCGTCGTGCATTGGAGCAGCAGAGAAGGCAAGTGGAAGCAGAAAGGCAGGGGATGGCCGCGCGGCAGCGCGAATTGGATGACCGAGAGACCCGGCTCCGGGAGGAAACGACGAGGATTCACCAAAGGCATCGAACTATGTTACCGGCAATGGGCGGGGTTATCAACCCAACTGCCCTGGTGTTCACGCCTCAAGATCAGCCAATCCCACCGGCGAACCAAGGGACCATACCGCAACCAGCAACGGGAGTACAGCCAGTAAACGCGCCAGCCGGATTACCCTTGCCTCGGACGGGGGCGACAGCCGGCAACACCATGCCGCCTCCACCATCGCGATTCCGCACCCCAGCAGGTCACTACAACAACCCCATGGACAACGTGTATGCAGCAACACTCGCGTTAAACCAGATTCCTGTGGGAAACTCGCCTCATGCGGAAGGAACCCGACGAGCAATCGATCTGCTACACACTGCGGTAGCACAGCAAGCCAATTATCCGGATCATAGAAGCGGGATGCATGGGACGCCGTACGTCAGTCAGCAACAGGGCAATGTCCAAACAAGTGCGGCACGACGAAGGGAAGAGCAGCAGCAGATGCCGCCCCCACCGCGCGTCCAGACGGTACCGGCCGTATCAGCAGCACAGGCAGTGGTGGACAGCTCCAGGGCCAGAAGAGCCGGGGCCGGGTCTGCAGCGCACGAGTTACCGGTGGTGCCGCACCCCGTGGCACCCCCAGCCGGGTCACGTGTTTCCCGGGTAAGACCAGCCACAACCACCCTTGCGGGACCCAAGTGCCTCTCGGACGATATCAGAGCGGAACCTTACCCGGAAAAGTTCAAAGAACCGGGGAAAGTAGTGAACTACGAGCCAACAATGGATCCGGAAACGTGGCTGAGCAGCTACGAGATGGCAATGTCAATTCGCAATGCGTCCGAGAATCTTCAAGCCAAGTTCATGTACTTAATGATGTCAGAGGGAGCAGCAAAGTTATGGTTCACCAATCTACCGGAAAAATCGATCAAATCGTGGGAGGAGCTAAAGACCGCATTTATCAAGCACTTTCATGGGACATGCCGGAAGTTATTTACTATTGATGATTTAGAAAGATGTGTTCAGAAGAAAGGAGAGTCCGCACGCAGCTGGGTACGCCGGGTTATGGAGATACTCCACTCGTCCACGGATATCCAGCCTAAGGACGCGCTGCAAGCTATGGCAAAAACATGTAAGTACGTTCCTTTAGTGCAAAAGCTAACTCGTATGAAGTCTAGTAGGAATGCAGCGGAGATTACAATGGGAGAGTTAATGGATGCGTGCAACAAACACGCTGCAACGGATACCACAGAGGAGGAAGTTGATGACAAGAAAGCAAAAGCAAACGCAAGTAGCAGTGGGAAAACCGGCAATGGGTCGGCGCCAAACAATAATGGAAGTAGCCAAAACAAGCGGCCGTTTGAAGGGAGTTCCGAGCTTGTAGCCAACACGGAGGCCGGGTCTTCAAGACCCAGATCCGAAGGAAATTTTAATACTGGAAATCACAATGGGGGACACTACCAAGGACCTCCAAGACCAGGCAACAGTTGGGACATATTTAGGATGGCATGCCCGAAGCATAGCAGGAACGGCAAGCCGGCCAATCATTCATTGGAGCAATGTGCCGACTTACAAAGGTGGAAGAACGAGGAAGTGAACAGAGCTATGCGAGGCGCAGGCCGAGGAGGAGGTCCGGGTCTAGGTGGAAACTTGGGTAACGGACCGCTCCCAGCCGGCAATCCACCAGCTGGAAATCAAGGTAACAATCAAAATGGAGCAGGAGGTTTTCAAGCTAACCCCAAACAGCTGGGTCAGTATCATGTGCACACTACTGGAGGTTCTAGCAAGGACAAGAAGATATTGAAACAAGCAGTTAATTCAGTCTCCTCCGCTGTTCCAAGATATTTGAGGTGGTCAGAGCAAGAGGTAACATGGAGCAGAAGAGATCACCCGGATAGGATTGATCACCCGGGGGTCTTGGCTTTGGTAGTGGCGCCACAGGTCAATGGTTACGAGCTGAAGAAAGTCTTGATGGATGGAGGGAGTAGTATCAATATCCTATACTGGGAAACTTTTCTGCGCATGGGCTTAAAGGAATCACAGTTGCAAAAAAGCACAACAGTTTTTCACGGGATAGTGCCGGGTCATTCGGCATGCCCCGAAGGAAAAGTGGCATTGGAGGTAGCTTTCGGGGAGTCAAAGGACAATTATCGAATCGAGTGGCTTACCTTTGAGGTAGTAAAGTTGCGCAGTCCTTATCATGCATTGTTTGGAAGGCCGGCTTATGCCAAGTTCATGGCAAGGCCGTGTTATGTGTACCTACAGCTGAAGATCCCGGGTCCCAAGAAGACCATCACCATATATGGAAATCGAGATATAGCAGCTGAATGTGACGAGGGAGATGCGGCAATGGCCGAGCAAGCTTGCAGGAAGGAAGAGCTCAAACATTACCGTTCCAAGGTGGACCTAGAAGAGAGGACGACGACAAAAAAGCCAACTCCTGAAGGGGACAAGGCAAACATTAGGGCAGAAAAGGACCTTAAGATGGTAGGTTTCATCAGGGGCGAGCTTTCCAAATCCCCTAACAGAGAAGAAGAAGTACTGCTACACGCAGCCGATCACGTTTCAAGGACGGTATACCCGGATTGGCTACCAAATCCCATATTCATTATGAAAAGGTCTGGCGAATGGAGAATACGTATCGGTCACACCAGTGTGAGGCCGATTCCCGAGAATAACTAAAGCAGTGTAATCGACGGCAGGTTTCAGACGCGCTCTTTTCCTTACCAGGGTACCTAAGGGGACTGGAAGGTTTTTAATGAGGCGGCCTGCTGATTCAAAAAAGAAATGTTTATCAATAAAAGAAGATGCTTTCGGGTCTTATCATGGTCTTTTGCTTCAGTTACAAGTAAGTAACGTTGTTATTATCAGTACATCAATATCATCGAAATACGTTGCGTGAATTTAGGTCTCTGGGGGTTGATCTACTTCAGTAAGTAATCACAAACCCGGAGACCCGGCCATGATGCCTATGAGTTATGGGGGCTGATCACCCGTAGAAACGGGTGCGGCTACAATCCTATAACTGGACGAAGGAGCCAAATTTCTTGATTATTCTTACTTAAGCTCGATGTGACTCGCACCAAAGTGGCATGATCTGTTCACTTACGATTACAATCAAACTATGCAGCCCAATGGAGCGTGCTTGATTTTGTTTTTCGTATAGATGCAACGACATGGTATCCACGCGAAAGCCGGCTTACAGTACAAGGTAATCAAAAGGGTCATCTAAACCACAAGTCCATGCAGAGTATAAGGCTAACATAGCCGGAAACTCAACAAATATTAAGCATGACTTCAGTATTTATGAGAACAGCTATTGGTCTTCAGCTTGGTAAACAGCAGTATGTCATCTGAGAAAGCCCACGCCCCCATAGCTCGTACTTTGGGTCATGGGGACTGGGGACTTCGAAACAGAAACAAACTGTTTAACTACCAAGGTCTGTAAACCTTAGTTGCCGAGTATTGGGGACTTAAAGAAAAGTCCATCTATCAAAACCTACGATACTCGGTTAACCGAGTCTCAAAAGGAAATTGAAAGCAAGAGTTCAAAGTATCGAGAATAAGCTTATACGTAACACAAGTATCGAGATTATCAAAAGCCAGGGAAGGCAAAGAGTTATCATGAATTAACAAGCGTACAGGCGTAGTATCAGCATCAGTGGCGCACAGGCGCACCACAAAAATCATATCAGTCTTAAGAAAACGAAAAGCACTAGTAGCATCCTACTCGGCATCCTGAGAGCGATCTTCCGGGTCTAGATCTTGGACTTGCTCCTTGGCCTTGTCAGCAGTCTTGCTCGGGCTCTTCACATCTGGACGGACAGGCGGAGGCACGGCCGGTGTAGAGGTGGACGGCTTTGCGCCTAGCTCTGCTTCTCTCTTTGCGGCCTCTTCTTTCCTCCTGGCCAGGTCAGTCGACCATCTTTCCACCATATCAAAAGGAGGAGGTGCATCCACCAAAATAACTTTGCCCTCAGCGTCATAAGAACTCATGATTTTGTCCAGTTCCATTTTGTCGGCCAAGGTAGTGGCTGAGGAGCGTACAGCACGTTGAATATCTTTGAAGTCCTTGGGCTCAAACTTGGACCCGTCAGCTTTGAATTCTGGAAACCCGGATGTTACCTTGGCCGGGTCAAGCTTAGGAAAATAAGCCTTCGCCAGTGTAAGGGCCCGGGTCATTCCAATCCGGCAAGCTGAGCGCTTCATTATCTCAATCCACCCAGGCACCGTTGAGAAGGCCTGCATAAGATTATCCTCTCCCGGGTATACCTCAGAAGGCCACTTGATAGCATCAAGTAAAAGTTTAGTGCCGGCAAAAAATGTCCGAAGCACAGTCTTCAAAGTCTTAGCCTGAGTAATGGCATTCTCCTCCGGAGTAGCAAGGTTGGCACCTAAAATCGAACAACACAAAGGCATATCAGTAATCTTGATTATTACAACGGCATGGTAGAAATACGCAAGTTAAACGGCAAATAAAAACTTACTCAGTAAGATGCGGTAAGTGTCCGTGATCTGAGCCGACAAGTTATTCAGCGAAGATTGGGCAGCGTTGTACTTCTTCTTGTAAGTGGAGACATCTTTTTTCAGAGTCTTTACCTCCGCTTCAAGGGTCTCCCTACGCTCTACTTCAGCCTGTAAAAGCTGCTCAGCCTTAAGTAACGCTTCATCTGACTGAGTAATCTCTGCCTGCAAAGACCGGGCAAAGCGGTAAGCCGGATATCACGAGAGCATTTCCTCCGAGAAAATGATTACCGAAAAAATATTATGCGAAGTACCGAGAATAATTGCAAAAATTATACTCGGAACTTGGGGACTAGTTGTATAATAAGGAGTATCAAGTGAAAGTTACCTGATGTGCTGCAGCTATACGTTCTAAAACAGTCCCTTCTGAAGCTTTCATGGAGAGAAGAGCGCTCATCAGCTGGTTAAAGTCAGCGTTATCCGAGTTAGATGGCTCGGGTACCTGAAAAGTGGAAAAAGGAGCATTTCTTGTAACAGGAGGTGGCACCCGGGTTATCCGAATATCGGAGTTTGGTCCCCCTCCTGCGCTCGAAGCTGCTCCCGTTCCTTCCTCGCCTGCGTGCGAAGCAATGGGATACCCGGCATCATGCTTAGCCAGCTCCGGCGGCGACGCTTGCTCGTCACCAGCGTCGCTAGCCGGCCTATTCTCGACTCGGACCTCAGTTTCCGTGCCCTCATCGTCGCTAATGACAACTGTGGCTCTGCAGAAGGTGCAAGGATGCAGTTAGTCTTTGGTTGTGAAAAAAGTGGTAAAAGTTTGGCATAATGACAAGGAAAGAAGTTTACCCGGTGTTCACCGGGAAGTCCGAGGGGGAGCCGCCGCTAGACCCGGAAGAGACTGAAAAAAGGCAGGAAAGGTTTGGGGTTACGTTGCAAAGGTTAACCCGGAAAGAAATTGTGTTTACAATGAGTACCAGGGTGTTGAACCGGGGGCGGCGAAGCGACCGGGTTAAGGGTCTCGCTACCCGGATGGTTCCGGGTTATGCGGCGCCTAGTCGTGGGTGGCTCCTTCAGTTATGATCAAAGGGGGAGAAAACGGGGTTAGCCCCGGAGTAAGGTTATGGGAACAAAAAAAACAAGGAGTAGGGAGATGAAATAAAAACCTGGAGGGCTATCCTTCGAGATTTCCTCTTTGTTCCGGCTTTGGGGGTCGGTTCCGGCTCTTCCTCCTCGCTGGCGGACTTGTCCCTGCTGTCTTCTTCTTCTTCGTTTTGGCCTTCTCGTTCTGAAAAGTATCCGAGTTATGGCATAAGGAAGAAGAAAAGGTGGGATTTAATACGTGTAAGGGATTGAATATGCACCTTCATCCGAGTTGGCGGCATCATCTTCCTCCTCCATATCTTCGGAACTAGGGGAGGTGTCGACCTTCCAAAAGTCATCATCGGCCTGAGGAGAAGACGCCAGGATAGTGATTGATATCGAGCCAAGAGAAGCAAATAAGAGTAAGCTGCTGGAAGTCAAAATCGAAAGATAGAAAGACTCACTGCGGGGGCTGGATTCTCGAGGGTGAAAGGTTCTAATCCGGCTATGCCCCGGATCACCTCGAGCTTCTCCGTTAAAAAACCTTTGATCATCTTGTTCATATCGCTAGGAGCAAGGGTGTTAGGGGAGTATCGGATGGGGTCCGTGGTTTGACCCGAGTATTCACACATCAGCTTCTCACGAATGGAGTTTGGCTGAATGCGGAAGCTAACCCAGGCCTTCACCAGGTTTAGCCCGACGAGGCCTCGGGCGGACAAGATGGAGATCCTAGCTAACGAAGGCAAAATCGCCTCCCTGTCCGAGTCACAGGCGAAGGCGTTGAAAGACTCGGAGATGTCAAGTTGACCCTCCGAGTAACCCGGCAACTTCTTTTCGCCGGGTGGAGAGGTATCTTGGCAGTAGAAGTAAGAAAGCTGCCAGTGCTTTACGTGAGAATTGAGAGAAATGGGGGGCATGAGGGAGTTCTTGCGGCGCTGGATAGAAACCCCGCCGCAAGTAAGAAGTGCGCCGTCGCCGCTTTCGCGACACGGCTTGCACTGGAAAAGTTCAACAAAAAGAGCCAGGCTTGGCGGAGTGCACAAGTAAGACTCGGAAAGAACGATAAAATGGGAGATGTTTAAAATGGAGTTCGGGCCTATATCAAAGATACGGAGTTTGTAGTGGTCTAAGACGTCACGGAAGAAGGGGTGACCCGGAGGCCTGAAGCCCCGGGTCACGTGTTCAACGAAGCATATTACCTCATCCGTGGCTGGAGAAGGCCGGGTTTCGTTGCCAGGTGCTCTCCAGCGGATGGATTCCTGTGGAGGTAGGATTCCAAGCTCTACCAATTCCTCCAGTTTGGTCTTGGTGACGGAGGACTTCCCCCAGTTGGCTGAAATGGCGTTTGTGGATTTAGCCTTAGCCGGCTGTTTCCCCTGCCTCTTGGGTGCCATGGGATTGACCTGGTAAAACATTGAAGAAAGGGACGTAAGAAACAAAAACTTGGAAGTTAGCAGGTAAGCAGCTATCGGCAATTTAAACATAATCCGGTTATTGCCTCGCCGGGTCAAGTATGGTTTGTCCGGGTGTCAAGTGACTCTACAAAACCCAAAGAGCTTTCCGCAAAAGCAAATGTTTGGAGAAGCTAGGGGGATACTTATACGCATACTATCTGCGAATGAGCCGGAGAAGTAAGATTTTCTGAGGAGGGAGAACAAAGGCGGAAACTCTAGATGGCCCGAGCCTAAACTGGGGATCTTATTTCTAAATTTGTGACCAAATTAGTGATTACCGGAGTTAGGGGAGCAATACAAGCTATAAATCCTATCTATGGGAGTGGTTATAGTGGAAACCGGTGAGTTAATCTGGCGCAGCCCGAGAAATCGCGGACCGCTCGATTCAGATCCAATCTGAGGAAGAACTAAGAAACTGCGGGAATAAGCTGGAGGATGTAAGGAACTTACCGAAGAGGATTGGAGTAAGGCCTTGCGGAGACAGATAGCGCAAGATTCGTGCCCTTTCGCGACCGCTGGCCGGCGAATCGGAGGCTTGACGGCGGATTCGGGAGCTGGAGCGGTTCGTGCGGTGGCGGAGCGCAAACGAAGTCGGATGGGCTCCGGCGAGATGCGTGGGGTTCCCGTGGTGGCACTCTGCGAGCTCGAGCTTGGGAAGAAGTGGAATGGGGGAAATGAGCCGTTAAGAGTTGGATTTGCTCATTGGTCTTTATTTATAACCGTCCGGGTGGAAAGGCTTGGCCTAACGGTCGAGACCCGGGGAATACGGAGTATTTGGTGATTTTGAAATTTGAAAGGCACATTTTATGCGCAGGCCAATATGATCCAGAGAAAAAGGAAGGGGAAATTGCCTTCCCTGTATCAGCGGTAGTTATCAAGAAGGATGTGGAATCATGGAGTTTCCTATTGAGATTTAAGTTTGAGAGATTAAGGAAGAACCTAAAAAGAAGAGCCGGGTTTTCGCCTGGCTTCCTTGGCGCCAGTCGCGGCTATTCATAGACGCGCTGCGTCTTAATCCTCATGTGTTTGCATCTAATATTTCTGTAGGGAATAGCCAGCGCTTCGAAGAGTAAATCTTGGAAGCCCAAGCTATTCTGGGGACTACTGATGAGGGGATAGTAACCCGGTATGCCAACCCCAGGTGTAATCCGGCCCAAACGGCATATGGACCAAATCCGGCTAAGGACGCAGAAGCTTCTGGAAGGCCCAGGGCTTGTAAGGATCGTAACCCGGATTGTGGGTTACGATAAGGAAAGCTAGGATACGTATGTAGAATTCGAGTAGGACTCAAGGAGCGCTTTGTATGGCAAGCCAAAGGGGGTATGAGTACTATATAAACCAACCCCTAGGCTTCGCCTGCCAGAGATTCAGGTCATAACTGTAACACCTATTATCGAGTATCCAGTATAATCATATCGAGATCCGGCGAGTTGTTTTCCGGCTCTTAGATTGCTTTTCGCCATGTCTTCCTTCGAGCTAAACCCTCTCCCAAATACCTGTGTCGACTTGCCCCTAGATCAGTTACCCCCGGTAACATCTGCCGTGATTATCCCACGACACCACCATGTCGTGATCTAGCGGCTCGAGGCCGCGACAACCACCGTGAGATCGACCTCAACCTCCGGGCGTCCCCCTCCAGCCCGACAACGACCGCGGGGCGGGCCCTCGCGGCCCAGATCCCATCCCGCACCTCAAACCCTCCAAGCTACTCCTTCCTCCATGGACAGGAATCTGTAGCTGGCGGCGCGAGATGGAGATGGTGGCGACGCCCCATAGCTGGCTGCTGTCGCGAGCCTCCCGGTGGGAACGAGCGGGACGTCGACCTCCTAGGCTCTTTGTTGGTGGAGGCGCATCCTCCGACTTCTCCTCCCAGCCAAGATCCATGGCGGTGGAGCCAAGCCTCGGCACAACCACCACGTCCTCCTCTAGGCGGAGCAGAGCAAGTCCCCGCGCCTGCTGGTCGTGTAAGAGGAGTGGGTGGAGAGCTTGACGAGTAGAGGGACAGGGAGGTGGAGGATCAGGGGGCGCCAGGACAAGCAGCCGGAGAGAGGAGAGAAGGCCACGGTGGTGGTGCTATCGATCGGATCTGGTTTGGTACGGGTGGTGTCGGTGTGGGGAGAGAGCATATACGTGCATAAGCATAGAGGCAGGGTGACTGGGGGTTTATTTGTAAGTTGTTCGGGGGCTGAACTGCAAATGTGCATGGAGCTTTGACCAGTGGCCTTCTTTTCTGAATATGAAATAAATGGACGGTCGAGATAGTATGTGGGGCTCAACATACTACTGGGAAATCCGCAGTCGCCATGATCCGCGTGACAGAAATAGAGTTGAGGCGTGACATAGAGGTGAAGGGCTAGGAAAACGAGCCGGCGAAACGAACACCCGACGTGGGAATATTCTTAGCTCATGATAGGAATATGTGCCCTGTTGTCTGGGCGATTCATTCTATAAGGCTTCACGGCAATGTAATCACCTCTATATAATGTCTTTGAGCAATGGAATTGGCACCTAGGTGCCGCAACTTGTACAAAAAAAAACGTGGGAAGATTCCCAGCCATAATACGCTGCTATGCCGTCCAAGGTCGCCCCTATCGACGGGGAGCGGTTGATCCTGCTTGTCGTTGATGTGAACAACACGCGGCGGTGCTAGCACCTGCATATCACTATTGGAGAACCTGGCATTAGCTCCGGTTGGGAAGAACCTTATGCCCTGGTTTCCCAACCGGGTTTGCCAAACACGGCCTAAAGGCCACCCTTATGCCCCGGTGGGCTTACCAACCGGGGTAAAAGGCGTGCTCACGTGGACTCTGCTCAGTGAGCAGGCCGGCGCCCTTTTACCCCGGTTGATAACACCAACCGGGGCAAAAGGTTCTTTTTTTTAGCTGTTTCGTGTTCTCTGCGGTAGATTAGAAATTATATTTTCTTTTCTGTTTTTCTGTTCTCTACACTAAACATTTATAGTAAGAAAGATGAAAAATTATCGCACAAAAACACAGATAAAAACGAACAATAACATAAACATATAGTCTGCCACAAATACAAATATTGTTTGACACAATGACATAATTAAACATAATTCGACATAAAACATAGTTCGACATAGACATAGTACGACATATAAATATAGAGCGACATAATTAAGCATAGAGCGACACAAACATATATACTACGCCTCGGCGTCGGAGGCAACCTTGCCCGGGCTAGACTCGCCGGAGTCAGACTCGGAGGCGGAGTTGCTATCAGACGAGCTATCCTGGCAGCAAGGGGACGGACTAAGGTGCCGTCGAAGATCTTCACCTCCAGCACGTCCACCTCCTCGTCCTTGAAGTACCTGAATGTGAGCATGTTGCCCGCATTTAGGTTGTACATGCGCGCGAACTGCCCCCACCCATAGCGCAAGTAGATGTCAGTCACGCCGCTGCAGAACAACGTGCACGGCCCCGTTGTCGCAGCCCTCCAACCGGAGGCTGAAACTATAGGGCCCCTTGTGCTCGAGGAGGATTACCGATATCTTCTCTGGAAGACAGAGTCTGTTCTGCTGTGGGTGGAACAGGTGAACGTAGAACTCCAGTAGTCGGAGACCGTCATTTATAGTAAGAAAGATGAAAAAATTACAATTTACTATTAAGGTTACAGTGGTCGTGAGGCGGTGTCACACTTCTAACAATTTACAAAAATGCCACCGGTTCGGGTGCTAAAAACGCGCTGCTAAAAACGACCGCTGATTCTCTCATAAAATATCCCCGGTTCGGGTGCTTTCATTCTAACTAATTTCCTTTATTTTAGTTGTATATATACTAACATTAGATTTGTTAGTTGCGTGTGATGCATGCAGCCTCATCTACCGAAAGTTTGTTACGCATGTAAAGTAAACCTTATCTCTACTAGTCAATCGTCCCCGTTCCCTCCTCTCTCTCGCCCTGATAAATATGGTATTGGTGTTGAGACTTGAGCGCACCGGCTCACCGCCGCTCCCCGCACCCCTATGATGGTGTCCGTGGTTAGAAAGCAGGTCCTGCTCCTGGCGCTGGTGCCGACCTAGGGAGCCTAACAACGGCCGCCTCGACCCTCCGGTGGTCTCCGTCAGGCTGGCCTTTGTGCTCGGGGCATGCGCCCAGTCGCCCACATCCTCGGCTTCTCCTTCGCTCCAAGTTCTACCGTCACATCGGCTTCCAGATCGACGTCTGTGAGGCCCAACTCGGCAAGCCTGCGGGCGGCGACGCTGTCGACTCGAGTACGAGGACAGGTAGACGGAACTGTGTTAGGTAACCATGTCGATTGCAGCGTCTGAATTTAATTAGTACTAGCAATATTCTTAAAACAGAGCAATACACTTCTGCTTGTGTATTGACTGAACTGAACTGATGTATTCACTAAATCCTTATATTTACTGGATCGTGCATCTGAATTAAGAAACTAACCGTGGTCTTCTAATTGCTCCACTCATGCACTTGCTGAAGAAAATTACAGTCAATTATTTTGGTCAGGTATGTACTATGTACTTAGTAGGAGCAAGTTTACAAAAGTTTGGAATTTCTCTCGGTCTGTTGGACGTCACGTTTGTCTTGAATTTATCTTTTGTGTCGTCCGTGCCATCTATGTCCACACCATGAACAATTTTGTCAGGGGAAGGTACCTACCAGCCTCATTCGTTCTTTCAAAATCAATCTCATTATGCCATTTTTATCTATGGAATATATTTCTACATGATTTCCTTAATACTTTTATTCTGGAAGAATTCTCTTAACGTGTTGTCTGCAGATATTGCATTCTAAGAATTTTTCCTTTGCCACGAGGTTGTCGGAGGCAACGATGCATCGCCACCCAAATGTCTCAAATAGCTTGTGATCAAGAGCTTTGAGGTCCGTAGGGCGAGCTATATTCCTTTATTTACTCTCGTGATGATTCTTTTCTCCACTTGTTCCAAGCCTAATTTCTTTATTGGCAAACTGAAAAAACATACTGTGGAGTTTGCGCTCACCACAGCTCTCTGAACCCTGGGGACATGGGTGGCCGCTGCGACCGCAGTCCTAGGCGCAGCCAAAAGTGGAGGGCGACTCCCGCTCTTCCTTTCTCTCTCAATCTCTCACTTGTATCTGCAGCCACACGGGTAGCGACCAGGAGCAGTTCATCAAGTTTCTGGGTGAAGAGGATAAAAATGGATGGGTCGCTGACAGAAAACAACAACAATTTGTCTCGTGATTTTTGTTGTGTAGAGATTATTTAGGTCATTTTTAAAAATATATTGATCATTCTTGTAATGAAGTTGGATGGATTATTAGTTTTTCTTAGACAGTGGATGGATTATCAGTTAATTGCACCATCATTTCTTGTGAAATGTTATTTCAAAATAAGTGCATGATTGCTTTGTACTCTAACCTGTCTGTTGATTCTCCAGCTAGAAACTCACGAGTGCAGAGTACTCAATTGCAGGTTAAACATGCTGCTTGTGATAAGCTTCGGTTGTCCCTATTACTTTTCACTGATAAGATCATTGGCAGGCCATTCCGTGTAAAATAAATTCACAGTAGGAGTACATGTTACTTGGTTGTCTTTTCCTGGCCATTTTCAAAAATTGGCGGTAGAACTTCTAAGCTGATGCGGCCATTTACACCATAGTTGCTTGTAAGTCTAATCTTATGTCATATATAATTATTCAAGTATATTCACTTGTTATATTTGAAACATGTAAAGAACAATTTAATAATCATACTTTCCTACAAGTGCAATATATGATATTTCTTTATGGATTTCCTATTCCATATATCCCACCGTTTTAGTCGACTTTTCGGCCACACGATAATGCGCAAAGATGTGTAATATTGTTATGGTTCCTTGTTTTTGACCTAATGAGAGAGATGCAAAGAGAAGTCCAACCCTACATTGAGAACTCCACCAACTAGGATGAGTCGGAGTCGGAGTTGGAACGGAGCTCGATGCAAACTAAAAGAGTGTCGGGTCATTAGGAGGAATGACGAGCTAGCGCGGTGGCATTGTCGTCTGCTGTGAAGGCAGAAACATGGTGGGGCCACAAAAGGCGGCAGTTCTAGACCAGCGAGAACATGCATGGCGATTGTAGGGTGGATTTAAATTTAAAAAGTATGACTGAACTTTACACCCTTTTTTATGGTTATTGTATGCAAAGTTTCCCTAAAGTAAGAAAATGGCATTGACCAATGGAGGAAACGAAAAGAAGTACCAACCACTTAGCATGAGAGCATCTCAAGCTCATATGCTCTGCCTGATGTCAAATTCAGAACTAATGTAACATAACTCAAAAAGGTTTGGGAAAAATCGGAGACAAACATGTACAAGTTCTTTATGTATGTGCAAAGTTTCGTAAAGAAATGACTTTTTTGTGCTCTGTGGCCAATTTTTTGTATCCAGCTTGGGATTTAAAAAGCTTTGTTTTTTTTGCGCATAGCACAAAAAGTAGTTATTTCTTATGAAAATTTGCGCATATATAAAACACTTGTACCGCCTCTGTATCAAAATATAAGATGTTTTAGTTTTTCCTAAACAAAATGTATCTAGACATGTTTTAGTGTGTAGATTCATATGCATCTACACACTAAAACATGCCTACATACGTTTTGTTTAGAAAAAGTTAAAACATCTTTATTTTGATACCAAGGTAGTACATATTTGTCTCTAATTCTTTTTGAGTTGTTTTGCTTTTTTTCCAAATTTTGTAACCAAGCAAGAACGTATGAGCTCTCGAGCTATATTGAATTTCTGGCACTTATCATGATATATATGATTTAAATTAAGTTTCCTAGAAGTCACTCTTAATGCACGTTTGTAAAATATAATAATTATTTTATCGATGTTTCTAAATATTTGTTCCTATCCCGTTGCAACGCACGGGCATTTAGCTATAGAAATACAAGCCTAAGGAGCCCATATCCTGGCCATATCCATGAGCTTGCTAGTCCCTTCACGCGCATGGCGGACAAGATCCAGTAGAAATACAAGGAAAGTTAAAAAAAAAGTGAAGAGGGCGGATCAAGGGGCCAAGATACGGGCCACGGTGCCTCTGCTAGCCAAATCAATACAAGAAATCAATCAAGAAAAAAGGAAACAGGGTCCATGGTCCCATGCAGATCCAATAAACCACAAAAACATTGAGCATAGCCCAGATCCGGGCAAGGAGCCGGAATGTTGAGGCCACCATGTCGTGATCTAGCGGCTCGAGGCCGCGACAACCACCGTGAGCTCGACCTCAACCTCCGGGCGTCCCCCTCCAGCCCGACAACGACCGCGGGGCGGGCCCTCGCGGCCTAGATCCCATCCCGCACCTCAAACCCTCCAAGCTACTCCTTCCTCCATGGACAGGAATCTGTAGCTGGCGGCGCGAGATGGAGATGGTGGCGACGCCCCATAGCTGGCTGCTGTCGCGAGCCTCCCGGCGGGAACGAGCGGGACGTCGACCTCCTAGGCTCTTTGTTGGTGGAGGCGCATCCTCCGACTTCTCCTCCCAACCAAGATCCATGGCGGTGGAGCCAAGCCTCGGCACAACCACCACGTCCTCCTCTAGGCGGAGCAGAGCAAGTCCCCGCGCCTGCTGGTCGTGTAAGAGGAGTGGGTGGAGAGATTGACGAGTAGAGGGACAGGGAGGTGGAGGATGAGGGGGCGCCAGGACAAGCAGCCGGAGAGAGGAGAGAAGGCCGCGGTGGTGGTGCTATCGATCGGATCTGGTTTGGTACGGGTGGTGTCGGTGTGGGGAGAGAGCATATACGTGCATAAGCATAGAGGCAGGGTGACTGGGGGTTTATTTGTAAGTTGTTCGGGGGCTGAACTGCAAATGTGCATGGAGCTTTGACCAGTGGCCTTCTTTTCTGAATCTGAAATAAATGGACGGTCGAGATAGTATGTGGGGCTCAACATACTACGGGGAAATCCGCAGTCGCCATGATCCGCGTGACAGAAATAGAGTTGAGGCGTGACATAGAGGTGAAGGGCTAGGAAAACGAGCCGGCGAAACGAACACCCGACGTGGGAAGATTCTTAGCTCATGATAGGAATATGTGCCCTGTTGTCTGGGAGATTCATTCTATAAGGCTTCATGGCAATGTAATCACCTCTATACAATGTCTTTGAGCAATGGAATTGGCACCTAGGTGCCGCAACTTGTACAAAAAAAACGTGGGAAGATTCCCAGCCATAATACGTTGCTATGCCGTCCAAGGTCGCCCCTATCGACGGGGAGCGGTTGATCCTGCTTGTCGTTGATGTGAACAACACGCGGCGGTGCTAGCACATGCATATCACTATTGGAGAACCTGGCATTAGCTCCGGTTGGGAAGAGCCTTATGCCCTGGTTTCCCAACCGGGTTTGCCAAACACGGCCTAAAGGCCACCCTTATGCCCCGGTGGGCTTACCAACCGGGGTAAAAGGCGAGCTCACGTGGGCTCTGCTCAGTGAGCAGGCCGGCGCCCTTTTACCCCGGTTGATAACACCAACCGGGGCAAAAGGTTCTTTTTTTTAGCTGTTTCGTGTTCTCTGCGGTTGATTAGAAATTATATTTTCTTTTCTGTTTTTCTGTTCTCTACACTAAACATTTATAGTAAGAAAGATGAAAAATTATCGCACAAAAACACAGATGAAAATGAACAATAACATAAACATATAGTCTGACACAAATACAAATATTATTTGACACAATGACATAATTAAACATAATTCGACATAAAACATAGTTCGACATAGACATAGTACGACATATAAATATAGAGCGACATAATTAAGCATAGAGCGACACAAACATATATACTACGCCTCGGCGTCGGAGGCAACCTTGCCCGGGCTAGACTCGCCGGAGTCAGACTCGGAGGCGGAGTTGCTATCAGACGAGCTATCCTGGCAGCAAGGGGACGGACTAAGGTGCCGTCGAAGATCTTCACCTCCAGCACGTCCACCTCCTCGTCCTTGAAGTACCTGAATGTGAGCATGTTGCCCGCATTTAGGTTGTACATGCGCGCGAACTGCCCCCACCCATAGCGCAAGTAGATGTCAGTCACGCCGCTGCAGAACAACGTGCACGGCCCCGTTGTCGCAGCCCTCCAACCGGAGGCTGAAACGTACTATAGGGCCCCTTGTGCTCGAGGAGGATTACCGATATCTTCTCTGGAAGACAGAGTCTGTTCTGCTGTGGGTGGAACAGGTGGACGTAGAACTCCGGTAGTCGGAGACCGTCATTTATAGTAAGAAAGATGAAAAATTATCGCACAAAAACACAGATGAAAACGAACAATAACATAAACATATAGTCTGTCACGAATACAAATATTGTTCGACACAATGACATAATTAAACATATATAATTCGACATAAATCATAGTTCGACATAGACATAATACGACATATAAATATTGAGCGACATAATTAAGCATAGAGCGACACAAACATATATACTACGCCTCGGCGTCGGAGGGAGCCTTGCCCTGACCCTCGGTGTCGGAGGCAGCCTTGCCCGGGCTAGACTCGCCGGAGTCAGACTCGGAGGCGGAACTGCTGTCAGACGAGCTATCCTGGCAGCAAGGGGACGGACTAAGGTGCCGTCGAAGATCTTCACCTCCATCACGTCCACCTCCTCGTCCTTGAAGTACCTGAATGTGAGCATGTTGCCCGCATTTAGGTTGTACATGCGCGCGAACTGCCCCCACCCATAGCACAGGTAGAGGTCAGTCACGTCGCTGCAGGACAACGTGCACGGGCCTGTTGTCGCAGCCCTCCAACCGGAGGCTGAAACTATAGGGCCCCTTGCGCTCGAGGAGGATTACCGATATCTTCTCTGGAAGACAGAGCCTGTTCTACTGTGGGTGGAACAGGTGGACGTAGAACTCCAGTAGCCGGAGACCGTCCTCCTCCTCCTGCTCCTCCGCCGCAGCCTCCTCCTCCTCCTCCGCCGCCGCAGCAACAGCGCCGCGCCGTTTACGGCGTGTCGAACCTATTGCACCGTGTGTTGTCCCCTGTGCAGCGCTTGATGCCCCTCGTGCTCCGCGTCCATATCCACGAATAGGAGGTGTCGCTTCCTCCTCCTTGATGACTATGGCGCCACCACCACGTGCATTCGATGCACGCGATCCATGTGGAAGGCCAGGTCGACGTCCACCACGTCGTACAGGGATTTCTTCGACGGGGACGACGCCGCGCCCACCGGTTGCACGCGAACCGCGTCGGGGACGTCTCGCCATGGCTAAAAAATGTATAACATCATAAGTAATTATCATAGTCGCACTAACTAATAATAGCATCAATTTCATCGGTTCGCACACTAGTGGAAACAACCCCTTTCGTCCAGGGCCATAAAAGGCATCTGTCACGGTTGCATCAAAATCCGGGACAAATGCTATGCATTGGTCCCGGTTTGTGCGCCCGAGGCAGCAGAAATCACCTGAGGGCATCGGTCCCGGTTCGTAAGGAGACATTGGTCCCGGTTTGTGGCATGAACCGGGACCAATGTCGCGCCACAGGCCATGTGGCACGCGCATGGGCATTGGTCCCGGTTCATTCCACAAACCGGGACCAATGCCCCAACTTCCCCTACATATACTGCCTCACAGCCCCCCTTCCCTCTTTTTTTTTGCTTGGAGGAGTGAGAGAGGTGGGTGCTAGTGTGTGTTATTTTACTATGCACACGATGCGTTCGACGAAATACCCGAGCCACACATAAGCTCACTGAAAATGGTATCTTCGACCGAGGTTAACAAACTTATCTTTTTCAACTGTAATTGATACATAAAAAGTAATATTCGTCGATGTACTGTGGCCATTTCTCTATTGAATATGTTATTGTAATGTTTTTTGATAAACTTAATTATACGATGCAGATGGATGCACGACAGCGATGGATGTACGGTGACCGACGCACTTCCGAGTATATGGCAGGCCTGAATGCATTTATCGCAGTAGCTCAGGCGAACAAAGATAATGGCTTTATGTGTTGCCCACGTGTTGATTGTTGGAATGTCAGGGAGCACTCTTCCTCGAGAATCCTTCACGGCCACCTACTTCGGAGGGGTTTCATGCCCAGCTATAATTGTTGGACCAAGCATGGAGAAAGAGGGGTTATGATGGAAGACAATGAAGAAGAAAAAAAAGATCCTTTGTTCCCTGAATATGGTGATACTGCAATGGAAGACAATGCAGAAGAAGGAGGTGATCAAGAACATGCATCAGAAGAGCCCAATGATGATCTTGGCCGAGTTATTGCTGAAGCAAGGGAAGACTGTGAAAGTGAATTGGAGAGGTTGAAGCTGGACAACATGTTACAGGATCACAAAAAGTTGTCGTACGAAAATTGCGAAGATGGCAGCACAAAGCTCGGTACCACACTGGAGTTGTTGAAATGGAAGGCACAGAACGGTGTGACTGACAAGGCATTTGAGATTTTATTTCAACTAATGAAGCCGAAGCTTCCAAAGGATAACTAATTGCCTAAGAGTACGTACGAAGCAAAGAAAGCTCTCTGCCCACTAGGATTAGATGTGCAGAAGATACATGCATGCATTAATGACTGCATCCTCTACCGCGGTGAGAAGTACGAGAATTTGGATGAATGTCACTCGTCTTGCAAGCAATATAGAGCTATACGGTGACACTGCCTTTATGACTCATAATTGGTAATTTGTTATATTTTTTTTGTAGTTACGCAAGAAGGCTTGTGTGGTGATATGTGTTTTTCCACTCCTAGTTGGAAATAAATTGAAAGGATTTTTTAAGTGTGGCAATAGTTTGTGATGGCTACAATGTCTTGGTTCCCTAGAAATATATAGATGCGCACTGAACATTAGAAATGCCGAAAAAACTACATCAGTCACACAATAATTAATGGCACAAAAGTGTGTCTGTGATGTTTGGTGATATAATTATGTCCAGACCACACACTATGTTAAGACATGACCTTCCATAAATAGCTAGCTGCAACTTGCAGTACAATCATGTTTAGTTGCTAGGGCGAAATGAAATTTGGAAAATATGGAGACTAACATCGACGCGCATGTCGAATGGAACCGGAGCCGGTAGTTTGATTTATGAGGGAATGGGAAACATTGGAAATTTTAGTGGTAGACCATTACGTCGACGGAGTCCAGAATATATTAGTGAGGGTACTTATGAGTGGATCCGATCTGAGCTATCAAATCGGCATAGTATGTTCTGGAGAGAGTTGAGACGATTATTTTGTCAATCTGGTGACATGTCGAATCACCCACGTAAGGTCTGAATGTAGCTCGGCACGTCTCCATGTCTGACACTAGTGGTCCTCCGGTCTTTGCCTTAGTGTATCACCCCATGCTGTAGGCAAGTGATGCTGTCGTCGCGTTGGGTCAATCAAAACGCCAGTCAACCATCAAGGCCCTTGATTCACGCCTCACGGGCGCGATACTTCATGGTAAAGATTATCTGAACTTGGTTACAGTTATCATCATCCACACGAAGCCAAGCTAGTCTAGGAGAAGATCAAATTCCCACAGTTGATAAACAGTGATTTGGTGTATCATATATGTGGCGGCAAGTGCTGATAAACTAGATGCAACCCCTCGCATTGCTGCGAGATGTATGTGTGAAAAAGATAACAATTCAAGTATATGCAAGGTTTAAAAAATCATTTAAGTTCATGGATACACAAAAGTATGTAGGTACATGCCTACACCTCCCTCCCGGGTCGCCTCCCTTCCGGGCGGCTCCGGAGGCGCCGCCTCCCGCAGCACACAAGCCCCTCCCGCTCTCCTTCTCCGGCCACTGCTGTTGCCGATGCCGGCGGCGGTGGCGGCGCCCCTCCCCTCGCGGGGGTGGGCAGGCGAGATGTCCCTCGACAGCGCATCACGGGAGGAGGTGGGGCGCGGACTGAGGACATAGCACGGCGTGGCCGTCTTGCCTGGGGCCTGAGGATCTCCGGCAGCGGATGGTGTCGAGGAGAAGGCGGTGCGCCGCCGACCCTTGGCATGCGATCTGGTCGCCGATACTCCGGTTAGGGCTGAGGCCCCGATCTGGGCTGTCGGGGGCCGGCCGGGACCGCTACGGGAAGATCTGGTCGTCAAGACGGAGACGTCCTGCAGCTGCGTCCCGGACTGGCTTCTCTTCTGCTGCCATTCATGCTGGGAGATGACTCGCGGCAAGGGGGCTTGAGAGGCTTCAAAATAATCCCAATACGCGAAGATGAAGATCCTGATGTAGGTTCTCTTTGATCAAGCCGGGGTGTCGACCCGAAAGGCTCCGCCGGCAAACTCCCATGGACGACGCCTGGAGATTGCTGGATCGGTGAAATTCGGTCACATTGCTCAGTCATCGAAGGTGAGATTGGAAGACTAGCAACAGTGTTGGGAGTCTTTGCATCGATGGGGAACTGGCTTGGAGTTACAAGATTCGTGGCAGCCGTATGTAAGAGGGGACGACAGCATGCGTGAAGTCCAAAGTCCTACCTTTCAGGGTGAAAGCCCAACGTCTGGCTTTAATTAGTTGTGCCTGGTACTGTCTTCTTGGAGACGTTGTTATGAGAGCGAGGATTATCTTCAGGGTGAAAAACCCAAGGTCTGACCTTAATTGGTTTGTGCCTGGCACCGTTCTTCTTGGAGACGTTGTTTTCGAAAACATGGACATCAGCTGTTGTTTAGGTGGTGGTTGTGCGCATACCGTGAGGGCTGTAACTCTGTAGCGGGACTTTCCTTTTTATTGTCTTTCGGCTGTGTGCATCCGTAATGACTATTGTTATTGCTTGTTGCAAAGGCCGGGTGTAATTTGTATCTCCGTGATATTAATATACTTCCCTTTATCAAAAAAAAAATGCCTACACTTTGTCAATTTCTTTGAAAAAGGGCAACAAAATATGCATATTGTTCTATGTAGACATTTTTTTTAATCTTCTTGCCGGTGCTTGTGCCAACTTAGGTTTCACGGTGATGATCCAGTAGTGGAAACATGGCCAAAAGATTTTACCTTTAGTAACTGTTCAATTACCAACTGGTACAAATGGAGGTCTTGTACCGGTTCTAACGGGGAGGGCGCCGGGCACGGCTAATACCGGTTTGAACCTTACCTTTGATACCGGTTGGTGCCTAGAACGGGTACTAAAGGGGTGTGACAACCGTTCGCCTCGTGCGAGCATCTTTGGTACCGGTTCGTGGCTAAAACCGGTACCAAAGGGGTGTGGCAACCGTTCGCCTTGCGTGAGCATCTCTGGTACCAGTTGGTGGTTAAACTCAGTACCAAAGGGTCGAACGATTTGCCTCCCGCGCGTATGAAATCGCGAACTGCTGTGGTGCACGTCATTCTTCTCTGTTTGACCTGTTTGAACCGTGATCAACCAACGGAACGAAAGCAATGAGTTTTGGATGGGGGTGGCGAGAAGTGGTGGGGTGCCGGGCTGTCGAGTTTCGATTGAAGCAAGTGGATATGAAATGAGTGTCGGTCACTGATAGTCAGGGTTTCGTGAGTTTGATCAAATCAGATTGTGCAGCTATAGCTTCCCGCGCAATCTCTAAGATAACGGGGCGACCGGCCCGAAATAGACTATGTGCACGTAGGCCGCCGACCAGAATACTCATTTCGAAAACAATTATAATGGTCGATTTGCATTTCTGTCCGATCAAGTGAGATAACCAGTAAACTAATGACAAGCCAGCTTTGTCGTATCTTGCTTTTAATCGGCATCATGTTCCCCATCACTATTTTACATAATAATACTCGACTAGTTGCAGTTGGCGACGCACTTTGCAGGCACACGACACCGTCCGTTTCTGCATGCTCTTTTCTGTCAAGTTCAAAGCTAGAATGTCGTCGTACCAAAGCTAAAATACTCAACAGGAATCGTTCACCTGGTCGACAAGCAAAGAATTTGATGACACGAACAAACGCGTGTCGGGAGGAACGGCCGGTGCAGATTTGGTCTGACCGTGAGGTGTCCGCCTGCCCACGGACAGTTTGCATATAAATGATTTGTCCTCGCTGCTTTGCGGTGAAGGTACAGGAAATTCCGGTGGTACAGCGTGCTGCGACCATGTCCGGGGACAGCGTGCTGATCGGCGCCCCCGTCGGCGCTCATATTGCTCTCCCTCCTTGCCTTCTTCTGCTCTAACCGGCGCTGGAGGGCAGTGCACGGCTCGTCGCCGTCGCAGGACGTCGAGTTCGGGAGCGGCCAGTGCGCTGCCGCAGGGCTCGGGGAGGACGTCCTGGCCGCGTTCCCGACCATGGTGTACTCGTCGGCGGCCAGCGGGGAGGGGAGAAGGAAGGAGGCCGCAGTGGAGGAGGACGAGGAGACCACGTGCGCGGTGTGCCTGACGGAGTACGCGGACGGCGACGAGCTCCGGCGCCTTCCGTCGTGCGTACACACGTTCCATCGGCGGTGCGTCGATGACTGGCTCCGGCGGCGGCCGACCTGCCCGCTCTGCCGCACGCCCCCGACGGCGTCAGCAAGCTTGCATGCACACGCAGCCAAGTGAAGCAAGCTAGGTAGCCTGTCGTCGGGACCATTTGGTAGAAATGTGGTGTAGTTCCTTGAACCCGTACGGCGTTTTGCGTAGGAAAACGCTGCGAAACCCCCGGGGAACGACGCGTTCCATCGTCCGCCTCCTCCTGGGACTCGCTCGCACGTATTCCTTTGGCCCCACCACATGCACCGCTCTCTGTTCCTTGTCTCCTTTCTTCTCCCCGTACCTTCTAACTGCCAGTGGCGGAGCTAGGATTTTCAAATTGGGTATGCAGAGGAGCGTGTGAATATGGTTACCGGTTCCAGGTAGCCCATTTTGAATTTTTAAAAATAAAATACAATTTAAAGCTTTGAAAACATTTAAAACAATACCAGGACATACTCATTGATTTATTCTACTCGTGTGTAAATTTCAATTCGAAAAAACAAATATTCTAGCTTCAGAAAAAGGGACAAATGTGTAGACCTGAGGGTTGAACCGTTCAAATTTCGGATCTTCTAATTTTTTTCTGATTTTTCTTTTTTGATGAGACCAAAATACGATGCATTTCTATTCAGAATTCACACGTTCATACCGTACATGCTTGACTACATCCACATACTTTTCAGGAAATATTTTCAGCTTTGAAATCATTTTTTTAATTAAAAGAAAATTTTCCCCGGAGCCCGGGCCCCATTTTTTATCCGGTATACATAGTGATATTTTTTGTTATATGCGTAAAAAGGGAGCTACTATAGACATACATGCATATAAGGACATAGAAACTAAAATTAGGTTGCAAAAAATATTGGGTATGCATACCCATGAATAGTTCTAGCTACGCCCATGCTAACTGCCCGGGGAAAATCGCCGCCGCCGTCTTAGCGCCGCCTCCGGCCGCTGCTACAAGCGGGGGGTTGGGTGCTCCGGGTGTGAGGGCGGTGGTCAGGCTGCTGCCACCACAGAATCCAGGTCCTCCGCCTCGCAGCACGGACTCCATGGCGTCCGCTGGAGCAGCACCGGAGCACAGATTCCATGGCCTCCGCCTCGCACCATCGCGATGCTCCTCCCCTGCTCCACCTACGGCCGGCCACGCCCTCGCCGCCCCAGCCGCCTTCACCCACCGCCGCGGAGCTCCGCCGCTGCGTTGACCTCGCCGCCTGTACCGACCACTGCGGCGGCCCATGATTCATCCTCGACTACCGCCGTCCGGCTTCATCCTCGACAGCCTCTGCTGCTACTGGCCTCCGCCTCCACCGACGGTCGCCCTCCAGAGGGTGCTGGTGCTGGGTGTCGTGGGATAATCACGGCAGATGTTACCGGGGGTAACTGATCTAGGGGCAAGTCGACACAGGTATTTGGGAGAGGGTTTAGCTCGAAGGAAGACATGGCGAAAAGCAATCTAAGAGCCGGAAAACAACTCGCCGGATCTCGATATGATTATACTGGATACTCGATAATAGGTGTTACAGTTATGACCTGAATCTCTGGCAGGCGAAGCCTAGGGGTTGGTTTATATAGTACTCATACCCCCTTTGGCTTGCCATACAAAGCGCTCCTTGAGTCCTACTCGAATTCTACATACGTATCCTAGCTTTCCTTATCGTAACCCACAATCCGGGTTACGATCCTTACAAGCCCTGGGCCTTCCAGAAGCTTCTGCGTCCTTAGCCGGATTTGGTCCATATGCCGTTTGGGCCGGATTACACCTGGGGTTGGCATACCGGGTTACTATCCCCTCATCAGTAGTCCCCAGAATAGCTTGGGCTTCCAAGATTTACTCTTCGAAGCGCTGGCTATTCCCTACAGAAATATTAGATGCAAACACATGAGGATTAAGACGCAGCGCGTCTATGAATAGCCGCGACTGGCGCCAAGGAAGCCAGGCGAAAACCCGGCTCTTCTTTTTAGGTTCTTCCTTAATCTCTCAAACTTAAATCTCAATAGGAAACTCCATGATTCCACATCCTTCTTGATAACTACCGCTGATACAGGGAAGGCAATTTCCCCTTCCTTTTTCTCTGGATCATATTGGCCTGCGCATAAAATGTGCCTTTCAAATTTCGAAATCACCAAATACTCCGTATTCCCCGGGTCTCGACCGTTAGGCCAAGCCTTTCCACCCGGACGGTTATAAATAAAGACCAATGAGCAAATCCAACTCTTAACGGCTCATTTCCCCCATTCCACTTCTTCCCAAGCTCGAGCTCGCAGAGTGCCACCACGGGAACCCCACGCATCTCGCCGGAGCCCATCCGACTTCGTTTGCGCTCCGCCACCGCACGAACCGCTCCAGCTCCCGAATCCGCCGTCAAGCCTCCGATTCGCCGGCCAGCGGTCGCGAAAGGGCACGAATCTTGCGCTATCTGTCTCCGCAAGGCCTTACTCCAATCCTCTTCGGTAAGTTCCTTACATCCTCCAGCTTATTCCCGCAGTTTCTTAGTCCTTCCTCAGATTGGATCTGAATCGAGCGGTCCGCGATTTCTCGGGCTGCGCCAGATTAACTCACCGGTTTCCACTATAACCACTCCCATAGATAGGATTTATAGCTTGTATTGCTCCCCTAACTCCGGTAATCACTAATTTGGTCACAAATTTAGAAATAAGATCCCCAGTTTAGGCTCGGGCCATCTAGAGTTTCCGCCTTTGTTCTCCCTCCTCAGAAAATCTTACTTCTCCGGCTCATTCGCAGATAGTATGCGTATAAGTATCCCCCTAGCTTCTCCAAACATTTGCTTTTGCGGAAAGCTCTTTGGGTTTTGTAGAGTCACTTGACACCCGGACAAACCATACTTGACCCGGCGAGGCAATAACCGGATTATGTTTAAATTGCCGATAGCTGCTTACCTGCTAACTTCCAAGTTTTTGTTTCTTACGTCCCTTTCTTCAATGTTTTACCAGGTCAATCCCATGGCACCCAAGAGGCAGGGGAAACAGCCGGCTAAGGCTAAATCCACAAACGCCATTTCAGCCAACTGGGGGAAGTCCTCCGTCACCAAGACCAAACTGGAGGAATTGGTAGAGCTTGGAATCCTACCTCCACAGGAATCCATCCGCTGGAGAGCACCTGGCAACGAAACCCGGCCTTCTCCAGCCACGGATGAGGTAATATGCTTCGTTGAACACGTGACCCGGGGCTTCAGGCCTCCGGGTCACCCCTTCTTCCGTGACGTCTTAGACCACTACAAACTCCGTATCTTTGATATAGGCCCGAACTCCATTTTAAACATCTCCCATTTTATCGTTCTTTCCGAGTCTTACTTGTGCACTCCGCCAAGCCTGGCTCTTTTTGTTGAACTTTTCCAGTGCAAGCCGTGTCGCGAAAGCGGCGACGGCGCACTTCTTACTTGCGGCGGGGTTTCTATCCAGCGCCGCAAGAACTCCCTCATGCCCCCCATTTCTCTCAATTCTCACGTAAAGCACTGGCAGCTTTCTTACTTCTACTGCCAAGATACCTCTCCACCCGGCGAAAAGAAGTTGCCGGGTTACTCGGAGGGTCAACTTGACATCTCCGAGTCTTTCAACGCCTTCGCCTGTGACTCGGACAGGGAGGCGATTTTGCCTTCGTTAGCTAGGATCTCCATCTTGTCCGCCCGAGGCCTCGTCGGGCTAAACCTGGTGAAGGCCTGGGTTAGCTTCCGCATTCAGCCAAACTCCATTCGTGAGAAGCTGATGTGTGAATACTCGGGTCAAACCACGGACCCCATCCGATACTCCCCTAACACCCTTGCTCCTAGCGATATGAACAAGATGATCAAAGGTTTTTTAACGGAGAAGCTCGAGGTGATCCGGGGCATAGCCGGATTAGAACCTTTCACCCTCGAGAATCCAGCCCCCGCAGTGAGTCTTTCTATCTTTCGATTTTGACTTCCAGCAGCTTACTCTTATTTGCTTCTCTTGGCTCGATATCAATCACTATCCTGGCGTCTTCTCCTCAGGCCGATGATGACTTTTGGAAGGTCGACACCTCCCCTAGTTCCGAAGATATGGAGGAGGAAGATGATGCCGCCAACTCGGATGAAGGTGCATATTCAATCCCTTACACGTATTAAATCCCACCTTTTCTTCTTCCTTATGCCATAACTCGGATACTTTTCAGAACGAGAAGGCCAAAACGAAGAAGAAGAAGACAGCAGGGACAAGTCCGCCAGCGAGGAGGAAGAGCCGGAACCGACCCCCAAAGCCGGAACAAAGAGGAAATCTCGAAGGATAGCCCTCCAGGTTTTTATTTCATCTCCCTACTCCTTGTTTTTTTTGTTCCCATAACCTTACTCCGGGGCTAACCCCGTTTTCTCCCCCTTTGATCATAACTGAAGGAGCCACCCACGACTAGGCGCCGCATAACCCGGAACCATCCGGGTAGCGAGACCCTTAACCCGGTCGCTTCGCCGCCCCCGGTTCAACACCCTGGTACTCATTGTAAACACAATTTCTTTCCGGGTTAACCTTTGCAACGTAACCCCAAACCTTTCCTGCCTTTTTTCAGTCTCTTCCGGGTCTAGCGGCGGCTCCCCCTAGGACTTCCCGGTGAACACCGGGTAAACTTCTTTCCTTGTCATTATGCCAAACTTTTACCACTTTTTTCACAACCAAAGACTAACTGCATCCTTGCACCTTCTGCAGAGCCACAGTTGTCATTAGCGACGATGAGGGCACGGAAACTGAGGTCCGAGTCGAGAATAGGCCGGCTAGCGACGCTGGTGACGAGCAAGCGTCGCCGCCGGAGCTGGCTAAGCATGATGCCGGGTATCCCATTGCTTCGCACGCAGGCGAGGAAGGAACGGGAGCAGCTTCGAGCGCAGGAGGGGGACCAAACTCCGATATTCGGATAACCCGGGTGCCACCTCCTGTTACAAGAAATGCTCCTTTTTCCACTTTTCAGGTACCCGAGCCATCTAACTCGGATAACGCTGACTTTAACCAGCTGATGAGCGCTCTTCTCTCCATGAAAGCTTCAGAAGGGACTGTTTTAGAACGTATAGCTGCAGCACATCAGGTAACTTTCACTTGATACTCCTTATTATACAACTAGTCCCCAAGTTCCGAGTATAATTTTTGCAATTATTCTCGGTACTTCGCATAATATTTTTTCGGTAATCATTTTCTCGGAGGAAATGCTCTCGTGATATCCGGCTTACCGCTTTGCCCGGTCTTTGCAGGCAGAGATTACTCAGTCAGATGAAGCGTTACTTAAGGCTGAGCAGCTCTTACAGGCTGAAGTAGAGCGTAGGGAGACCCTTGAAGCGGAGGTAAAGACTCTGAAAAAAGATGTCTCCACTTACAAGAAGAAGTACAACGCTGCCCAATCTTCGCTGAATAACTTGTCGGCTCAGATCACGGACACTTACCGCATCTTACTGAGTAAGTTTTTATTTGCCGTTTAACTTGCGTATTTCTACCATGCCGTTGTAATAATCAAGATTACTGATATGCCTTTGTGTTGTTCGATTTTAGGTGCCAACCTTGCTACTCCGGAGGAGAATGCCATTACTCAGGCTAAGACTTTGAAGACTGTGCTTCGGACATTTTTTGCCGGCACTAAACTTTTACTTGATGCTATCAAGTGGCCTTCTGAGGTATACCCGGGAGAGGATAATCTTATGCAGGCCTTCTCAACGGTGCCTGGGTGGATTGAGATAATGAAGCGCTCAGCTTGCCGGATTGGAATGACCCGGGCCCTTACACTGGCGAAGGCTTATTTTCCTAAGCTTGACCCGGCCAAGGTAACATCCGGGTTTCCAGAATTCAAAGCTGACGGGTCCAAGTTTGAGCCCAAGGACTTCAAAGATATTCAACGTGCTGTACGCTCCTCAGCCACTACCTTGGCCGACAAAATGGAACTGGACAAAATCATGAGTTCTTATGACGCTGAGGGCAAAGTTATTTTGGTGGATGCACCTCCTCCTTTTGATATGGTGGAAAGATGGTCGACTGACCTGGCCAGGAGGAAAGAAGAGGCCGCAAAGAGAGAAGCAGAGCTAGGCGCAAAGCCGTCCACCTCTACACCGGCCGTGCCTCCGCCTGTCCGTCCAGATGTGAAGAGCCCGAGCAAGACTGCTGACAAGGCCAAGGAGCAAGTCCAAGATCTAGACCCGGAAGATCGCTCTCAGGATGCCGAGTAGGATGCTACTAGTGCTTTTCGTTTTCTTAAGACTGATATGATTTTTGTGGTGCGCCTGTGCGCCACTGATGCTGATACTACGCCTGTACGCTTGTTAATTCATGATAACTCTTTGCCTTCCCTGGCTTTTGATAATCTCGATACTTGTGTTACGTATAAGCTTATTCTCGATACTTTGAACTCTTGCTTTCAATTTCCTTTTGAGACTCGGTTAACCGAGTATCGTAGGTTTTGATAGATGGACTTTTCTTTAAGTCCCCAATACTCGGCAACTAAGGTTTACAGACCTTGGTAGTTAAACAGTTTGTTTCTGTTTCGAAGTCCCCAGTCCCCATGACCCAAAGTACGAGCTATGGGGGCGTGGGCTTTCTCAGATGACATACTGCTGTTTACCAAGCTGAAGACCAATAGCTGTTCTCATAAATACTGAAGTCATGCTTAATATTTGTTGAGTTTCCGGCTATGTTAGCCTTATACTCTGCATGGACTTGTGGTTTAGATGACCCTTTTGATTACCTTGTACTGTAAGCCGGCTTTCGCGTGGATACCATGTCGTTGCATCTATACGAAAAACAAAATCAAGCACGCTCCATTGGGCTGCATAGTTTGATTGTAATCGTAAGTGAACAGATCATGCCACTTTGGTGCGAGTCACATCGAGCTTAAGTAAGAATAATCAAGAAATTTGGCTCCTTCGTCCAGTTATAGGATTGTAGCCGCACCCGTTTCTACGGGTGATCAGCCCCCATAACTCATAGGCATCATGGCCGGGTCTCCGGGTTTGTGATTACTTACTGAAGTAGATCAACCCCCAGAGACCTAAATTCACGCAACGTATTTCGATGATATTGATGTACTGATAATAACAACGTTACTTACTTGTAACTGAAGCAAAAGACCATGATAAGACCCGAAAGCATCTTCTTTTATTGATAAACATTTCTTTTTTGAATCAGCAGGCCGCCTCATTAAAAACCTTCCAGTCCCCTTAGGTACCCTGGTAAGGAAAAGAGCGCGTCTGAAACCTGCCGTCGATTACACTGCTTTAGTTATTCTCGGGAATCGGCCTCACACTGGTGTGACCGATACGTATTCTCCATTCGCCAGACCTTTTCATAATGAATATGGGATTTGGTAGCCAATCCGGGTATACCGTCCTTGAAACGTGATCGGCTGCGTGTAGCAGTACTTCTTCTTCTCTGTTAGGGGATTTGGAAAGCTCGCCCCTGATGAAACCTACCATCTTAAGGTCCTTTTCTGCCCTAATGTTTGCCTTGTCCCCTTCAGGAGTTGGCTTTTTTGTCGTCGTCCTCTCTTCTAGGTCCACCTTGGAACGGTAATGTTTGAGCTCTTCCTTCCTGCAAGCTTGCTCGGCCATTGCCGCATCTCCCTCGTCACATTCAGCTGCTATATCTCGATTTCCATATATGGTGATGGTCTTCTTGGGACCCGGGATCTTCAGCTGTAGGTACACATAACACGGCCTTGCCATGAACTTGGCATAAGCCGGCCTTCCAAACAATGCATGATAAGGACTGCGCAACTTTACTACCTCAAAGGTAAGCCACTCGATTCGATAATTGTCCTTTGACTCCCCGAAAGCTACCTCCAATGCCACTTTTCCTTCGGGGCATGCCGAATGACCCGGCACTATCCCGTGAAAAACTGTTGTGCTTTTTTGCAACTGTGATTCCTTTAAGCCCATGCGCAGAAAAGTTTCCCAGTATAGGATATTGATACTACTCCCTCCATCCATCAAGACTTTCTTCAGCTCGTAACCATTGACCTGTGGCGCCACTACCAAAGCCAAGACCCCCGGGTGATCAATCCTATCCGGGTGATCTCTTCTGCTCCATGTTACCTCTTGCTCTGACCACCTCAAATATCTTGGAACAGCGGAGGAGACTGAATTAACTGCTTGTTTCAATATCTTCTTGTCCTTGCTAGAACCTCCAGTAGTGTGCACATGATACTGACCCAGCTGTTTGGGGTTAGCTTGAAAACCTCCTGCTCCATTTTGATTGTTACCTTGATTTCCAGCTGGTGGATTGCCGGCTGGGAGCGGTCCGTTACCCAAGTTTCCACCTAGACCCGGACCTCCTCCTCGGCCTGCGCCTCGCATAGCTCTGTTCACTTCCTCGTTCTTCCACCTTTGTAAGTCGGCACATTGCTCCAATGAATGATTGGCCGGCTTGCCGTTCCTGCTATGCTTCGGGCATGCCATCCTAAATATGTCCCAACTGTTGCCTGGTCTTGGAGGTCCTTGGTAGTGTCCCCCATTGTGATTTCCAGTATTAAAATTTCCTTCGGATCTGGGTCTTGAAGACCCGGCCTCCGTGTTGGCTATAAGCTCGGAACTCCCTTCAAACGGCCGCTTGTTTTGGCTACTTCCATTATTGTTTGGCGCCGACCCATTGCCGGTTTTCCCACTGCTACTTGCGTTTGCTTTTGCTTTCTTGTCATCAACTTCCTCCTCTGTGGTATCCGTTGCAGCGTGTTTGTTGCACGCATCCATTAACTCTCCCATTGTAATCTCCGCTGCATTCCTACTAGACTTCATACGAGTTAGCTTTTGCACTAAAGGAACGTACTTACATGTTTTTGCCATAGCTTGCAGCGCGTCCTTAGGCTGGATATCCGTGGACGAGTGGAGTATCTCCATAACCCGGCGTACCCAGCTGCGTGCGGACTCTCCTTTCTTCTGAACACATCTTTCTAAATCATCAATAGTAAATAACTTCCGGCATGTCCCATGAAAGTGCTTGATAAATGCGGTCTTTAGCTCCTCCCACGATTTGATCGATTTTTCCGGTAGATTGGTGAACCATAACTTTGCTGCTCCCTCTGACATCATTAAGTACATGAACTTGGCTTGAAGATTCTCGGACGCATTGCGAATTGACATTGCCATCTCGTAGCTGCTCAGCCACGTTTCCGGATCCATTGTTGGCTCGTAGTTCACTACTTTCCCCGGTTCTTTGAACTTTTCCGGGTAAGGTTCCGCTCTGATATCGTCCGAGAGGCACTTGGGTCCCGCAAGGGTGGTTGTGGCTGGTCTTACCCGGGAAACACGTGACCCGGCTGGGGGTGCCACGGGGTGCGGCACCACCGGTAACTCGTGCGCTGCAGACCCGGCCCCGGCTCTTCTGGCCCTGGAGCTGTCCACCACTGCCTGTGCTGCTGATACGGCCGGTACCGTCTGGACGCGCGGTGGGGGCGGCATCTGCTGCTGCTCTTCCCTTCGTCGTGCCGCACTTGTTTGGACATTGCCCTGTTGCTGACTGACGTACGGCGTCCCATGCATCCCGCTTCTATGATCCGGATAATTGGCTTGCTGTGCTACCGCAGTGTGTAGCAGATCGATTGCTCGTCGGGTTCCTTCCGCATGAGGCGAGTTTCCCACAGGAATCTGGTTTAACGCGAGTGTTGCTGCATACACGTTGTCCATGGGGTTGTTGTAGTGACCTGCTGGGGTGCGGAATCGCGATGGTGGAGGCGGCATGGTGTTGCCGGCTGTCGCCCCCGTCCGAGGCAAGGGTAATCCGGCTGGCGCGTTTACTGGCTGTACTCCCGTTGCTGGTTGCGGTATGGTCCCTTGGTTCGCCGGTGGGATTGGCTGATCTTGAGGCGTGAACACCAGGGCAGTTGGGTTGATAACCCCGCCCATTGCCGGTAACATAGTTCGATGCCTTTGGTGAATCCTCGTCGTTTCCTCCCGGAGCCGGGTCTCTCGGTCATCCAATTCGCGCTGCCGCGCGGCCATCCCCTGCCTTTCTGCTTCCACTTGCCTTCTCTGCTGCTCCAATGCACGACGAGCTACGTCCAGGTCTCTTACACGTTCTGCTGCGTTTTCCGGGGTAATAACTGTGGCCAAAACTGTGGGGTCCAAAATCAAGTTATTATCAAACAGAGCCGGGTGACGCGGGTTTGAGGGGCCCGCCCCCGGTGTCCGGTTTGCTTGGAACCCGAACATATTTGCGTGTCGCTCCTCGTCCGCTGGGCGACTGGTGACAGACGCCGACTCTCCATCGACTTGGGCCAAGACCGGGTCAACTGGTCCTTGCTGCTGAGCCGCTGCCTGAACCCCCCCAGCTGGTGCCGCGGCCGCGTTTTCTTGATTGAGATTGGTCGCAGGAGCCGCATAAACCGCAACCCGGCGCATGATGCCCGGTGTAGATTCGTACTGTTCTTCCTCGCTGGTTTCCCTTTCATATCGATCCTCCGACAAATCCCGGATAGACTCGGTATCATCCTCCCTCTCTATCTGACCCGTTGTTCCAATCGATTCTTCTTTTTCCGATCGGACATACGCGTCTTCCCCTGACACAGAATCAGATCCGATATTATCACAATTCGAGCTGGAAGTACATACCATACCGATGAAGACGTTGATGCTGCCGACTGTCACGACGGATCCGGTTTCGAGGTGATCCGACTCTGGCCCCCAGCCAGAATCGTCTACCATCTTCTCTCCTTTGCTGTTGACGTAGATTTCTCCGACGATGAGGTTCTTCATGCTCTTCCGAGCTTCTCCCGTGATGTAAACACCTTTGGACGCAGGCCCCACGGTGGGCGCCAACTGTCGTGGGATAATCACGGCAGATGTTACCGGGGGTAACTGATCTAGGGGCAAGTCGACACAGGTATTTGGGAGAGGGTTTAGCTCGAAGGAAGACATGGCGAAAAGCAATCTAAGAGCCGGAAAACAACTCGCCGGATCTCGATATGATTATACTGGATACTCGATAATAGGTGTTACAGTTATGACCTGAATCTCTGGCAGGCGAAGCCTAGGGGTTGGTTTATATAGTACTCATACCCCCTTTGGCTTGCCATACAAAGCGCTCCTTGAGTCCTACTCGAATTCTACATACGTATCCTAGCTTTCCTTATCGTAACCCACAATCCGGGTTACGATCCTTACAAGCCCTGGGCCTTCCAGAAGCTTCTGCGTCCTTAGCCGGATTTGGTCCATATGCCGTTTGGGCCGGATTACACCTGGGGTTGGCATACCGGGTTACTATCCCCTCATCACTGGGCATGCTACAGAGTTGCTCCAATGGTGGGGTGGCGGTGCTCTCAATATTGGTCTGAGGCGAGGTGCGGGCGGCGGCGCCGCCGCAGATGGGCCCTTTTTTTGGAGGATTGAAGCGGAAGCGTATGCAGCGAAAAATTTGATACGAACTCGTTTTTTTGTTGCTACTTTTTGTCAAAAAAAATTCTACGAGAACTCCGGCGATGTCAAATTTTTGCTATAATAGAATAATTATTTTGCTATAATTAGTTTTTTTTTGCTATAATAGTACAAATTTTTTTGCTATGAGTTTGTCATGGGGCAGTTCTCCAGCGATCGCCGGAGACTCCGACGAAATTAATTTGCTACAGTAGTACGTTTTTTTTTTTGCTACAGTAACTCCGGTGATATGTGCCATTTATCTTTAATTTTTACACGAAACTTTTTTTGCTACATAGGAGCAAAAGCGGGAGGTTTTTTTGCTACACATAACAAGTACTGATTTTTGGGGCAAAAAGTGACACCTGTCGTCATCGGGATGCGGGGAATGGAAATTTATCATCCAACCGGGGACGCCCAGCACTGTCCTTTTGCGTATGCACGGACCGCCATGTCGAATCGAGTACGCGTATATACATACAAAGACCGCGTTTTGTACGTTTTTTTTTTTGAAGTTCGCGTTGTGTACGTATGACCAAGGATAAGGCTAAAGCGCTTGGGTATTAATTTTCGGCAACTTCTAAGCTACCTTTTATTAGTCTTGAAATATGATACTAGTACGTTTTGATCTACGGGCCGGCAAAGATTTGGCCCGGCAGCCCATAAGTCATTATTAGAAAGAAAAAGTAATTACTATGCTGGCCCATTAGTCTAAATTGGTTGGAAAACAGTAGTGATTAAGATGATCAGGCGTTTTGTTGCCTAAAATCTGTGGAATGGAAATAGTAATTACACTGGCTAAATTCGGTAAAAACATAGGGCGTGTTTGGTAGCCTGGGTGAGGTCCAGCCAGACCTGTGAGGTGCAAAGCCAGTCACTTCGTTTGGTTCCATGCGACCAGAATTTCGGCCCGCACGCTGCTTGAAGCACCGTCGGGCCAGGCCCGCTAGAAACTACCAAATCGGCAGTTTTCGTAGAGTCGGGTCTGGTGGCTATAAAAATCTCTGCACGCATAATGGTGTTTAGATCATGTTTAGCTTCTTCTACTTCCTCACCCTCACTCCAATCTCCAGCTCCAAGCTTCTTTCGTGGCCGAATCCAGTCCACATCTTCTTCTTCCTCATACTCTCTCGAATCCCCACCTCTAAGCTCCTCTATGCCCGTGGAGACGGACTGATTTCGACCATGGGCCATGGGAGGACGTTAGAGGTGGGGATTGGAGAAAGGTGGATTGGATTCGGCCATGGGAGGAGTTTGGGGGTGGGGATTGGAGAGAGGATGGGAAAGAAGGAGAGGTGGAATCCATGAGAGGATGCGGCCGATGGGTCCGTGCTTTAGCCATGTGAGGAAGAAGAAGAGCGGATGCGCCTGTGCTTTGGGCTAGTACTAGTGCCAGTACTAGTGCTTTGACCATGGGAGGAAGAAGAAGAAGAGCGGACAGCGGTGCGTCCGTGCTTTGGCTAGTACTAGTGCTTTGGCCATGGGAGGAAGAAGAAGAGCGGATGGATCCGTCTTTGGGCTAGTACTAGTACTAGTGCTAGTGTGCGCGGTCTTTGGGAGACCGACGCACGAGTGTGAAGGTGGCAGCACGTCGGAGAGGTCGAGCCCCATGACGGTGTCGCGTGTGTTGCACATCACGCCGGCCCATGCGCAGTGTCCGTCCGCCCCGTCCGCTGCGCCGCCGCCTAGGAGGTGAGCCCGCATGTGTGTCGGAGAGTGCCGCATTCGTGGCCATCAGTGCCCGTGGGTCGAAGATGTGGACTCCATAAGAGAAGCTCGGAGGTGGGGGTGACTCACGGGTGAGGATTGGAGAGAGTATGGAGCAAGAAGGAGATCTGGGCTTCATGAGAGTAGTTTAGAGGGGGTGGCTCACGGGTGGCAATTGGAGAGACCATGGAGGAAGAAGGAGAGGTGCATTCCATGAGAGAAGATTGGAGGTGGGGTGACTCACGGGTGGGAAATAGAGAGAGTAGGGAGGAAAAAGAAGAAGTAGACTAATCAACACTTATCCATGTGCTAATATGAGACTAATCAAAACACAAAAGAACATGTAGCAACCAAACAACTACGAAAAGTTGCACGTTTCTAGATGCGGGACACCAAACAACACGCATCTCACGTTTGTGGTCCGAATGCGTTGGGACAGCCCTGCCCCAGCCAGCCCCAAAACGGGTGCAGGCTACCAAACGCGCCCATAATGACGCCTTGTGTTTCCTAAAAAGACAACCACACATTTGACAAACAAGAACAATTATCTGCTAATGGAGTTCCATCTAAAAACTCGATGCCGCGGCCGCTTGTGTCTAAGGCGACAGAGACTTAGTAGGGAAGGCTTTCCGTGACTTAGACGAGCATCCATCGAGGTCCGACACCCTCGTGTGCTTGCCAGCTCGTGTGGTAAGCACGCCTACCGCCACTGCCACCATCTCCACACGTAAGGGAGGTTGAGTCGAGCATGTCCTGGGAGTCCCGATCGCCGCGCTGGTAATGCGCACGCGCTTGCACCCGCAAGCCTGCCTGCACACGACGACGGTCCTCGGCGTTCCGAGCAGCCACCTTGCACCATCATGAGCAGATGGCTCATGCGCCCACACGTACGGCCTCCATCTGCATAGCGTCAGGCTCACCCACCACGGCCACCAGTGCCTGCAGCACGTATCGGGACAGGGCTCGCATGAGCGGGATCACCGTGGCATCTCCTACCCTAGCGACACAGATAACCCCGTCGCGGCCGCCTTCTGTCTGGTACAGCCGCTCCACCGCCGTCGGCGCGCACGTCTTGCAACCTCGGTTCGCAATCGATGCGCAGCGCAACGGGCGCCTTCGTTGCCTCCTTGTGCTGGCGGCGGAAACGGCGGAGAGGAGGATGCAGACAAGGCCGGTGAGGAGGTGCATGGGGGCTAGCGTTTGCATGGGAGCGACAGGAGTGAGAGCTCAGCTCGATAGGGTTCTTGCGTGGGAATGGATATTTTTTCTTGGGCTGGGCCTACGTAGGTTCTTGGGCCAGAGCCTAGCTATTGGAATTTGTCTCCGGTGGCGATTTTGCACTAGTAAGATAAGAGTTCTACTAGTCCCCTTCTAACCACTAGTATAAACTGGTAACAGCCGTTGGATTGGGAAAAATAAATGGTTGTACGTGGTTCATATGGGGCACTGGTAGAAACTCCCCTCCATTAATCCCGGTTTTTTAGGGCCATTTGTCCCGGTTGTCCAACCGGGATGGGGCAGCCAGGACAAATGTCCCCCCCCCCCCACCCATTCGTCTCGGTTCTGTTAAGAACCGGGATGAATGGGTCGTCCACGTGGCCGCTGAGGGCTGGTCCCTGGCTAGGACTATTCGTGTCGGTTCTTAACAGGAACCGGGATGAATACCCCTCCTGCCGAGGCAGAAAATTAGATTTTTTTCTATTTCTTGTTTTCCTTTTAGGGTTCGGTCTGTTATATTCTATATTATTAATAAGCACCGAGAGGGAAGAAAGTACTCTTTCCCCCCGTCGTTGCTGTCCCAGATCAACAATATGTACGAGGGCCCCCGAGCGATGCGGTCAGGACAACCTCCGCCATAATGGGCACTGGGGGAGAAGAGGCTGCCCCCACCGATCGGGAAGCGGGCGCGACGCTCTTTTTCTCACTGGCGCGGGGGGTCCTGAGCCACCATGATTTTTTATTGTATTCCATTTTAGTAGAATATACAAGTATATATGGTGATCGCATTAGAATATACTAGAAAATATAAAAATAAGTGTATGCACCATGACTCGAATATAGAAGTAAGTACTATGCATCAAGGTACTCTTTCCCATAAGTACTCGAATACACCACCACATGCACCATGACTCGGATATACAAGTAAGTATTATGCATCTACGAATTCGAGTCTCAAATTGTGAAAGAGTGATAGTATTCTCCTCCTGGCTTTAGGACCTCCGCGTCTAAAAACCCGCAAATTTCCTCTTGAATTGCTCGTATGCGATCCCTTGGTAGAAGACCGTCCCGCAGTCGTTCGATCTAATATAAAGAAGAGTGGTCCATATATAAGGAATTCTCAATAGATGGTAATAAGATAAAAGTCATGGTTGACGACACGAAGTTTTTCAAAATCTCCGCGCTAGGCGCAGGTCGTCTGACGAATGAACTCGCGGACATAGTATCCACATAAGTTTTTCCGGTCTCTCTGGTCCAAGCACTTTACAAGAACATAGTTTCAATAAAAATAATAATCAAGCATTATAATGGTACTGAAACTAGTATCAAGTAGATGTGCGGATCTAGCTAGTAGTACTTGCTGGAATATGTTGAAATTATGTAAGCTTCTCCTTCCATTCACCGGGATCCTTTCTTGTGAACCGTTTCCAACCGCTGCCCGGCAAAGAAAATGAACAAAGGAAGTTATCATAAAATGATAGAAAGTTGTCGATATAGTGTCATAAAGATTGAGATTACCGTTAGATCATTTGTTGCATGTCGGCCCAAAGCTCAAGGGGTTTATGTTTTGAGTCTATTATCAATACTTTGCCTTTGTCAGTTTCAAATATGAGCAGAATATAGTGGTAGCTGCGCAAACATAACTAATAAGTTATAGACTTATCATCAAGTAAGGAAAACTGAATGTTTACAAGACAGTAACACTCACCAGAAGTTGTATGGAAAAAGTATTTCCAATACACATTGCTATATGAATACACATGGATTTATATATATTGCTTTCCTATGCAATTTCGTCCAATATATTATTGTTATATGAATACAAATGGAATTTACAATACACATTTCTATATATGAATACAAATGGATACACATGTACATGTTAGTATCCTATGGGATTTCCGATCCAATCAAAATAAGATCAAGGAGAAAAATGGGAAAAGAGAAAGAGAGGAGAAAATCGATCGGAGTGCTTATTACCTTTCCCATTGGAAGAGAAAGACACGCCTCTTGTGAGCAAGTTGGATGGGAGCCACTTCCTTTTGATCGGCCATGTACTCAAGATCAAGGCCAAGAAAACCCCCGCCATCCTCCCGAAGCAATTTCTTCAAGAGGTCAAGATAACCCAGAACCCTCCTATTCTCGTTCGTGTATGTGAATTCGATGTTCCGACCATGTGAGTCACGTCCATAATCTCTAGTCCCATAGTGGAGAATATGGAAGAATGAAGAGAGGAGAGCAAGCGGGAGAACAGAGGCGCTCGATACTGTAGCAATGAGCGTTTCTATGTTTTAATTGCCTCCCCAACGATGGAACAACTTCCGAAGCGCGGGGGGCAAACGGTTTGGTCATTTAGTCCCGGGCCGTAACCAAACCCGGGACTAAATGCTCTCCGGCTAGGCGAACGGTTGCCATGACGACTTTTAGTCCTGGTCCGAGTTATGACCCGGTACTAAAAGTGTGTGATGCGAAGCGAAAGGTTCTCAGACGATTTTTAGTCCCGGTCCGTGTGACGACGCGGGACTAAAAGTTTCGAGACGAGGGAGCTGTTGCCCTGCACCCTCTGGTCCCGGTTGGTATGCTAATGGGGACTAGAGCCAAATAATGGGGACTAGAGCCAAAAACCTAAGGGGGGGTTTCTACTAGTGTTGTGTGTAGTCCTAAAATGTTATGTAGAAAAAAAGGATATATTGACCTAATTAAATGTATTAAAATAAAACAACCACACTATTATGTTTCTTGACAAATTAATCTCAGTCACTCGTCTTGCAAGAATTATAAAGCTACTCGGTGACACTACCATTATGAATCATCATTAGTAATTCGATATTCTTTTTGTATTTACGCAAGAAGGCTTGTTGTGGTTATATGTCTGCGTTCTCCCACTCCTATTTGGAAATAAATTGAAAGGATTTTTTAAGTGTGGCATTAATTAGTTTATGAGGGCTAAAATGTCTTGGTTTGCAAGCAATATATGGATGTGAAATGAACACTAGAAATGCCGAAAGCTACATCGCTCACACAATAATTATTGTCACAAAATTGTGTATGTGACACAATAATTAATGTCACAAAAGTGTGTATGTGATGTTTAGTGATGCAGTTACGTCCACACCACACACTATGTTGGGACATTGACCTTCCATAAAAAGCTATCTACACCTTGTAGTATAATCATGTTTAGTTGTTAGGGCCAAATGAAATTTTGTGAAGTAAGAAGACCTACAATAAAGAGTATGATGAATGGCTTCATAGTCAGTAGTTTGATCTATGAGGGCATGGGAAACATTGGTAATTTTGGTGGTAGACGGTTACAGTGACGGGTCCAAAATATATTAGTTAGGTTACTTATGAGTGGATCCGACCTGAGCTATCAAATCAGAGTAGTTTGGTCTAGAGAGTGTTGAGACTATGACTTTTCCAATTGGGTGACATCGAGAATCACCCTCGTAACGTCCGAATGTAAATCGGAACGTCTTCGTCTCTTGAAACCACTACTTCATCTCTTGACACCACTATTGCTTCCGTCTTGCCTTAGGGCATGTACAATGGTTGATAAGAAAGTCTTATCTTATACCATCCACGTAATTAAGATATGATAATAAAACATTATGTAAAATGGGTTATATGTTAGTCTTATCTCCGTTAATAGGATATATCTCCTTAGTGGAGAGTAATTTTCAAGATATACCTCAATTAACTCAACAGGAAAATGATATTCTCACTGCTGATTTCTTAGTGGAAGAAGTTTTTGAGGCAATATCACAGATGGAGCCTAATAAATCTCCAGGTCCTGATGGATTCCCCGCAGAATTTTATAAAACCTTTTGGGAGGTTATTAAAAAGGATTTGATGGCAATGTTTTTAGAGTTTAAGCAAGGTAATCTTCAGTTGTTTAAACTGAACTTTGGGGTGATAAGTTTGCTTCCTAAAAATGATAATGCGGTAAAAATCCAACAATATAGACCTATTTGTCTTCTTAATGTGAGTTTCAAGATTTTCACTAAAGTGGGTACTAATCGTATTACCCAGATAGTGCAGAAGGTGGTTAGACCATCCCAATCAGCATTCATGCCTGGGAGAAACATCTTGGAGGGAGTTGTTATCCTGCATGAAACCATTCATGAACTTCATAGGAAGAAATTGGATGGGGTAATTTTTAAAATTGACTTTGAGAAGGCATATGATAAGGTTAAGTGGCCTTTTCTTCTCCAGGCTTTACGTATGAAAGGGTTTTGTCAGGAGTGGTGTGATATGATTTTACAATTTGTTCAGGGTGGAAGTGTAGGTATTCGGGTTAATGATGCAATTGGTCATTTCTTTCAAACTAAGAAAGGATTAAGGCAGGGGGATCCTCTTTCTCCAATTCTTTTTAACATAGTGGCAGATATGCTGGCTATCTTAATTGCTAGGGCTAAGGATAATGGACAAATAGGAGGTCTTATTCCAGACCTAGTTGAAGGAGGTTTGTCTATCCTTCAATATGCAGATGATACGGTGCTTTTTTTAGAGCATGATTTTGATAAAGCTCTAAATTTGAAACTAATCTTGTGCATCTTTGAACAATTGTCGGGTCTCAAGATTAATTTTCATAAGAGTGAGGTTTTCTGTTTTGGTAGGGCTAAAGAAGTAGAACACCAGTACAAACAAATATTTGGTTGTGAGTCTGGGTCATTACCTTTTAAATATTTGGGGATTCCTATTCATCACAGAAAACTTACTAATTCTGAGTGGCATCCAGTGGAGAGTCGTTTTGAGGAAAAACTGGGGTGCTGGAAAGGGAAACTTTTATCCTATGGGGATCGATTAGTTCTTGTTAATTCTGTGTTAACAAGTTTACCCATGTTTATGTTATACTTTTTTGAGATTCCTAAGGGCGTCCGTAAGAGACTTGATTTCTATAGATCACGTTTTTTCTGGCAGAGTGATGAAACCAAGCGTAAGTATAGATTAACGAAATGGAATATTATTTGTAGACCCAAGGATCAAGATAGATTAGGTGTGGAAGTGTTAGAGCTAAAGAATAAGTGTTTATTGGCTAAATGGCTGTTTAAGATACTTCATGAGGAGGGTATTTGGAACGAATTGCTACAGAATAAATACTTATATAACAAAACTTTAGCTCAAGTTGAGGCACAACCTACTGATTCTCCATTTTGGAAGGGTCTAATGAAAGTTAAGGGGGATTTCTTTAGTAGAGGTTCCTTTAAAGTTGGTAATGGTGAAACAACTAGATTTTGGGAGGACATTTGGCTTGGCCAAACCCCTCTATCTGATCAATATCCTCTCTTATATAATATTGTGCAGTCTAAAAATGTATCGATAGCTGATGTTTTTCAGAATGCACCACCAATTAATATTTCCTTTCGTAGGAATTTAGTAGGCATTACTTGGGAAATGTGGTCTCACTTGTGCTTACGACTTATGAATGTCTCCTTGATTTCGGATTCTGATAGTTTTATTTGGAAACTTACTCAGAATGGGAGCTTCTCTGTCAAATCTATGTATGAGGATATGATGAATGGGCACACTGTTTTTCTCAAAACTTATTTGTGGAAGTTAAAATTACCTCTTAAAATCAAAAATTTCATGTGGTTTTTGGATAGGAAGATGATCTTGACTAAAGATAATTTAGCAAGGAAAGGGTGGAAAGGTGATATGCTTTGTTCTTTTTGTGGGAACAACGAGACAGTAGATCATCTTTTTATTTCTTGTCCTCTTGCTAAATTTATTTGGAGAGTAGTCTTTTGTGCTTTTAATGTTACTCCCCCCTCCAACGTGACTAATATGTTTGGGAATTGGCTCAATGGGATTGATGTGAGAACTAAAAGAAGAATTAGGATTGGTGTTTCGGCTATTTGTTGGGCTATCTGGAATTGTAGAAACAATGTTGTTTTTAACAGGAAGAACTCCTTTCATGCTTTACAGGTTATCTTCTCAGCAGCTCATTGGATCCAGCTATGGGCTTTATTACTCTCTCCAGATCAGAGGAAGCTTATGATGGATGGCTGCACCCGTCTCCTTACGGTGGCACAGGATTTTTTCTCCCCGCATACGTGGCAGCATCATAATAGGATTTCGTAGTTTCCTTGTGGTTTGCTGTTTTGGTTTAAGGGGATTGTCCTGTTTCTTTGTAAGTTGAAAACTATTGTACACGTTGGATATTTTGAGTTTTAATAATTAATAAAGGCTGTGTGCATCACTCGATGCAGAGGCCGGGGTTATCCCCATTTCTAAAAAAAAAAGGATATATCTAAACTAGTTGATACCCCGCGCGTTGCTGCGGAAATAAAAGATGATTTTCAGTATGCCAAAAATAGCAGAAATTGGTATCATGCACTTCCGAAAATGAAAACTCATGCATACATCGGCATGAGTTTCCTACGTATACTCGATCTCCCGAAAGACTAAAGAATAATTTTAACATTGTATGTGCTCTCATAATACCCCACTCGTAGCCTTAGAATAAAATTAAGATAATTTTCGGGTATGCCAAAAATAGCACAAACCCGTATCATGCACCTAAATGAAAACTCGTCCATACATCATCATGTGTTGCCTACAGATATCGATCTCCCTGAACACTAAAGATGAATTTTAACATTATATGTGGAAATAAAAGATGATTTTCCGGTATGTAAAAAATAGCACAAATCGGTATCATACACTTCCCAAAATGAAAACAAACGTGAGATATATGTAAAAGTTTAATTGTAACCATAACTAATACCACGTTTCTTGTTGAGGAAATTTGTAACATTGATTTTCTCCCACTCATAATAACATATTGCAGATGATTCCAAACTTTCTACGGGAGCATCTGCCGGGGTGACTTCTACTGTGGTACAATTATTCCAAATTCCAACAAACGAATACATGACATATCCGCAAGAAGTTGAAAAAAAAACCCGGCAAATGAAATTCAGCGTAGATAATAATAATACTTTTTCATGTAATATTGGTTTACTCGTTTTTGGGACTGTATATAAGATGCATGGGCCGCAAATAGTATACCCTAAGGTGGATTCCAAATTAAATAAATTATAATCAGGGTGTCAACCCCCAAGGTGTCTTTACTCTATTAAGTTCATTAAGTCCCGCAAAAATCTGATTAGATAAGGGTTATTTATCAGGCTGCCCTCAGTTGCTACCACGACCTTAGTTTTCCCCTAGCGCCAAATTGTGCTCAGTTCTGCCCCTGGTCTGTGCGCAAGGATTCGTTCCGTGACTCTTGCAGCCTCCGTTAGTTCTGCTGACTTGTGGGACCCTTAATACAACCGTTTGACTAGTGACTGATGGGACCCAGAAGACAACCGCGGCTTGTGAGACCCATAATAGAACCGTTGGCGCGCCTTGTGGGACCTGGCTGTTGACCCCGGCTTTAAAAGAGGCGGAGCGCGTCCGCGCAGCTCGCGGTGATGAGCGGAAAATCAGCCGAGCAACGGAGAGGGTAGCCACGCGCAGAGGCGGGCAGCGACCCTTTTTCATATGAAGGAGCCGGACGCGGGCGATGGAGAGCGCGGCGTCCACGGGTAGCGCCTCCGCCTGGTACAGGTACAGGGGCGACATGCCCTTCTTCTCCGGCGGCATGTCGTCGAGCTCTGCTTCTGTATCCCACTCTAAATGACCGTGTTTCGGTCCAGTTCCGCTGGGAAGGTGCCCTGACTGTCCACGGACGGCGTACCTGAAGCGGCTGGTCACCAAGAGCGATAAGAACGGCAACCGCGCGCGCGAGTATGTGAAATACGAGAGCAAAGAGCAGCTGAGGAGGTGAGATATGTGTTCCCCCCGTCAATTTCGATTTATGTTTCTTCAATTTTTGGTTTTGAACCGATTTAGGTTTTCATCCGATTTTCTTTTCTCTAAGGGGCAAAAATGACTTTTTTGTTAAAAAGTATAAAAATATTGTGTAAAATGGCACCCATCTAATTATCACAAAGAGTTGTCCATGTTGTATGGATAATCTTCAACTATTAGGAATTTTCATTTTTTTTCTATTTAAATGAGTCTATGTTGGTTTTCCGAAAGTAATCCAAATTTGAACTAAAGTTGTTTGATCATAGTTTGCTCTTAAATTTTTCAGAAAAATATTTTAAGATACTCAACAGTGGTTATATCACAAAACATTGATAGTTTTAGAAAATTTGACCTCTTTCAATGAATAGTCATGGTGGTCATTTTGACTTCTTTGAAAAAAAATCAAATAGAGTGAAAAGAACCTCAAAAAATATTTCCTCTGGAATGGAGTCCACTTTATGTGTATTTGTTTCTATGAAAAATAATAAACTTGATTTTTCACAAATTGTTTAAAAATCCTTCACAAAAAGGTCTATCATGTATAGACATCTATATGTTTCAAGCCAAATGACCAAGTTATGGTAAGTAACACGGCATATTTTGTGATAAAGTTCTTATATTCGACAAATAGGTGTATCTTGGTATAGGAAACAATGGTTTCGAGACGATATTTCAAAAGAAATTATAAATATCATTTTCCTTTTTCCAAGTTGCAAAAATTACTTTTTTGTCAACCAAGTACAAAAAATGTTGTGCAAAATAATACGCATCTATTCCTCACAAAGAGTAGTCCATATTTGATGGATAACCTCAATTATTAGAAATTTTCTTAATTTCTATCTAATTTATCCTAGTTAAATGAGTTTATGTTCATTTTATGAATGCATTTTTGCCTAATTAAATGAGTTTTATGATGCAAAATATGATATAGTTGTCATATTTGGATTCCTCTTATTTTTCTAATCGGTTTAGACATTTTATTTATTCAATTTTTATTTACGGAGTTAAAGATATGAATTATTCCATATTAGACGGAAAATAGAAAAAAAAACATATGTATGCTGACGGCTTTGCCGTAGGCATAGCCTTGTATATCTATGACAACATCTTTGGTGTCGGCGTAGCCCTGTACAGCAAAGATTATTCTGGTACGACATCTAGTTTGCTATGCAGCCCAACTCGGCCCCTGCGGAGACGGCTCTGACAATCGCCGCTTTCCTGTAGTGCATGGATCAAACATCAAGGGCTTCTTAACACAAATCTAAGCTGCTCATGTGAGATAAAAGACCCATATATAAAGAGCGATAAGGATGAAAGTAGTTAGACTATAAACAGGCATATCCATATATATATGCTATTTTTTTGTCGGTCCTATTAATTGATGTCGACAAGCTATGAAAAACACACTACAACGATCAAAATCGATATCTAAGTGCATTTAGTATACACTAGTGGAAACAACCCCTCTCGTCCAGGGGGCCAGGGGGCACCTGTCCCGGTTGCAACCAGATCCGGGACCTATGCCACGCATTGGTCCCGGTTTGTGTGCCCGGGGCAGCAGAAATCGCCTAGGGCATTAGTCCCGGTTAGTTGGGAGATATTGGTCCCGGTTCGTGCCAGGGACCGGGACCAAAATGCCTAGCCACAGGCCACGTGGCACGCGAATGAGAATTTGTCCCGGTTCAGGCCACGGACCGAGACCAATGTCCCCCTTCCCCTATATATACTGCCCCAGCCCCCCCTTCCATCCTTTTTTTTTGCTTCGAGGTGTGAGGGAGGTGGGTGTTAGTGTGTGTTATTTTACTATACACACGAGGTGTTCGACGAAATTCCCGAGCCACACATAAACTCACTGAAAATGGTATCTTCGACCGAGGTTAACAAACTTATCTTTTTCATCTGTAACTGATACATAAAAAGTAGTATTTGTGGATGCACTGTGGTCATTTCTGTATTAATATGTTATTGTAATGTATTTTGATAAACATAATTATACGATGCAGATGGATGCACGGCAGCGATGGATGTACGGTGACCGACGCACTTCCGCGTATATGGCCGGCCTGAATGCATTTCTTTCTGTAGCTCAGGCGAACAAAGATAATGGCTTCATGTGTTGCCCATGTGTTGATTGTCGGAACGTCAGAGAGCATCTTTCGAAAGAATCCTTCACGGCCATCTACTTCGGAGAGGTTTCATGCCCAGCTATAATTGCTGGACGAAGCATGGAGAAAGAGGGGTTGTGATGGAAGACGATGAAGAAGAAGAAGAAGATCCTTTGTTCCCTGAATACGACGATACTGCAATGGAAGAGAATGCAGAAGAAGGAGGTGATCAAGAACAGGCATCAGAAGAGCCCGATGATGATCTTGGCCGAGTTATTGCTGATGCAAGGGAAGACTGTGAAAATAAATTGGAGAGGTTGAAGCTGGACAACATGTTAAAGGATCACAAAAAATTGTTGTACCTAAATTGCGAAGATGGTAGCACAAAGCTCAGTACCACACTAAAGTTGCTGAAATGGAAGGCACAAAACGGTGTGACTGACAAGGCATTTGAGAGTTTACTTCAACTAATGAAGCCAAAACTTTCAAAGGATAACGAATTGCCTGAGAGTACGTACGAAGCAAAGAAAGCTCTCTGCCCTCTAGGATTAGATGTGCAGAAGATACATGCATGCATTAATGACTGCATCCTCTACCGCGGTGAGAAGTACGAGAATTTGGATGAATGTCTGGTATGCACTGCACTGCGGTATAAGATCAGAGCAGATGACCCTGGTGATGTTGAAGGCGATCCTCCTCCCCCCCCCCCCCCCGTAAGAGGGTTCCTGCTAAGGTGATGTGGTATGCTCCTATAATACCATGGTTGAAACGTCTGTTCAGAAACAAAGAGCATGCTAGGTTGTTGCGATGTCACAAAGAAGACCGTAAGAAAGACGGAAAGTTGAGGCACCCCGCCGATGGATCGCAGTGGAGAAAGATCGAGAGAGACTTCCCAGACTTTACAAGAGAGGCGAGAAACTTATGGTTTGGTCTAAGTACAGAGGGCTTTAATCCTTTTGGGGAGCAGAGCTCCAGTCATAGCACCTGGCCTGTAACTCTATGTATGTACAACCTTCCTCCTTGGTTGTGCATGAAGCGCAAGTTCATTATGATGCCAGTTCTCATCCAAGGCCCGAGGCAACCTGGAAACGACATTGATGTGTATCTAAGGCCATTAGTGGAATAACTCTTACAATTGGGGGGCAAACCAGGTGTACGTGTGTGGGATGAGAACGAACAAAAGCCATTTGACCTACGGGCGTTGCTTTTCGTAACCATCAATGATTGGCCTGCTCTTAGTACATTTCTGGACATACAAACAAGGGATACAATGCATGCACACACTGTTTGGATAAGACTGACAGTGTTTTTCTGGATAAATGTAAAAAGGTTGTATATCTGGGGCATCGTAGATTTCTTCCGATCAAGCATCCCGTAAGAAAGAAAGGAGGGAAGCATTTCAGAGGTGAGGCAGATAACCGGAAGAAGCCTGACCTCCGTAGTGGTAATGATATATTCGATATGGTCAAGGACCTAGAAGTAATCTTTGGTAAGGCTGCTGGCAGCCAACCAGTTCCGTACGGCCCTGATAAGCGCGCACCCATGTGGAAGAAGAAATCTATATTTTGGGAGCTACCCTATTGGAAAGTTTTAGAGGTCCGGTCTTCGATCGACGTGATGCACGTGACAAAGAATCTCTGTGTCAATCTGCTCTCCTTCCTGGGCGTGTATGGGAAGTCAAAAGATACGCCAGAAGCACGGGAGGACCAGCAATGTATGAAAGACCCAAGCAACAAGCAAATAGATACAGGGCGCCATTACTTAAGCAGCTACGCTCTTACTAAAGCAGAGAAGTAAATATTCTTTGAAGTCCTTTACAGTATCAAGGTTCCATCTGGCTTCTCGTCGAATATAAAGGGGATAATAAACATGGCAGAGAAAAAATTCCAAAACTTGAAGTCTCATGACTGCCACGTGATTATGACGCAGTTGCTTCCGATTGCATTGAGGGGGCTTCTACCGGAAAATGTTCGAGTACCCATTGTGAAGCTATGTGCATTCATGAACGCAATATCTCAGAAGGTAATCGATCCAGAAATTCTGACAAGATTACAGAGGGATGTGGTCCAGTGTCTTGTTAGTTTTGAGGTTGTGTTCCCACCATCCTTCTTCAACATTATGACTCATCTCCTGGTTCACCTATGTGAAGAGATTCATATTCTCGGTCCGGTATTTCTACACAATATGTTCCCCTTTGAGAGGTTCATGGGAGTCTTGAAGAAATACGTTCATAACCGTGCTAGGCCAGAAGGAAGCATCTCGAAGGGCTATGGAACAGAGGAGGTCATTGGGTTCTGTGCTGACTTTATTCCTGTCCTTAAAACGATTGGTGTTCCTGAATCGCGGCATGAGGGGAGACTGAGGGGAAAAGGAACGCTGGGAAAGAAAACAATGATACCCAGGGACGGGCATTCTTTCACCAAAGCACACTACACAGTTCTACAAAATTCTATGTTCATGGCTACGTATCTCGAGGAACACAAGAATATTATACGCTCCACAAATCCGGGGAAGGATGACTCATGGATTAAACGCAAACACATGGAGACTTTCGGAAGTTGGTTTCAAACACATCTTATAAATGACACCAATGTTGAAGATCAGCTGTACATGTTGGCAGGGTCACCATCTTCGACTATTGGGAGTTTTCAAGGGTACGAGATAAATAGGAATACATTTTACACGATCTCCCAAGATAAGAAGAGCACCAACCAAAACAGTGGTGTCCGCTTTGATACAACAAACGAGAATGGAAAAAATGACACATACTATGGTTACATAGAGGAGATATGGGAACTTGACTATGGACCTTCTTTTAAGGTCCCTTTGGTCAAGTACAAATGGGTCAACCTGAATGGAGAAGGGGTAAAGGTAGACCCGCTTTATGGAATAACAACAGTGGATCTCAACAATATTGGTTACAATGACGAACCATTCGTCCTAGCCAATGATGTGGCTCAGGTCTTCTATGTGAAGGACATGTCCTCCATACCGAAAAAAAGAAAAAAAATAAGCAAACAAATTCATCATACGATGAGCCGAAGCGTCACATAGTTCTCTCAGGGAAAAGAAACATCGTGGGAATCGAGGACACGACAAACATGTCAGAAGATTATAATAAGTTTGTTGAAATTCCACCCTTCACAGTGAAATCTGACCCCACCATCCCGTTAAATAATGAAGATGCTCCATGGTTACGGCCGAAGCGATCATAAGTAAGGGACACGAAGAAAATTCAGAAGACTAGATAGGGATGTTGTTGGTGATGTGTAATAATAAACGTGGAATAGATGATCATAGTTCTTATAACGTAGTATGAACGAGATTTTGTTAGCCAAAATGATATTTATACATATTCTGTGATTATGAATGGAGTAGGTGCAAGTTTGACCAATAATTTGTATTGATCGGTCAAAAACTGGCAAGCATTGAGTGCTTGACAACTATGACCAGCCTGACTTCATTATTATTCCAACCAGTGGCACACCCACCCAATTTTCTGTTTCTCTCTCCTCCGTATGTTGGTGATGTGTAATAATAAGCGTGGAATACATGATCATATAGTTCTGTTTGATCAGTATTTTGTATTGACCGGTAAAAAGCTGACAACTATGACCAGCCTGATTTCATTATTATTCCAACCAGCGGCACACCCACCCGAGTATGAGATAACTTCGAAGTGATAGTACGGATACCATCCTGACAGATATCCTTAAAACAGAAATAGATCTTCGGTACTACCTTGGAGTTCAAATGACGCAAATGGTTGCACCTCTGTGGTTACTTTGGCAAGCTGCTAATGCATACACTTATGTACTGTTTGAGATTTTTAGATTAGAATTTGAACTGATCTTGGATTGCGTGGTCTATGACTGTGGCGAAATTGGACTCATATCCGAGTATGAGATAACTGTCAAAAACAGGCGTCGGGGTCATTTCGTTAGATTCGACTCATCAGAATACATTTGTAGATGCAAGAAGTTTGAAAATGTAGGTCTTCCGTGTTGCCAGGTACTGAAGGTTCTTGAGATCAGAAATATCAAAGAAATTCCACCATATTATGTTTTGAAAAGATGGCGAAATGATGCTCAGAGTGAACCTTCAAATGAGAACTATGGTTTTTCTGTTGTAGACGAAGATCCCAAATTCTCCGTGTTAAAAAGGTACAACTCGCTTTGTCGAACTTTAAATAAAGTTGCAGTGATTATGAGGAGCATTGCCGAAATTTATTGGCCTTGCCTTAAATAATTCGGTTTAGTGGGTTCATCTATCCATGCATCCGTCGCGGCGATCGCAGTGATTATGAGGAGAAACGCCTTCGATCTGGTCATCATCATTTGGCGACGCAGAATGCCTTGTATGCTCTGGACTCACTCGAAAGATCACAAGAGAAAACAAAAATTATAAGATATTTATATTCAAATTATATGCAAATAGTAAAATAATTAATAGTTTCAATAGTTAGAATAATTATTTAGTTAAACCAAAAATGGATTTGAATTAGTTATGTAAATTCTATCACTTTTCATGTTGAAATTTTTGTCAAATTCGAAAGTATATAGAAGTTATTAATGTGCAAACTTAAACAATTTTTAAATTTTGGCGCTAAATTTTTTTGGCGCGCAGGGTGCCACCAAATTTCGAAATAAGTATTGGTCCCGGCCCGTGGTACGAACCGGGACCAAAGGGGGGTACCTCTAGTCCCGGTTGGTGGCACGGGCTGGGACTAGAGGCCCAGTTGTATAAATATCTCGGCCCTCCCTCCAGGCCGAGCCACCACCCAGGACAGCGGACAAAGCCCTTGGCGAAGCCCTGCCGGCGGCGGGAATGGATAGAAGATCCCGCCGGTGCTGGTTCCGCCGGCGGGGTTGAACTACGGGACGCGTTTTTGGAAGGAAAATATATATATTAAAAAGGCCCGGGGGCCGTGCTTACATAGGGGGCGCGGCGCGGCCACAGACGGACGGCCGTGCTTCATCGGGGGCGGCGGCGCGACCACAGGCGGCCGACCGTTTTCTTGGGGGGAAGGGGGTAGCCTAGGATCTATATCTATTGGGGGGCGCACCGGCGCCGGCCTACTCCTCGTCGGAGGAGATGCAGTGGTAGGCGGGTGTCTGCCACAGGTGGGCAGGCAGCTGGGGCGGGCCCGCCGGTGGCTGCGGAGGCATCGGGGGCGCGCGCGGCGGCGGCGGCGGCAGCTCCTCCGGCTCCAGCGTCCATACGCCGCCGGTCCATGCCCAGGACATCCCGTACTCCAGGCCGGGGGGCAGCGGCTGTGGCGGCGGCTGGTCCTCGGACGCCTCCAGCTCGGCGTTCATGGCCTGCACCAAGGCGCAGGCGCTGGAGGGGGCGGCATGGCGTCGCCGTCGGCGGCGGCGGCGGCCAGGACCTGCTCCCACCGCTTGACCTCGTCCTCGACGAGGGAGCGGCGGGAGGCCTCGTAGGCTTCCTCCAAGCCGGCCTGGAGCTCGGGGTCGTCCTCCTCGTCCTCGACAATGTCCTCCAGGAGCCACAGCTCCGGCTCCATGCTGGGCGGTGGCGCGGGGTAGTCGTAGACGCTCACCTCCTCCTGGGCCGTGGGGATGTAGGAGCGACGGCGTTGGTCGTGTTCCTGCTGGAACCAGGTGGCCCAGTAGGGGGAGCTGCGCGCGTACGCGCGGTCCCTGAGGAGGTGGGCCGGCAGCAGCGCGCGCCGGCGGTCAATCTCCTCGTGCGCGGCCTCATTGGTCGGGCCGGTGGCACGGGGATGCGCTGCGGGTTCAGGAGCCATCCGTCCGGAATGTGGACGTCCGGCCAGAACACCGGCGTGGCGTGGTTCCAGTGCCACTCGGCCTCCTCCTTCCGCACGTAGCGGCGGAAGCGCTTGCCCGGCGCGGCGCGGGGCGGCGGGCGCTGCCGGAGGTGGAGCGGGGACGCGCGGCTGCCCCCCAATGCGGACGCCTCCCGGACCGAAGCCGAAGGCCTCCGGCGGCGCGCGGGGGACGCCGGCGCCTCTCTGGCCGGCGCCGCTCGAGGACCCGGCCTCGTGCTCGTTCTTGGCGCGCTTGAACCAGCGGCGGGGCGACATGGCGGCTAGGGTTTGGTGGGCTGGGGCGCGGCCGGGGTGAATGGGGTGTACGGGCGGCGGGGGGGCCCTTTAAAAAGGACCCGGGGGGATTAGCATGCCAACCGGCGGTCGGAACGTGGCGACGGTTGCAGGCGGCCATGAATGCGCGGGGAAGCCGAGGCGTGCCGTTCGTGGCCACGCGCGCGCGGGGAAGTGTAGGCGCGGGAAGACGAGGCGGCCAGTGGGCCCTTTGACCGCGCGTGGCTGTGGTCTTACTTTAAGGGACCGGGCAAGCCAGCCACTAGGTCGCCGGCCAGTGGCCCCTTTGACCCCCGCGTGGCCAGTGGCCCCTTAACCCGAATGTAGCCAGTGAGCTTAATAAAAGACGCGGGCCAGTCGGCCCTTTGACCAAAATGTGGCCACTGGGCTTAATTAAATACGTGGTCCAGTGGACGCCGTTGGGGAAGGGGAGGCCGGTTGGGGATTGCGAGACAGCTGCGGAAAAATTGGAAAAAAAAACGAAAAAAGCCTGCCGCGGCAGAAAAAGTGGTCGCAGTACAGCTTTTTCAGAGAAGTTATCCATCCCAGTTTCTAACACGAACCGGGACGAACTCCCTGGCCAGGTTCGCCACGTGGGCCATCCCTACCATCCCGGCTCCTGGCATAACCGGGACCAATGGGGGAGGGCCATTTGTCCCGGCTGGGCCATCTCGGTTGCACAATCGGGACAAATGGGACTTAACAACCGGGACTAATGCCGCTGTTTCCACTAGTGATACATCGTTTGTGGCTAGCTTAAAGCCCTCTCGTACATTTTTGCAAGTTGTATTTTCGAAGAATGACACCGTCCATATATGCTCATTTCAAATATGAAAAAACTGATCATTCTCGAAACTAAATAACGAAGAACGGAATCATAAATGAGCTTACTGAATCAGGCTAGCTAGCGAGTCGTGCATGCCAATTAAGTTGCATCTCCATTCATATCTGACTTAGCTAACCTCCACCGATGGAGCAAAAGGAAAGCATATGTGCGAGGTAGAGGTGGAGGATGAGGAAGAAGACACAAGAATCACCCATGTGTTATTCCTATACATACAATAGCTTGGCCACTTGCAAGTCGAAAAGAGAGGCAAATTCTTGTTTGCCCGCTAAGGAGGCTTGGTCTTCGCATCGATCTCTTGATGGTCATAGACTTGGAAGTTTTAAAGTACCCATCATGTCAGTGGTTTAAAGTCTATTATCAGCATGTGCAATGTATTCATGCATGTTTGTCATGAGGCATTGTGCGTAAACGCACGACATTGTGTGATCACCTGGAATGTAGGACACACAAGTTTAATTGGGATGGGTGTCCCGCATGTGCAGCCTCCTTGGCCCGTCGAGCCATGTGGTACAGGAATACCCACTCCATAACTCCAATCAGGACAGTTCTTTGTGTTTGTATCTGTTTCATTCATTATATTAAATTATTCTTAATTTTGTTCGAAATAAACAAAACTACATTTATTACTCTCGCAATATAAAAAATGTGCATACATCATAAAAATTCACACGGTTCATGCAAATCATTTATATAGGCAACAACAATAATCAATGTGTAAATCTAGGCATAGGAGAAGGTAAACCATTTTGGTGTGTGTTGATTAGAGCAGCTTTTACAACTAATAAGCAGAGATAGGATTATGTAATTAAGGTATTGCTGAATATAGCATCGCCGCCTGTAAATCTAGGTCCACTTTAAATTGTATTCACTTGCATGAAAGATGTACAACGATGTTTTGTTAAATTTTAACCTAAATCACACCACAAGATTAAATTGCTTAGATTAATCTTTTTTGTGCCGAATAGATGAAAATATTTAGGGCGTAAGACCTTGAATCCAAAAGATTGTATGTTTCTTAGATTTAATATGTATTAATTCCTTTAGAAAAATAGGCTCCATGAAATTGCATTTACCTATGTTTCATCCAATCCCAAGGAAGTAATTTAACATTTAATCCTTGATTCTTTATGTGTAAGCCATATATGTTATGTAGAAGAAAATACATAGGAGATATTTGCCTAATTAACTATATTAAAATAAAGTATCAACACCATTTTGTTTCGCGTCCAATTAATCTCAGTCACTCGTCTTGCAAGAAATATAGAGCTATTCGGTGACACTACCTTTATGAATCATCACCAGTAATGCGTTATTATTTTTGTAGCTACGCAAGAAGGCCTGATGTGGTTATATATCTGCGTCTTGCCACCCCTATTTCGAAATAAATTGAAAGTATTTTTCTTAAATTGTGCTAAGAAAAAATCTCTTAGTTAAGATAATACAAATCTCTTTTTTCATTTCTCCCTCCTCCACTGACGAGGGGATGAATCCTGGATCTGTCGGGTGAATCTACCCGGTCCAAGGCCCAAGACCTAAGCCCAAAGGGAGACGCCATGGAAAGTTCTAGAAAAGGCCTTATCGAGACCCACCAGCAAAACCTTGCGGGTCAAGAAAAGAAAATTGTAACCGACTTTAGGTTAGGGTTTGTAACCCCCCGGGTATGGTTTGACACCTGGCCACCTATATAAGGCCAGGAGAACTACCAGGAGGTTGGTTTTGAAGCACTAGATCGGTATAGTCGGCCACAAACACGTATAACTTTGAACCAGCTTTGATCGATAGTAGTGCTCTACGTGAGCAGCTAGCTGACGTGACCCTCTCTGATTGTGTACGTGTACGTGAAACAACTAGCTTGGACGTGATGTCCTGTACGTGAACGAGTGCTTCCTCGACGGAACTCCCAGCAACTTGCGAACTAGCGACCAGAAAAAATAGCAGATCAGAAACTAGATTTTTGGTATTGCCACAGGCACGTTTCGTGCCTTGCTCTTCTTCTCTATTTCTTTTGCTGATTTTCGTTGTGATACAAGGAGCAGCCCTGGGGTGCTTTTTATACACGTCCACGCAGGGACTTTGGAAACGGACTAGGATTAGAGGTCCTAGTACTACTAGGACTCGTGCTTGGTACTTTCCTAATCCTACTTCTACTCGGTTTGGAAGCAACAAGATTAATTCCTACATTCACCTCCTTAACCTTGTTGCTTGGATTCACCACTTGCACTCCGACTTTCCTTCTCATCTCGATGAACTTCTGTCTGTCGAGGGACATGGTAAGAATGTCGGCAAGCTGATCGTTGGTGTTCAGGTGTTGAACTTTGATCATCCCCTCCTCAATTCACTCCCAGATATAGTGATACCGGGTGTCTATGTGCTTACTCCTCTCGTGATGAACCGGGTTCTTGAACAATGAGATTGCAGCTTGGTTGTCGATCTTCAGTGACACCTTCTGCACCTCCTTCTTTGTAATATCAGCTAGAAGTCTTCTCAGCCACACACCTTGACAAGCTGCCGTACTCGCCGCTATGACTTCTGCCTCACAGGAAGACAATGTCACCACCTTTTGCGTCTCAGAGTTCCAGCTGATCGGATTCGGACCGAGGTAGAATACCATGCCCGATGTGCTTTTCCGACCATCAACATCACCTGCCATGTCGCTGTCTGAATAGCCGTGAAGGATCAATCCTTCTTTTCCCTTTGTGTACGTGCAACCAAGATTGATAGTGCCTCTCACATAGCGCAATATTTTCTTTACGGCGCCCATGTGCTCGGTCGTCGGTTTCTCCATGAAATGACTCACGACCCCGACTGAATATGCCAAGTCCGGACGGGTATGCACCAAATATCTTAGACTGCCCACAATGCTTCGATACGTTGTGGTGTCCACCGGCGGATTTGAGCTATGCTACCTCAACTTGTGAGGTTGGTCCATTGGAACTTGTGCCGCGTTGCATTCTGCGACGCCGCACTTATCCAACAACTTCACCGCGTAAGCCGATTGACATAGGGAAATTGCTCCGGAGTTTTGCTTCACTTCTATGCCTAAGTAATAGCTCAGTAATCCCAGATCACTCATGCCAAACTTCTGCTTCATTTGCGCCTTGAAACTTTAATTTCTTGCGCGCTATCTCCGGTTATGATCAGATCATCGACATAGACTCCAACTAGCAGTTTGAACCTTTGTAGTGCTTTGTATAGACCGTGGGCTCGACGGGACATCTACTGAACCCGAGCGACACCAAACTTTGGTCCAACTTTGAGGTCCAAGCTCTTGGCGCTTGCTTGAGCCCATATAGTGCCTTCTTGAGCTTGTAAACCTTCCCTTTTTCGTCTTTCTTCTCGTAGCCGAGGAGCTGTTCAACGTATACTTCTTCCGTGAGATCACCGTTGAGGAAAGAGGATTTAACATCCATGTGATGAACCTTCCAATCCTCCTGTGCTGCCAAAGCTGTGAGAACCCTCATGGTCTCGAGTTGAGAAACCGGTGCAAACACCTCCTCATAGTCAACTCCTTGACGTTGTACGTCGCCCTTTGCAATGAGTCGTGCCTTGAACTTCACAATAGCACCCTTCGTGTCCTTCTTTAACTTGTAAATCCACTCCAAACCAATAGGCTTATGGTTCGGAGATCGGTCTATCAAGGTCCATGTGCCATTGCTCTCAATCGCCTTCATTTCCTCATCCATTGCGTGCTTCCAACTTGGATCTTTGCTCGCCTCTACAAAATTTGCCGGCTCTTCAACTCCGAGCAAGCATAGTCCGGAGTACTCGAGCGTAACTGGCTTGGCGTGTTTGTAGACCGTCTTGAGGGTTTTATGGCGACGTGGAAAAGAGTCCTTTGTGGCTTGCGAAGATGGCGAATATCTTGGCATGTTTGGTGCTAGGTCATCGGCATCGGTGTCGTTGGCGTAGTCGTCGTGACCGTGACCATCATCCTCGTGGTCGTTATCACTTTGCGCCTCGTGGTGATCGTGACCACTATGCACCGTCTCAGGTGCAGCGTCCTTGCCAAGATCTTCTCCCGTTTCCGCATCATCGTCGTCGGTGTCCGTATCGTGGTGATTTTGATCACCCCAGTCACCGTGGTCAGGCGTATCCTTCTTACCGGATAGCTTAGGTGTCACCTTCTTCTCATGAAGTAGCACCTTCCGGTTTGGTGTCACCTTCTTCTCATGAAGTGGCACCTTCTCGTTCGGTGTCGTAACCACCGTTTCGGCGAGATCGCAAACTTCGGCCATTAGAAGAGCTGGTTCGTCGTCTTCGTACTTCGCCAAATTTGCCCTCATCTCCCGCTTGTTAGGCTCCGGACATTCCTTGGCAAAATGACCCATCTTATTGCAGTTGTAGCACTTGAGTTTGCACATATCCAAATTCCGTGGCCTCTGCTCGTCAGATTGACCATCTTTGTCATGCCCTTGTGGCTTGCCGTTTCCGTTGCCTTTTTCTTTGTTCCTGCCATGCTTTGAGTTGCTCGATCCTTCGCCATCACGCCTTCCTTTGCTGCTTGGGGCTTCCCAGTCAGCGCGTGAGTAGAGCAGTTGATCGACGTCTTCTCCCTTGCCTTTCCGACAACCACGAGAATTTTCTTCCCACGTCCGCAAGCGTCCGATCGCCTCCGTTATGGTCATGTCCTCGATGTCTGTTAGCTGCTCAAGCGTGCCGATGATGTACGTAAATTTATCAGTCACGGAACCGAAAAACTTTTCCACAACCTCGACCTCTTTGAGCTTTGCACCAAGCGCGCGGATCTCCCCAACCAAAGTGGTGAGACGCATGGCATAGTCGTTGACCGATTCCGTTTCCTCCATCTGCAACTTGTGAAATTGGCGCTTCAGCACTTGTGCCCGAGCCTTCGTGACGCGATCTTCTCCAATCCTCATCTCCTTGAGTGCGTCTCATGCCTCTCTTGCCGTTTCGTATTCCGCCAATGTCATCAGCACGGAATCCGGTACGGACTGGGCTATGGCGGCCATGGCACCTTCGTCGCACTCGTCGTCGACTTCATCGTCGGTGATAGCCTACCACACTCGGATTGATCGGAGAATAATCTTCATCTTCACCGCCCAAACGCCGTAGTTGGTGTCGGTCAGCATCGGGTACTGCACCGGGATATTGCGGTGCACCATGACGTTGGCACCGCTCGCCCTGCTCGTTGCTGCGTTCGCCTCCTTTTTCACCTTCTTGACGCCGTTCTTGTTCGCTTTGGAGTCGCTGGTCTTGCCGGACTTCGAGTTGACAGACTCGTTGTCGCTTTTGCCCATTGTCTTCTCGACACGGCTCTGATACCAATTGTTGGTTTTGAAGCACTAGATCGGTATAGTCGGCCACAAACACGTATAACTTTGAACCAGCTTTGATCGATAGTAGTGCTCTACGTGAGCAGCTAGCTGACGTGGCCCTCTCTGATTGTGTACGTGTACGTGAAACAACTAGCTTGGACGTGATGTCCTGTACGTGAACGAGTGCTTCCTCGACGGAACTCCCAGCAACTTGCGAACTAGCGACCAAAAAAATAGCAGATCGGAAACTAGATTTTTGGTATTGCCACAGGCACGTTTCGTGCCTTGCTCTTCTTCTCTATTTATTTTCCTGATTTTCGTTGTGATACAAGGAGCAGCCCTGGGGTGGTTTTTATACACGCCCACGCAGGGACTTTGGAAACGGACTAGGATTAGAGGTCCTAGTACTACTAGGACTCGTGCTTGGTACTTTTCTAATCCTACTTCTACTCGGTTTGGAAGCAACAAGATTAATTCCTACAGGAGACGCCATGGAAAGTTCTAGAAAAGGCCTTATCGAGACCCACCAGCAAAACCTTGCGGGTCAAGAAAAGAAACTTGTAACCGACTTTAGGTTAGGGTTTGTAACCCCCCGGGTATGGTTTGAGACCTGGCCACCTATATAAGGCCAGGAGAACCACCAGGAGGGGGACCAAGCAATACCGCACCACCAAAGCCTTGAGATTGAGATATACTATCGACTCGAGCACCCCCACTGTAACCGATCTATTGCTAATACAGATCGAAAGAAGCAGGAGTAAGGTTTTTACCTCTACGAGGGCCCCGAGCCTGGGTAAATCGTGCCCCTGTTAGCCGACGATTGTCACCAGCGCCCTGCACGTTCTCCTAATCAAAACCGTATAGTGTCACCCGAGGGACTTGTTGAGATGCATATTCTATAATTGGCGCCGTCTGTGGGAACGGCGGGCGCTGGATCTACGGCATCTTCGGCCTCATCGTCACCAAACTTCAGCTGGAGCCCTGGAACTTCGACTCCAACCGATCCGATCCGATTCGGGTCGATCATCGTCGTGCCCCACTCGCCGGAATCACGCCCGGCGTTCAGTTGACAGGAGAAGAGCGTCACCCTGACGATCGGGAGCTTCCAATTCTATGCCAACAAAGCGGAAATCATGCACTTCCCCGAGCAAACCGATCCCGAAGGAACGTACTTTTAGTCGGTCTCGAGCCCGGAAGTTGTCGACTCGCTGCCGAACTATGCTCGTCGCGACCTAGTATCTAGCGGCAAATCCATCCGCCTCAGCACTCGCAACTTCCACACCATCCCTGCAGAGGAACCTTCTCAGGTCGGAAAAACTCGTCAATCCACGCCTAGGACTCACGGGCCATATCTGGCTCACGTCTGCATGGCAGAACCGAGCGACCCACCCGAAGAAACAGAAAATAGCGCGAAGGAACGTGAGCTCATCAAAGCATCGCGAGAAGCCTGGGTCAAGGCAAAAACAGCCGTACACTCAAGAAAGACGATTGAAGAAGGAGCCCCTCAGGAAGATTTAACCGCGTACCACTACCATCTAGTGAAAACGGCGACGTTGATCAAAGAAGTTCGCGAGGATCTAGCCGAGCAGAAAAAGCTGGCGGATGAATCAAGCCAGCGTCATGCGGCACTCTCCAAAACGCATTCGGTAGGTAACCATCCCGCAAAAAAGAGATACGTCTCGAAGACCGCAGCTCTGGATCTCGACTCTCTCAGTGGGATCAGCAGAACGCTTGATACATCCCTTATGCGCATCGACGACGGCAGCAATGTCCACCCGACGACTCCGGCTGCCGCGGTCCTAGCAGCAGCCACGTACCTAAACGACCCCCGCGCGGGACAATACCAACAAGTCCAGAAGGGACTGGGCATGGCAGCTGCAAGACTCGCGGCTCAAAACCGCAAACACTCTACGATGCAAGAGACCGAGAAGACTCCCCGGAAGGACAAAGAAGTACCCCGCGGACGCAGAAGCACCTTACCTAAGAGAAAGGAGTCACCTCGCCGCGCCCGAGGAAAAGAAGCCCGACGTCGCGGAAATAGCCCGAGCAGCAGCGAGGATAGCCTGAGAGATCGAGATCGCAGCCCGCGACATCACAGCGGCCGCTCGCGACACCGCAGCAAGGAACCACGAAAGAAGGACGATCGCAACGAACGCAAGGTGGACAAAGCCCGCGCGAGTAGAAACCGATCGCGATCTCCATCCACCTCTTACGACGAGGAGGCCTGCGGATTGCGAAGCACCGATACCTAGAAGATTCAAGCAGGTCCCAAAATACGACGGACCGCTGGAACCCAAGTCCTGTCTATCGGATTGCCTCACGGCAGTAAAATGTCAATGTGGGAACAAAACAACGGCCATGCAGTACCTCAACCTGGATCTCGTGGGCGTTGCGCGCAGCTGGCTCGAAGGAAGACCTAGGGCATGCTACGGATCATGGGACGATCTAACTTATGACTTCCGCAAAAACTTTCAGGCAACCTACAAGCGACCCACATCTATCGAGGAACTGTGGGCTTGTAAGAAAAAGAGCGGCGAATCTACTCGCGAATACATACAGCGGTGGACCACGCTCAAAAATACGGCGGAACACATATCAGAGGAGGTTGCAGTCGAAGCCTTCACCAAGGGAGCCCGACGGGACGCTTTCAGAGAAGAGTTGGGGCAAGGTGCACCCAAAACCATTGGGGAGCTGATGGCCATAGCCGACAGATGGGCCAATGGCGAAGACTCCGTGCGCAACGAGAAGGCATCTTCGCCAGCACTCGAGGACGACCGCCATGGTCGAAAGAAGAAGAGAAGACACTACGATCATGATGATCGAGAAGAATTGGTTGCAGCAGAGTTCACGTGAAATCGTGACAGTGGACCTCGAGGAAACCGCGAATGGATTTCAAAGCCCGAGGATAAAACTCCTGAGGAAGACCTCGACGGTTACTGTACGCTACACCTATTTACAGATAAGCGCACATGAAAGACCAAGGAAACCCACCTCCTCAAGGACTGCCAAAAAATTCTCGACATCCACGAGGCCTTCTCAAAGAAAAAATAGAGCTGCAGTCAGTCAGGGTTACCCACAGCTCCCAGGCGGAGGACATCAGGGATTCCACCCGCCACAACCCCTACCTCCACCAGGACATCCAAACATGGCGTTGGCCGCGCTACCAGCCCTACCCGCCGCAAATCCAGGAGGCAATGGATACCCGAACCCAGCAGGACTTCTCGGGATGATACAACCAGTCTGCCCCTCCCGCAGAGCCCAAAAAACTAACACACGCCAAGTGGTCATGGCAGTACAAGCTCCACCATCCGCACCCGACTACCTAAAGATGGCAGACCAGTCGATCACTTTCTCCAAGGATGACCATCCGCCTCGAGTAGTTCGACCTGGACACGCCGCGCTTGTGATCCAAGCGCAAATCGGCAATTACGAGCTTGCGCGGGTGTTCATGGATGGCGGCAGCGGAATAAACCTCATTTACGCGTACACACTCCATAAGATGAACAAGAATCTGGATGGATTAGCAGAGTCAGAAACATCTTTTCACGGGATAGTACCAGGCAAAGCAGTCTGTGCGCTCAGAACTATCAACTTAGTGGTGGTGCTCAGAAACCGGAAAAATTACAGGCGCGAATTCCTCGACTTCGAAGTAGTCGACTGGCCCTCACAGTACCATGCCATTCTTGGCCGAACCGCGTTCGCAAGATTCATGGCAGTACCACACTACGCCTACCTGAAGCTCAAGCTACCTGGAGAACACGGCACCATCACCATAGACGGCGATTTCCAATAATCTAACAAGTGCGACATCGAGTTCAACGAGATCGCAAAATCCTTCGGGATGCATGAGGAACTGGAAGAGTTGGCAAAAACCACGGACCACGCCGTGATGCCTCTCACCAAAAAGAATGCCCCAGAACTTGAGTTCAGCGCAAACAGCGACACCCGAAAGCATCAAGTGCACCCGACGGAGCCCGCGAAGACGGCGATGGTGTCCACCACCCTCTCGCCAGCGTAGGAAGGCGCGCTCGTCGAACTCCTCCGTGAGTACTGGGAAATCTTTGCCTGGCAGCCTTCAGATATGCTAGGGATACCTAGGGAGTTCGCCGAGCACTCACTAGAAGTTTTCAAATACGCCAAGCGTATCAAGCAGACAACCCGACGGTTCTCAGAGCCAAAGCAAAAAGAACTCGGAGAAGAACTGAGCAGACTACTTGCCGTAAAGTTCATCAGAAAGATAAAGATATCCACTTGGTTAGCAAACACAGTGCTGGTTCCGAAGAAAAACACTGACATCCTTCGTCTGTGCATCGACTACATGTCGTTGAACAAACACTGCCCCAAGGATAACTTCCCCTTGCCACGGATCGACCAGATCGTGGACTCCACCGCAGGCTGCCAGCGTCTCTCCTTCTTACATGCCTACTCGGGCTATAATCAGATCAGGATAAAGAAGGAAGACGAGGAAAAGACAGCATTCATCACACCTCACGGTGTCTACTGCTACACGACAATGCCCTTCAGACTAAAAAATGCAGGCGCAACATATCAGCGCTGCATGCAAAAAATGCCTCGCCAAGCTCATTGCCAAGAACGTACAAGTGTACATTGACGACATCGTCATCAAGACTCGAGTGTAGGACACACTCCTCAAGGACATCAGAGAGACATTCGACTCTCTGAACGCATACATGATTAAGCTCAAGCCGACCAAATGCGTCTTCGGCGTCCCTGCATGAAAACTTCTCGGGTACCTGGTGTCCGCTCGAGGGATCAAAGCCAACACAGAGAAAATCCAAGCGATCTTGACTATGAAGGAGCCAACCAATCTTCGCGGTGTACATCAGCTCGCAGGGCGATTAGCCGCCCTGAGCAGATTCATTGCAAGATTAGGCGAGCAAGCCTTGCCCTTCTACAAGTTGTTGAAGAAGACAGATAAGTTCGAGTGGACACCCGAAGCAAAAAAAAAAAGGCGTTCCTCGATCTGAAACAATTACTGCAGAGCAAGCTCGTCCTGGCAACGCCACAAAAGAAGGAGCCCTTATACCTCTATCTAGCCGCAACAAACCAAGTCATCATCACGGTCATCGTGGTCGAGCGGCCAGAGGAGGGAAAGGCATACGACGTCCAAAGGCCTATATATTACATCGGCGACGTGATTTCGCCGTGAAAACAGTGATACCCTAATTACCAGAAACTCGCGTATGGCGTGGTACTCACAGCTTGAAAACTCAAGCACTACTTCCAAGAACATACCGTCACGGTGCTAAACGACGCATCACTCGATACTATCATGAACAATCCCATGGCATCCGGAAGAATTGCAAAGTGGAGCATCCAGCTAGGTGCCTGGGACATCATATATGTAGGGCGCAACTCTGTGAAATCTCAGGTACTCGTGGAATTTCTAAGCGAGTGGACAGAACTTCAAACACCAGGACCGCGAGCATACACGAGCAACTAGATCAAGTACTTCGACGGGTCGAAGAGGAACGAAGGAGCTGGAGCCGGAGTCATCCTCATATCCCCTAAGGCAGATAAGCTACAGTACGTCCTGAGGTTGGACTTCCCACCCGACGACCCAGCATCCAACAATGACGCGGAGTATGAAGCCCTCCTTCACGGCATGAAAATGGCGATTGCCTACGGAGCCACCCGATTGATGATCTATGGAGACTCAAACCTCATCGTACAGCAGACGATGAAGGAGTGCGATGCTATCGCGGATAACATGGTCGCCTATCACGACATGTATAATCTGCTCGAAGGAAGTTTCAAGGGTGCGAACTGAAACACATTGCACGATCCAGCAACGAGGAAGCAGATAAACTGGCAAACATGGGGTCCACAAACACGCCCATACCGCCAGGAATATACTTCGAGCGAATGATCAGGCGTTCAGTCAAGGTCAAGAAGCCAGTACGAGCACCAGCAGACGTTTGCGAGGCCCGGCAAATAGTGAGACACGGCAAATCCTTTTGGGTACTCAACGGAGAGCTATACAGGAAAAGCATATCAGGAATATTGCAGAGATGCATAGCACCCGAAGATGGCAAGGAACTGCTGCAAGACATACACCAAGGAGATTGTGGACACCACGCTAGCGGGAAGGCAATCGTGGGCAAGGCTTTCAGGGCAGGATTCTACTGGCTCACGGCAGCCAAAGACGCAAAGGACCTAGTGGAAAAATGCAATGCTTGCCACAGGTTCGCGCCCAAGCCACACGCCCCCGCCACAGAGCTCCATATGGTCCCTATCGCCTGGCCCTTTGCTCAATGGGGGATAGACATGGTAGGACCCTTGCGCAAATCAACCCCTGGCGGATACACCCACCTGCTCGTTGCAGTCGACAAATTTACAAAGTGGATAGAGGCCATGCCAGTCACCTTCGCACATGTTGAGTGCGCCGTGAAATTTCTCAATTCCATCATATGCAGATTTGGCATAACACACAACATTATCACGGACAATGGGAGCAACTTCACGGCGAAGGAAACACAGGACTTCTGCGAGGAAAAAGTAATTACCCTCAGCTTCGCTTCGGTCGCCCACCCGCAAACGAACAGCCAAGTCGAACGATCCAACGGGTTATTTTGCGCTGGCCTGAAGAAGTGGCTACTCGATAGACTGCACCCAGCAGCATGGCACTGGGCCAAAGAACTACCGTCGGTACCGTGTAGTCTACGCACAACTCCAAATCGATCAACAAATTACCCGCCATTTTTCATGGTATACGGAGCTGAATATGTCCTTCCCGAAGATGTCAAATTCAGTGCTCCACGAGTCGTCGCATACAGCGAGGAAACTTCAAACAGGGCACTCGCAGAAGATGTGGACGCACTGGATGAGATACGCGATATTGCACTCGCAAGATCCGCAGTATACCAACAATCAATGCGCAACTAGCACAGTCGCCGTATACGCCATAGATCTTTTGTGGTAGGAGATTTGGTGCTATGGCACAAGCAGAAGAAAAGACACAAGCTACAGCCACCATGGGAAGGACCCTTAATAATACACGAAGTTATCCCAGGTGGCGCGTATCGACTGAAGAACCCGAAGACTGGTGACATCTACTCCAACCCGTGGAACGTTGTGCATCTCCGCAAATTCTACCCTTAGGATTATTCTACTCGCAAGAAATAAGGCTCTACTAGCCACTCTGTAGCTCGATCAAATATATGGCTTCTCAGCCATATCAATAGAACACATGGTCCCTCAACCATAGCTATTCGCTCCTCCGATTTTTACATGCTAAAAACAACAGGTACACACCCCAAACAAACGTGGGCTACGCCTAACTAGCATAAAAATAATTTTCTCAGAACACAAGGTACAACAAGGTCCACACCTTATAAACACCTTAAAAACATATCGAGTGAGCTATACAGGGTTACAAGGCTTACGCCTTCAATATATTATAACCAGAGTACAGGATATTTACATCCTCAAATTACATCTGACGACGCGCAGTCGTCTCGGCAAGCATCTGATCAATCTCCTCAGAAGTTAGTCGACTACATAATGAGGAGAAAAATCGACTGGGAAGTCAGTAAGCCTCGCCACAGAGTTAAAGTTGATCTCAGGATGCCACACCTGAACAAAGGCGAGTGCTACTTGAGATCCACAGATAAGCTGCTGGCGGACACACTCGCGAACTTCTCCTACTCGACCAAAAATCCTTAGCAAATTTCTCAACCCTTCTGGAATGGTGCCCAACAGATAGAACGTCTGGTGCACAGACGCAAGGGCCTCGCGACAGGAATCGACAAGTATCTTCGCTTGGCTAGCCCGATACTTCAAGGTGGCCAAGATAAAGCCTCGACTGCGGTCAGACCAGAAATTGTCGCATGCGGCTTTGAGCTACCCGACTCATAGACAATGTGATTATCTACCGAGTGGGTTTCACAAAGTCTGTCAGGCTCAACAACTGCAAATATAGCCAACAAGTCAAGACAGAAAAGTGAACAAGCACCAAAGTATTAGGGGGCTCGCAAACTTACAAAACATGTCCTTTGCAACGGAATCCACTACCTGGAAAGAAAAGAAGCAAGTTCAGAAAAAAAAAATACCCCACTCGAGAAACACACCACCCATTCTTTCGGGTGCTACTCCCAACGGGTGCATACAACAATTGGATATTGAAGATTCAAAGAAGCACTTCGATTACGAAAATACGGGAATGCATCCCAAGGTTCATCACATCGACTAGCAAAATAAAAACATAAACTACCCTAAGGGGCTGCAGAAGTAGTGCCACTCGCAGTAGACTGCGCCTTGCGACTAGCACGAGCAAGCACTTCAGAGAGCTTCTTCGCGAGGACTTCAGCCTTAGCGCCAAAGGGACAGAGCACTACCTTTTTGCCCGAGGCGTCGTAGGGAAGGCTCGAGTACACCTTCTCCAGGTCATCCGAGACTCCGTGCGCCGGTGCAAATTGGATAGCCGTCCTGGCCCCGCATTCAGACTGGGCGACTGAATACGAGGAGGAGATTTTCATCTTCCAGGAACACCTTCAGAAGGCCGCTTAGCGTAGGCGAAACCGCTGCATCCACCAGTAGGCGCCCGTGGAACTGCTTCAACACTCGTGTGGCATCACCAACGAGAGAGCAGACCCTACTTGCGTGTTACTGGAGTTGGGCGCAAGAATCCATAAGGGCGTCTAGCCGCTGGCTCCCAGGCAGCACCAGTCCGACCCCAAGGGCATCTACAGCAAAGACAACGTAAATCTTCGAGACAGCGAGATAATATTCGAATTGCAGCAGAGAACCAATAAAACAAGACTCACCCGCAAACTTCTAGGCGAGAGGACGGATGAAGCTGACGAGATCGCTGTCATGTTTGGCGTCTACCTCCTCCAACTGCTTCAGCGCGTCTTGGGCCTTCGAGAAGTTTCCCTCGAGATCAGCCGAATGTTTGCGGGAGGACTCCAACTCCTTTCGGGAAGATTCCAGCTCCGCCTCAAGGGTTTGCACCCGAGGAATGGCTTCAGCTTTCTCGGCTTTCAGGCGGGTAACTTCATATGCAAGTGACAAATACATTTAAGGCAACTTTCGTGATCAACAGAATCTGTAAAGCGGGATGAAATAGCTTACCTAGAAGGGAGCAGCCATCCTCGACGAGCCGATCACGATCCACCCGAAGGGAAGCGCAATCCGCCTCAGCCGAAAGCACCCGGCGACCGATAGCGGCAAGGGAGTCAAGAAGATTCTGCAAAAGAACAGAACAAAAAATCCACGTTAAGGAACAATATCTCTTGAGCCTATACACGACTGTGCACAGTCGAGTATAGCATCGGGTACTCCCACCGGGAGCACTGCCGTTCACCCGATAGAATCAAGGAAAGCGAGAATGAAAAGAGTTCAAATTTGAGTCTGTGGCCAATCGTAAGTGATTAACCACGGCCTCGGGGACTACTCCCATCGGGAGCACTGTCGTGCACCCGATAGAAATTACAGATGCGAGAAGAAGCAACAAATTTACCTGGCCTTAGGCGACAGACAGAGGGTCCGCCGAGCTGCCCGAAACTTCTTTGTTCGCCGAAGCCCCACCCGCGAAGCCAGGCAACCTGTACTCAGGAGCGGCGGTTTCCCGCTCGGGACTTGGAGACCTTTGGGCGGCTTCTGCAACTGGAGTTCCACCCGCAACTACATCTTTCCTCTTCACAGAGGGAACAGAAGAAGCGTACTGGCCAGGGCTGATGGTTTGAAGACTGCTATGGAAGGAAGAGTCAAACAAAGACACAGAGCAAGAAAAAATATTTGCGATTAGAAAACAACACGCATAGAAAACTCACTCGTCCTCTTCATCGTCATCCAGAATGTCCACATTCCAGGCGATGGAAACCTTCGGCTTCTGGCCCAGGGGAGGAAGAACGTTGAGAGGAGGCACCTGAAGAGGCTTAGTCGCCTTAAGAGACTCATCATCCAAAGAACTGCCCTTGGATGTGGCTTCATCATCTTCAGGCTTGCGGTGCTGGAGATGCTCGCTATCCGACTCTTCTTCGTCTTCGATGAACTCGTGCTCAGAGCTCGAGTCGGCTTCAACGACGCTGGTCTCGAGAGGAGCGCCCATGTTACTCGCGAGAAGATGTGATGCCTCTTCTTCAGTAACGGATGGGTAGCACGTATCTACGCTCAAGCTCTATAAAAAAAGAAGGGAGAAAAGAAGAGAAGATTCTCAATCGACGAAATTCAGAACTGCAGAAAGCAAAGGAAAAAACGACAAGGAACTTACTTTGGCTGGAGGAGGTTTCGAAGCCTCGAATGGCTCGAGAGAACAGGTCGAGAAGACCTCTCCCTTCTTCAGCTTGGTGATGGCTGCGATCTTTTTCTCGAATTCTGCATTCGAAAGAATATCCTCGCAAACACGGCTCGGATCTTGGGTGCCCTGGTACTCCCACATGGTCGACGGTCTCTCTTGGAGAGGCTGGATTCTTCGCCGAAGAAAGACACCCGCCAAGTGCAAGCCATTAAGTGGAATCCCCATCGCCTTATCGCGGAAGCTCCCCACCTTCGCGAGTAGAGGAGAGGCGACCTTGCTGTCTTTGGCGGTGAGCTTGTGCGCCCAGGATTTCCTCCGCTTCAAAACCGCGAATGGGTCGAACTCGAGAGCTCCACCCGCGCTGTTGTCGATGATGTAGAACCATTACCTCCGCCATCCTTGCACAGAATAGACGAAATACATCTCCATATAGGGGATGTCTGTTCTCGCCTGGATCCCGAACCCGCCGGTGCGCAGTGGCTCTCCCAGCTGATCGCCTAGTCGCGATTTCTCCCTGAAGATCCGCACCTTGAACGGGGCCTTCCAGAGACCCCAATGCGGGCGAATACCCAGAAAGCACTCGCAATGCACTATAAAGCACGAGATATGCTGAATCGCGTTTGGAGGCAAATCATTGAGCTGTATGTCGTAGACATACAGCAATCCAAGGAGAAAAGGGTGGAGAGGAAAAGAGAGACCGCGCGAGACATGATCCGCGAAGATCACGTGCTCGTTCGCGCGGGGATTCGGTACCTCCTCTTTCTTGCACAAGAGAACGTGCTTGTCGCCGTCGGAAGGCAGCAGCCCCTCCCGCTGCATCTCATTGATGCTCTTCTTGGTGGTGCTAGCGGAGCGCCAATCGCATGTCCTCACGACCGGTGGCGCAGAGGCATCTCCAGCTTCCTTTGATGAAGACGCAGCAGCGCCACGTTTCTTTTCTCCGGACATGAGAGCTCGTTGGTGCTTGCAGGACGAGAGATGTGCGCAAGGAGGAAAAAAGGGAGCAAATGGCCAGTAATTTTACCAATTGCCTAAGGACGGGTACTTATACACGGATTGAACCAATCTGAACCGTAGATCCGGCGACATGGCGCCCATCGCGCCTGCCACCACTAGTAGGGAAAAGGCTACCGCAGGCGCACCAAATTATCCTACCGCAGGCGAATTTTGGTTCGCCTGGGACCACATCGCCAGCGGTAATGAATTACCGCAGGCGAACATCAAAATGCGCCTGGGGTAACATGCATACCCCATGAGAACTGGCCTTGTGCGCCTGGGGTAAGCCTTTTACCTGAGGCGAACATGCACTGTGCGCCTGGGGTACAAATTCGCCTGGGGTATCATTTCCTATTCGCATGGGGTATGGTTTTGCTGTGTCAAAAAATAAAAGAAACGAAAATAAATGAATCACAGCAAATTGACAGAAATAAGTATGAAAATGATAGCAAAATGACAGAACAAAGTTTCATAACAGAAATATTCTCGATCATCAACACTCGATCATTTCTCGAAAACAACAATACTACTAATAAATCCAGGAGTTAGTCAGATGGAAATGATTTTTTGTTCTAATTTGAACAAACTCGTCATCTATCTAGCGGGCTGATGTAGTTGATGACCATCATCATGTCCAAGTTGGGGATGTCACTATTCCTCATGGTGATCAGAATAGCTCGGCCAGCCTCCATACCAACTCTTGCGGAATGGAACTGTCTCCATGCTTGAGAGTTGAGGATGACGTGACCATCATCATTATCCCTCGTGATCGAAACTGCGGTGACATTTCCTGATTCTCCACGGCGTACTCCAATGGTACCTTTATGCTCCATGCCAGCACTGTCCGCTACCGCCATAGGTATTTTCTAGAACACACAATTCCAAGAAAGAATAAAAGCACAATGTCACATACCGGCCACATTATAACATAAGAAACTATAGGAATAAGAAAGTGTTAAGAAACATACCATGACATGTCCATTGGAGATATTAGTGTTGGTGATGCGATGCACGAAAGGGACCCTGATGTAGCTATCTATCTGGGCTAGTTTCTGAAGGACACGGTCCTTCTCAAGCTCGCTAAGATTGGCTCTTTGAGCAACCACCACATGTTTCCATGGGTCCTCCTCGTCCATATCATCCTCATTGTCCATATCATCCTCATTGTCCATCTCATCCTCATTGTTCCCAATTTCCTCCTCACTACCGCCATCCTCGCTTGCAATCCCGCCCATATACAGAAGTACGATACGAGGTTGCGGTCCTGCCATAGAGAAGTGAATGTAATCACCTCCGCTTAAATTATAGGTGGCGATGATAGACCGCAATTGTTCCCCATAGAAGTAGGTCTTCTTTCTTTCTTCACTCGAAGAATGTAAATGGTCCCGTGAACATCGAAATCCACGTTATTGCCTACTAACTCGTTGAACTCTTCCAGAATATTGCATGGTACAATCTAAAAAATAAATATAAAAGAATCTTTTGTTAAGAAACATACCAATCTAAGTTGGATAGTAAAACGAAAGAACACAAGTTGCAAGTTAACATAAAAATAATCGTTTGTTAATTACCAAATAAGCAAGGTCACCGTCGTGGAGCTGAAGCATAAAAGAAGACCCGGTGAATCGTCCTTGGGCACATAGGGACCGACATACTTTACAAGCCATGTTCTATTAAATTAAGAAAGTAAACATAGAGGTTAGAGGAGCATAGCTATTATCCAGTGCATACATGTGTAGTGCAATTTGAGGCAACTAATCCAGTGCATAAATTAAGAAAGTAGACATGAGTAAATTGCTTGTATTTTTATAACTTGTTGAGACATGGATCGTTGTCAAAGAGTTATAAAGAACAACTAGAATGGTTCATTACTGCATTTTACAGCTTCCGTCTATGACAGTGTCGTGTTTTTGTCACATCTCTGTTTGTCTATTAAAATGTCTTGACTGTTAGCACTGATTTCTCGGGCATTTCATATATCATACTTTCGAGGAAAGATAAATGGCTACCTAGAGTACATCTTTGGTTGTATATTGTGTATTTCATATCCAATAATACCATTAAGTGAAGTGTCTACCGCGTGTTCATCTGAGGTTGTAAACAAGAACTCAACAACTAAGTATTTGTGGTTGAAATTATGCAAGTTTTAGCTGAATCAATAGCTAAAATAAAAGAGAACAGAAACCAGAACAATTTGTATGGTGGCTCGGTGGTTAGTGGAACCCTTGTGTTCTTCACCGCGGCCACCAGGAGCAGGCGCATGGCGTTCAGGGCCTCGCCGCCGCCGCCCGTCCCTATCACCTCGTCCTCTTCCAGGCCACACTCCCCGACGGCGACGTCGCGGGTCAAAGGTGAAAGGGGAGACGACGGCGTGGATGGTAGGGAGGGTGGATGGGAGGGAGGGGGGCTGGGATGGAGGGGGGATGGGAGGGAGGGGGGCTGGGATGGGGGGGTGGGAGGGAGGGGGCTGACCTGGATCCACAACGACGACGACGACGGAGTGGGCCACGACGGAGTGGGCGATCTGCTGCTCGACGACCTGCTCTGCTCCTCCTCGACACTGGCGTGGGGATGGGAGACGACGGCAGCGTGTGGGTGCGGGTGATGTAGTTTGATCTGGTGACCACTTAGAAAACAAAGCATTGAGCCAAGCACATTGGAACCAGTTTGTGATACAAACCGGTTCTAAAGGGTCTGCCCAGGGCCCCCCTCCCTGCAGCAAATGGCCGCAAGGCTTTTAGGACCGGTTTGTGATACAAACCGGTTCTAAAGGGTCTGTCCCCTGGGCCTCCCTCCCTGCAGCAAATGGCCGCAAGACCTTTAGGACCGGTTCAAACCGGTCCTAAAGGCCTTGCGGCCATTTGCTGCAGGGAGGGGGGGCCAGGGGACAGACCCTTTAGAACCGGTTTGTATCCCAAACCGGTTCTAAAGGTTTTCTCATTTTTTGCAGCAACAGCGATGGCTTACCCCAGGCGCTTCCGCAAAAATTCGCCTGGGGTATGTGTTATACTGGAGGCGAACATGTACGTTATTCGCCTGGGGTAAAGGAAGAGTGCCAGGGGTGGTGATGGGTGGCCCTGCCACACTTTACCCCAGGCGCTTCCGGAATTGGTTCGCCTGGGGTAACAGACTTACCCCAGGCGCATAGTTCTCCTGTTCGCCTGCGCTAAGAAGCCCAGGCGCATCGACTTGCGTGTTCGCCTGTGGTAGGATATGCTGCTATAAGCAAATCTCTAGTAGTGCACGCAGGAAGTGGAAACGAGGCGGCGCCCCTGCCACGATCTTTACAGCAGATCGTGCACATTTACAGCGCGTGGATTGCGGAAAAACTGGAAACGACCTCTCGTTTCCGGTAAAAAGCTGACAATGTGGGTCCTGGTGCTCTGCTTCGCTCCGTCACGTCCCATCGGGAGGAGTCAAAACGAACAAGTGCGCGATGACATCATTGTGTACCTCATCAAAACCGAAAATTCTTTCGGGTGGGATCCCTGACACGAAATTTCTTTCGTATGGGCATATCAAAACGCGAAAACTCTTTTGCATAAAATCCCTGACACGAAATTTCTTTCGTATGGGCATATCAAGATGCGAAAACTCTTCCGCATAAAACCACTGACACGAAATTTCTTTCATATGGGCACATCAAGGCTTCCAGGCACGAAAACTCTTTCGTATGGACAAAAAATTACAAGTGCAAGAATCTCTTTGCATAAGCAACAAGAAGGGAAAGCTCTTCATTCGAAAAAATCTCAAGGTAATATTTTCGAGTGCGCAGCTCCTGTCACTCTGTCACACAATGTATATACACATCCCTACCCTGAATCGTTCAGCCGACTAGGCACATCCGGATGCTGTATTTTCTCGAATACGAAGGTAAGACCCAAAAGATCTCTCTTATGGGCCTGGAATCGCACTCAAGCTGCGTCCTCCGGTAATTTTCCGTGTTAACAGCACGAAGAAAAATCCTAGCGGACGCGCCGGGTATCCCTATACGTTAAATTCGACTCGGTAAGACCTCCACGCCCAGTCGCAATGATCACCTCACCGGATTCAAGTCGGAGGTCTCGTGTCTGCGTATGCCAGAACTGTTTTTTTCCCTAGATGCAATTAATTGGCCCCGAGCTTTCGGGAGAGCCAAGCAACTGAGCCACATCCTTCTGCAAAAATAGCCAAAACACAGGCACAATAATCGCTCGATACTCGAGTACAAGAAGCACATCGCGCACAGGGTACACGCCCTCTAAAAGTCAAACAGTTGAAGCAGCCAATCGAAAGAAATCAAGACAAACTTTGAGCGTATACCCGACAAAGTTCTCAATCGAGTAAACGCTCGGGGGCTACTGACGAGAGGATGAATCCTGGACCTGTCGGGTGAAGCTACCCGGTCCAAGGCCCAAGACCTAAGCCCAAAGGGAGACGCCATAGACAGTTCTAGAAGGCCTTATCGAGGCCCACCCGCAAAGCCTTGCGGGTCAAGAAAAGAAACTTGTAACCAAATTTAGGTTATGGTTTGTAACCCTCCTGGATACAGTTTGAGACCTGGCCACCTATATAAGGCCAGGAGAACCACCAGGAGGGGGACCAAGCAATACCGCGCCACCAAAGCCTTGACATTGAGATCTACTCTCGACTCGAGCACCCCCATTGTAACCGATATATTGCTAATACAGATCGACAGAAGCAGGAGTAAGGGTTTTACCTCTACGAGGGCCCCGAACCTGGGTAAATCGTGCCCCCTGATAGCCGACGATTGTCACCAGCGCCCTACACGTTCTCCTAATCAAAACCTATCGGGTCACCCGAGGGACTTGTTGAGATGCATATTCGACATCCACCTTGGCAATTATCCTATATGACAAGGCTAAGATATAACCATTGTACATGCTTTTGTGTTTCACGCAATATGGTAGGTATGTATGTGTGGGGTGGAAAACTACATGGTGAAGCTTATTCGAACTTGGCGACAGTTATCATTCTCCACTCAAAGCCAAGCTAGTCTAGGAGAAGATGGAATTCCTTGAGAATGTGTATGATGCGGGAACTTCATTTAAATTACACTATAAGTATCACTACGGGAGACAAGCCCTTTGATGTGTGCCGGGAACACACGGCGAAGGCCCAGAAACACACGTCAACGTCTTTGTCGTGTGACGCACAAGACAAAGGGCACACAGGATAAAAAATGCATGGCAGCTATCTCTTTGCGGTGTACCGTACGTATATCGGGGCACACGGGAAAGAGCTCAGGTGGGACCAACAGACACTTGACGACGGTGACAGACGGCGACAGAAAGGTGGGCCCCATTGTCAGCTCTTTGTCGTGTGTCGCACACGGCAAAGCTCAACTCTTCTTCACCTTATGCCATGACAGCTATCGCGCGCAATCAGCCGGCTGCTATGCCTACTTCGGTAGGTCTCGGCCGAGTCCTCGAGGCCAACTCCGGATCGACCGGCTCGCCTTCACCAACTGCGTGGAAAGTCCAGACGCTTCGTGTGAGGGTTGCCTTGATGCATCCATCGCCGATTCGTCTTCTTCATCGACTGGGAATCCACCGACAATGTCATTATCGAGTGTGATCCACGCTTCATCGTCCACATCATGCCATACATCGCCCTGTCGGTTTGATCAACAAACCATGTGCTCGTCTCCGCCAAACACGTCCCTGAGTACCCGTCTACCACCGATCGAGCTGCGGGTTGCCACCGCCGCCCTTGGTCCACGTCGCCGGCTACCAACATGTCTTCCGAGGCACCTACGCTGCTGGCGGAACCTAACCGCTACACCAACTCTCGCCATGCAGTTATGCCGCCCTCCGGGCTGTAGCGTTGATGTACGCGACCATGCTTGCCTTTCATGTGCATTGGCGTCATTCGCTCCCTCCACGCCTCCTCCCTAGGCATAGGTAGCCAACGTCCACGCATGTTCTTCTCACGCCGTCGGATTCTTCCTCGCCTACTTGGAATATCGCCGTCGCACATCCTCGGGTAACTTGTGTGGCCACTCTCAGCCGCCGTAGGTCCAGCCGACTACGCCTTCATCAGTCTAGACGTCTAGTATGACCACTCCTCAGGTTGCCCTAATGCGACACCGTCTAGTGTTTTAGTTCGTTCTTGCACACTCTGTGATATGTATGGCTATTCTGGCCAAGTTGTTGTATGCATCTTCAAAAGAGATTTTTATGATAGATAGTGGGTTCATGCCTCCTTATTATCGCCGTTCGACTGAAAGAAACATGCGTGGGGGAGGATGTTCTGTTGCCACTAAGGATAAAATAGAAGTGTTCTTGTTTGCGTGATGAGAATTATTTACATTATGTATTGAAATTAGTACATTTGTTTGTTGCTTGCAACATAATATCATAGAGATTTTCCAGATAGCTTTTTGAGGTGGACTATTAGATATAGATGCATGCTGGATAGCGGTCTATATGCCTTGACTTGATGACTACATGATTAGAACCTATGAACTATATCTTCTCATAATAGCATTATTGTTCTCATGATTTTTCAATTACCTGTGTAGTTTGTTTATCCAGCATGTGCATTGAATTATGGAGAGGCACTAGTGGTGAAACTATGGCCCTCCAGTCCGTTACATTGATTACAACCTCTTTTAGTTGTCTTTGATCATCACTTGTTCGATGTTTCCTTTTAATTTTCATCTCAAAACATAACATACATTTAATACTTTCGTTTACAACAAGACAACAAGCTTGGCAACCTTCCTGGAAGTTGGGAATCAAGGGATTTTGTGTTTATGTCCAGCTCTAGGCTTGTTGGCGCGCCAAACAACAAAAAAACTTGGACATAGATTTTGAAATCCTACTAAATTGATAAGGTTGGTTTGCTGAGAGAAACTACCGTGGTGCTACATCATACCTTTCAATTAGGGTTCAACCAACTTCACCAAACATCATCAACTTGCAACCGGAGAAAAACTCTATTGCAACCTGAATAGAAACTAGAGAAAAACTTAGTGGCAAACCGACTTGTAACAAGAGAAAAAAAATGTCAATTTTAACCCGCCTTACTGCTAGACAAAAAGCTCTGCTTGCAACCCGACTTAACTGCAGGAAAAATCTTCTATTGCAAATCGACTTGCAACTAGAGGAAAATCCTAGTTGCAACCCTAATTGTAACTCGAGAAAAGTTCAGTTGCTACCTTACAACTAGAGAAAAAACTCATTTGCAAATTGTCTTAGAGCTAGGCAATAGTTGCAACTCGAAAAATCTTGGTTATAACTCCACTAACAGTTGAAAAATATATTTTCCTTCGCGTGCATCTCTCATATCCCAAAACGACACAGTAGCAGCCCGTAAATAAGAAGAAAACAATGCTCAGCACCTGCAATCCGACATACAAATAGTATGCACACAAAAATAAGAATTATTCCCATAAAAGCGCAGCATGACAATATTGTCTAAGCAGCCCATAGCAGCAAAAACGTATGTTGGGCCTTGGGAAGACCCAGAAACAACAAGTTGTCTTCACTCTTTACAACCACGAGCTAGACCATATGCAAACACGAATCTTAGGGCAAAAACAATCAGACGGTGCTGGACCTGACCGAGAACTACTAAATTATTTCTCAGCTAGCAAAACCGAGACAAATTCTAGTACTCCCTCCGTATCAAAATATAAGATGTTTTACCATTTTTTAGATATAATGTATCTAGATATGTTTTAGTGTATGATGCATATGAATCTACGCACTAAAACATGTTAGGTACATATTGTATAGGAAATGCTAAAACATCTTATATTTCGATACGAAGGGAGTATACAACAACTAAATGAAAAATAATCTGGCACCCACGTTGGCCACCGACCAGAATCCCCATTTCGAAAACAATTATAAGGGTCAATATGCATTCTCTGTCCGATCAAGTAAACAAATAATAAGTGAGATTTGGCGCCTTGATCTCATACTTTTAGTTGGCATCCTGTTCCTCCATCATTATTTACTTATTAGCTACTACTGGATTAGTAGGCCACGGCGCCGTCCTTTTCTAAATCAAATCAGAGCTGAAAAGTCGCCCTACAAAATTCAGACAACGGTCCCAGGAATATGAAATACTATCACATCAGGAATCGGTCAGAAGCGATGCCTGGTCGTTACTGATAACCGCGTTATTGGTAGCACTTTCTTATTTAAAATTCAGTTTATATTGAACAGTGGACGGTGACGATTTGATCCAGGTGGCCGCGAGGACGAAGTGTATAAGTACTCCTTGTCGTCGCTGCTTAGTTATTTTGCAGTGGAGGTGCTAGCTGCGACCATGTTCAGGGACAGCGTGCTGATCGGCGCCTCAGTGGCCGCGCTCGTTGTGCTCTCCCTCCTCGCCTTCTTCTGCTCTAACCGGCGCCGGACGGCAGTGCACGGCTCGTCGCCGTCGCAGGACCTGGAGCTCGGGAGCGGCCAGTGCGCTGCCACAGGGCTCGGGGAGGACGTCCTGGCCGTGTTCCCGACAACGGTGTATTCGTCGGCGGCCAGCGGCGAGCGGAGAGGGATGGAGGCGGCAGGGGAGCAGGACGAGGAGACGACCTGCGCGGTGTGCCTGACGGAGTACGCGGATGGCGACGAGCTCCGGCGGCTGCCGGGGTGCACGCACGCGTTCCACCGGCGGTGCGTTGACGACTGGCTCCGGCGGAGGCCGACCTGCCCGCTCTGCCGCACCCCGCCGACGGCGTTAGCAAGCTTGCATGCACACGCAGGCAAGTGAAGCGTGCTAGGTAGCAAGCCGTCGGAACAATTTCCTAGTGCGGCGTTCGTTCTTTTGCGCACGCTCGGAACCGGGTGACCATACGACCGTTGTGCCAATATGACCATGAACATGTCTCTTTGACTCTTTACATGAATCTAGTTTGTGTTGACTGTGTGTATTATAACGTTGTAATCTGTACCTAACAATCTTAGTATTTGACTCTTTCCTCGGACTGCGATGTTTGCATGTGGAGGTGGAGGAATTTCATAGGTTGTGGAAAGTTGCGAAACAGTCTGCATTAGGACTCTCTAGAGTGGGAATACAGAACCACTCCTACGTTGGTCCTCTTTCCATGACATAATTTAGTGTCACATACATCCTCTTTCCATGACGTATCCTTAAAACAAACGCGTGTCAACGGTCGACACCGCCGGTGCAGATTTGTTCTGACCGTGAGGAGTTTGCATATAAATGATTTGTCGTCGCTGCTTTGCGGTGACGGTACTGGAAATTCCGACGGTACTAGTTAGCTAGCTTGCTGCGACCATGTCCGGGGACAGCATGCTGATCGGCGCCTCCGTCGCCGCGCTCGTTGTGCTCTCCCTCCTCGCCTTTTTCTGCTCTAACCGGCGCAGGAGGGAAGTGCACGGCTCGTCGCCGTCGCAGGACGTCGAGCTCGGGACCGGCCAGTGCGCTGCCGCAGGGCTCGCGGAGGATGTCCTGGCCGCGTTCCCGACCACGGCGTACTCGTCGGCGGCCAGTGGGGAGTGGAGAAGGAAGGAGGCGACAGCGGAGGAGGACGAGGAGACGACCTGTGCAGTGTGCCTGACGAAATACGCGGACGGCGACGAGCTCCGGCAGCTGCCAGGGTGCGCGCACGCGTTCCACCGGCGGTGCGTCGATGAATGGCTCCGGCGGCGGCCGACCTGTCCGCTCTGCCGCACGCCGCCGACGGCGTTAGCAGGCCTGCATGCACACGCTGGCACCCACGGTTCGGGGACGGGTCGGCGTCCCCCATACCCGCCCCATTTAACTTGTCGGGTCTCATTTCTTACCATACCCACGAACCGGTCGGGTTCGGGGCCCCAACGGGTACCCATTTAAGGAGCGACATCGACACATGTGGGGAATAAAACAATGGAATATTGGGATGATGTTGGTGGGAATAGACACGTGTGAACGTGTGTTGTCTCCGGGATTCCAGATTTCAACGCGTCCATGTGATGTGTGAGGGTTGTGGTCCATAGCTCGTGGACGTGTGGTTAGGCATAGAATTATTAGGGATATGATTAGGACTTAGAGCGGGTGTATGCGGGTACGAGTTTGTCACCCCCATACCCGCCCCATTAGACCTGGCGGGTCAAACATATTATCAAACCCTCCCCATTGAAAGCGGGTACCCGTCGGGTTTGCGGGTTTCGGGGCCCCTTGCCATCCGTCGGGACCATTTTTCTTTTTTTAGGTTACTGTCGGGACCATTTCTTGGAGCGGCGAAATATGGCGTACGTCTGTTATTTCGCCTACGCACCTAGCCGCCGTGTCGAACCGAGTGGGCATATATATATGACCGTTAGTTCCAATATGACCATATGAACATGTCTCCTTCCATGTATAAGTACGAAAGCTAAAAATCGTTTGTACAAAAGCTGAGCAATATGTTTTCTTTAAGGTGATGACACTTTTGGTCCCACTACTTGCAAACCCCGAGGCGTGTGGTACCAAATCTTGCGATGCGGATTCGTGCCGATCCTTGTTCGCTCTGAGCCTCTGACGCCGACACCTATACTTATTTTTACGAAAACCCCCTTGACTGACTGTGTAACAGTTACAAACAACAGCTAGAGCAGAATCCCCGTCCCACTTTGTGCGCTCATGGCGGCGACGGTGACACAATATAAGGGCGTGCTACCGAAGTCGGAGATGGTGACCGCCGGGGAATCGGCGCGACGGTGACCAGTGAGGTTTTATCCTAAGGGATCCGTCAGGCGAGCTCGTGGCGGCTCCAATCCAAAGGTTGATTCTGCTCTGTTTTCGATTTTGCTTATTCTGCTTGGTTTTGGTCTAAAACTGATATATGAAGTGTTAAGAGCAAGTTTATTAGTAGAGTAAGCAGCCGGTTGTAACAAATTGTCATGTCATCTATAGCTAACATGTACAATAGGTAGAAATAAACCTACATTATTTTATCAAAATATGGCCCGCCTACCACTCTCATAATGTGTCTAGAAGCACGTGCTGCAGTTGGCTCTTCTATGAGAGTACACTCCACTTCTCTCTCCTCTTTTTTTTTCCTTCACGTCGTCACAAAAATGCTATTTTAACTCTTACACTATTATACTTGCTCTAAGGAATGGGGCCACCAAGGCTAGTGGTTTCAGAATAATTTCAGTCGACTCCTAAAGACATGGCGGACAAACAAGATGTCGCGCGCAGCTACCGGCGGCAAGGACCAACACAACAAGGTGGGGACCTCGCGAGGCCTCAAGGCCAGCCAAAGGGCTGGACCGGCTCACGCGCAAAAAGAATGAGAAGCTGGGGAAAATTCGACTTACCATACACCGGCGGGTATTTATTTTGGTCGCCGTACGACATCTTCAGCGGCTTCTCCCTAGAAAAGGCTCGCCGTCGCCGAACAGATCGAGGTGCCTTCCCTGTGCCGCGTTCTGCTTCGAGAAGATGGAGCAAACATGTAAGTAAATAAAAGATAATAGCTGAAACCACGAGGATCTTTTCGCAAAAATCTCAACTGCCATGCCCAAGGATATACATAAAACGAATTGTAGCTGCTCTCGTGGACAAAAATACAAAATTTGTGGGCAGAGATCCCTATAGAATTCTGTGGAAAGCCGTATTCGATGAAAGTCGTATGTACGCCTCTGGGTATTTGATCTTTCTCCCAGCCATTTTTTCTCCATGAAAAAAAAGGAAATATGAATTTATCCATTCATTGAACCCTAGTTCGGGACACAGCCACAATTCCGATTAAATGGACTAGTAAATCCAGGCAACCCAAGTTTAGATACTAACAGAGCTCAAAATATTGGAACTATTCATCTAATCTAAAACATTATCTTATCTTCAGATAAAATTCTATAAAAAGGTATTAATATTTTCAACATGTCATACTACAATTTAGTTAAATGCCGACTTTTTATTGGGTTGTCTAGAATTTTTTTTCATTTTCATGGATCATAAAAGAAATTTCAATACACAATCAATGCGCTGCCGCCACACTATGCTAGTTTCCTTATAACATCGCGTAGATTACAATGGTGTATTTCGGTGCCAAAACAGCGAAGCTAGAATCAACAGATCCAGCTCGGTCATCAATTGTGCACCACTCCAAAACCAACCTGCGCTCATCAACGAAGGTGTGTAGGGAGATGCCAAGAGTCGTCTCGGCATCCACTGCTCCGTATTCACTCATGCCCGCGGTTGAAGCACTTGGAGCTTCATCTCCACGGCACCACCATGAATACCATGCATGAAGGAATGAGCCACCTAGCTAACTGCCTTCGAATAGGAACTACTGAAGGCGAAGACAGGATGACGTCTGCTGGCATGGGCAGGACACATCTTCCACTTCAAATCACCGTGATGTCCATCGAGCACACCTGCACAGCACGCCGGTTCGCGATCTCAAAGGAAATTCTATGGTTAACAAAGTTAAATAACTGAAATGGAGTTGCAACTTGCAAGCCGTTTGCAAGAATTTACGGGTCTTTATGACGATTAGTGTAAAACATGAATTACCAATGCCTCTGACCTGGAAAATTTCCGCAAAGCAGTTGCAGCTTGCAACATAACAAAATTAGAGAACCATTGGAACATTCAGACTTGACTACAATGCCATATGCACGATTATATAAAAGAATTGGATATCTGGGTCCTGATAAGCCCACTTCTATTTTTCCGTATACCCAATTAACATTTGACTAAATACCATACCGACTTCCTACCCAAACTTTATTTTTCTCAGAAAATGCAGTAATCTATTTTAAGTTTCATCATCTGTAGGTCTATAAAACAGGTTGGTTACCAGATGAAATGGAGGAGAAAGCAAGATGTATTTTAAAGAGATGGCGTGGGGTTCCTTTTGCCATATACACGATAGGAGGTCCCCTAGCCACCAGGCCCAAGACAAGGATGAAATGGATGAAGCTGCTTCAAAACCTTGGAGCAGAGCTAGAGTCTGGTCTCCAGAACATCAGGAAAGTGATTGAATTAAGTTATGATGGCTTGCCATATCACTTGAAGTTAATCTTTTTGTACCTTAGTATCTTCCCACAGAACCATGAGATCAGACACACCCACCTGTTCAGGCGGTGGATGGTAGAGGGATACATCGCAAAGAACCAAAATATGTCTATGGAGCAAGTAGGCGAGATTTTCTACCAAGAGCTTATCGGTAGAAGCATTATCCAACCCTCCAAGAAAAAGATTTTACCTGGCCATAGAGTCAACCCATGTTTGATTCACAAGATGGTACTGCAGAACATCCTGTCAAAGGCCGTTGAGGAAAACCAATTCAACCAACTCTTCCTCGTAGTGTCCAGATGGAAGACGGGAAGAAGCTGAAAAACATAAACTTGTCATACATTCGATCAATGACAATCTATGGAGATTGCCCTGTTGCTCTCATCTATCCTAAGACGTGGTTCCTGGGAGTGTTGGACCTAGAAGACACGACAACTGTGAAGAATGAAGACCTGAGTAACATAGGCGATCTGCCACACCTAAGGTATCTTTGTGTGAGAGGAGCAAATATTTCGAAGCTTTCAGATTCTTTGAAAAACCTTCGTTACCTAGAAACTCTAGATATCCAAGACACACAAGTGACACTACTCCCTAACCAAATTGTCAAACTTGAGAAGCTACATTATCTTCTTTCTGGTGTGAGGATCTCGAGGGATCTACTGCAAAAGGTAGTGCAACTAGAGATGGATAACCAGAAGACTAACCTACTGGGTAACATGGCATCCTTTCTTTGCTCCAATCGCAGTGATAATTGAAAGGCTTCTAACATGGAAAAACTTAGTGTAAGGACACCCAAAAGTATTGAGAAGCTAAGGAACTTGCATATGTTGGGTGCATTCAATGTTGGTCAGGGCAATGTTGTGGCAAGGAGTCTCGAGCAGCTCAAAAACCTGAAAAAGCTAGGAGTAACAGTCACAGGCCTCACTGAGAAAGAAAGTCAGGAGCTATGCCAGTCCATAGGTAAATTTGGTCGACTGCAAAAGTTTGAGGTGCGATCTCATTCCCTCGAGTTTCTTGCCAAAATGGATGAGCTAGCAACACCAAAGCATCTAGCTTCACTGAAGCTATTAGGTGATCAGTCTTGTAAGAACTGACACTACGGCACAAATGGTGGTCACAACCAATTCGGCCAGAAACAAACTAAAAAAATTACAACCAATTGGCTAGTCAAAGAAATTTCTGGGAGAAATTAGAGAAGAGAGCTAAGATTTCACCATTGTTTCAATGAATCGTGCAAAGTATAGTTGGCCATGCAACGTTAACACGATCCAGCCAGAATATCCATACAACTGTTACTAGTTGAGATAATGTTCTGACACTGTACAAGCTTGAAGAATAGCCAAAGCTACATGCTAAGGAATATAATAAGCTCCAATAGGTGCTGGAATGTTGGTTCGATGCTCATAAATTTGGGAGTGCAGCCTCATGAAATCTCATGTCATCAGGTACATAGTGTTCTATGCTATAGGCATGATTTGCAACGAGTCTGACTGTAGGTACGTGACTACAAGTGAGCACATATTATTGCTATAGCTTACCACCTGAAAGATAGATTTGGCATATTTTTCTGCCTGGCACTAAACTCCGAAGCTTTGTTGCAGCATTCACTGCAGGGAGGCTGCTGGAAAAAAAAACATTGATTAGCAATGCAAAAGAAGATAGAAGTAGACATTCATTTAAAACCTGGAATACTTGAACCATGTTACTTTGGTTCTCAGTGGAAGAGAAAAATTATATGTGTTGGAACTTCATGATATCTAGAAGTTCACAATGCCAAGTGTTGAGTAGAATCAAACTCCAATCTCATAAACGTACCTAATAAAGCATTGTACAACGATCATTGTACAATGTAGAGAATAACATGATTATACGTCCAGGAAATGAATTAAATTGAGCCCCTCCTGACCCTAAGTCCTCCCTTCCTAGCAGCCAAGCAACCATCATATGTGTTTATTTTTATACCTTCAATGATCCAGGTCAAGCCCAGGGAGCATATGTACTTGGTCCCATTTCCGACGCGGGCAGGCCTGAAGAAGAGAGACTCTTCCTCTAGATGATCGAGCTCCTTGTAAAATGGATTTCGTCGTTGCAAAGATCTGTGTTGGCTGGAACATGAACCTTCCTGCCAAAGACGCCACAGACACCACGGGAAGGTATACCCGTTAGACAAGGAGGCACTAGGATGCCCAGAGGAGATGATTGCTTGGATTGTAACAGGAAGCCACGAACAAAAAGTTATAGCTTGAATTCAGATGAGTAAATTGTATGATCAGGTTATATATGCTCATTTTCGTCTCGGTTGAGAAATTTTCCTATGTCCAGAAGCTGCAAGAACATAATGATATACTCTCTCCATATCGAAATGTAAGTTGTTTTAACTTTTTCTAGACAACACGTACCTAGACATGTTTTTGTGTGTAAATTTATATGCATCTTACACTAAAACATGTCTAGATACATTTTGTTTAGAAAACGCTTAAACATCTTATATTTTGATAGGAGAGAGTATGTTTTATTTAGCGGGTTAAAGGTGTTGGCCAAATTATGGCCTGAATTAACACATGTCTTGGAGATTTAGCTCTAAGGAATTTTTTTAGGCACTAAGGACATTTTTGGTAATACATGAAATTTCAGGTATGTCAGCTGGAAAGCAGTGTGCAATCACTTTACTGGCTTGTTTACAAAAGTCATGGTCCGGCATGGGTTGGCTGGTCGAATCAAAATGATTAAGAGCAGACTCGACCAAATCTCGATGAACCAACAAGAATACCAAATTGTGCATACACCATCAATGGTATTGACATCCTCCACCACAACAACTGCAGCATCGTACACAATCTATGTCAACCCTATAATTTCCAGTTTGCTAATATGACTGCATGCAAATATGTGTTGAAGAATATGATACAAATTCCTATCGAGTATATTACATCTTTGTGCAAAAATTAATAAAAGCATATATACATGTATATATGAACAGGCGGCATAATTTAGAGAATACAGTGGTATTAGACCGGGATGTGGACATTCTTAAGCAAATGCTGGCCCGTAAAGATGAGCGTAGTCTTCTTTTTCTTTTCTTTTTTTGAGAAATGGTCCACAACACCCAATGTTTATCTCTATAGTTGCGACCGTTGTGCCGGAAAGAACACGCTCGCAAAGATTATCCATCATGAGATAAGGTCAGCGATGAAAATGTTAGTCCAGTGCGACATGGAGCCTGGTTCCAGCACGGCAGATTTCCTTGGAAAGGTGTATCAACACGCATCCCTTCTTCTGTGCTACAACTATGAGCCGAAGATGATAGCAGAACAGCAGGGTTGGGATGTCAATGATAAGCTCCGTCGCCTCCTGTGCAGAAAGAGATACCTGTTGATTCTGGGCAGCATATCCTCGATAACTATCCTGAATTGTGTTAGGGCCAGCCTGCCCGACCCAAACAACGACAGTAATAGTGGTGGCTGTGCGATGCTCATACTGCATAGTGAAAATGAAGAAGTCACTTGGCATGCTAATACCATGAACATACGTGGCGTCAATGGAGTACACATGCTCACCCATTTGGATCGGGAAAGAAGTGAATAACTATTCCTGTGGAAGGTGGTTGAGAAAGAGTCAAGAGAGAATTAGCAGGGTGAGAAGCCAGGAGGCGGATGGGAGGTACGAGGAATTGATACACCGTATAACAGGGGGACATCCTATGGCTATAGTGCTACTGGCCGGACTTCTCCGATTCAAACAGAAGCCTGTCCAATGGGAAGCAGTTTTGCAGCAGCTCGAGTATGTATATTCACCACCAGTAGGTAGTAACATAAGGGCGATTGAGATCATCTTCTGGGCAAGCTTTGAAGATCTCCCCAGGGATATGAAGTCGTGATTTCTTTATTTCGCTGCTTACCTCAACAATACATGCCAATATGCTGATGAGCTCGTGCAGATGTGGATTGGGGAGGGCTTCATTAAGCAACAAAACAGAAAGACCATGGAGGAGGATGGGAATGACTACCTCAAGGAATTAATCTTGAGGTTCCTTGTTGAGGTAGAGGAGATGAAAGTGGCATCCAGCTTGTCAGAGTTCACAAGAGCCTCATGATATTCATGCAGTGGGAGGTCCGTGAGTCTGGGTTCATGATGTCCTTGCGCCACGATCTGTGCGCCGCCTCTCTGTTCACCGGCAACTTCGTCAACAAAAAGGCTCCTAAGTTGCACTCCTTCATATGCCGCATCATCTCTGCACATTCAGCCCGATATCCTAAGATCTCGAGTTCCTGTGCAATTCTAAGTTCATCCACATCATCTCTGCACAGGGGTTAACTTGAGGCACCTACGCACTGACTCTCGGTTCCTGTATCTTGAGACTGCTCATCCTGCAGACGCTTGACATAAGGAACACCGAGGTCGAGGAGATTGACCTGGAGTTCTGGAAGATCAAGACACTGCGTCATGTGCTCGCAATCAAGATCATGCTGCCAACAACAATGACAGTCGTCCTGGAACAAACTGAGAGTGGCGCTGGTGATAGTGAGCTACAGACGCTACATGGTGTCAGGCTCGATGGTGTGCAGGGAGATGCCCGTTGGACAAGATGGCAAGCCTACTTTCACTGGAACCGGAGATGCATGGCTCCGAACAACAGAGACATGGTCTGCCTCCGTTCAAGGATCCTCTCCAGAACATGCCTAGCCTTTGCCACTTGTATCTGGAAGGTGATAGGATAGCTTCATGTGTCTTCACCCACCAGAGCCTTCAAAGTCTCGAGACCATGGCGCTACATGGAAATGTCAACTGGAACAAATTTGTAGCAGAAAACAACCGGATGACTGGTCATCTTCTTCACAAGGCCAGGCCAAGCCTCACTAAGATTAAACTGGGTGATACCAATCAGGTGGCTGAAATCATCAAACAGCAACTAGGATCAATACTAATCCAAGATTATTAGAATCTGCAGGTTCCTTCTGAGTTCTGACTTGTCAACACTACAAGTTAATTTTGGGCTTTCCTACATGTGTTTTTTGTGCTTTCTCATAAATCAGGAAGAAGAAAAGGCTTTTTTATTATTCTCTTCAAAATATTCTTCAGTGAAACAATATGTATTTAATTTGATTGTTCCTATCGCTTGTTTTGCTTCGATTTAAATCTCTATCCATCCATGTTTTTCAGCTGTAAGTCAACCGTGTATGCATGTCAATACCAAAAGTGCGCTTCCATTCAGACCGTGTTCCATGCAAAAGAAATGCCTTCTAGCATATCTATCTTGTAAAAAATGGATCGCCTAATGGCATTGGAACTCCATTTGTTTGAGCCTGCCGATGGGGATATAGCTCCGGCCAAACTTACCTCGTGGAGCAGGGTTTGAGTCTGGGGGGACGAATTCCCCAGTCCGCCGGCGTGATCTTGGGCCGCAGCCATCGTCCTCTCCGTCATCCTCTTCTTGCCGCCTTCGTACGGCGCCTCATCCGCATTCCACCACCGGCGGCGGCGTGGGCGAAGCGGTGGGTCCGAGGATCCGAGCCGGCGTTGTGGTTTGGGTTCGGGTCGCTTTAGGAGAACGGAAGGGAAGTCTCGAGGGATCAGCGGCCCGGGAGGCCAGTAGTCCGTCGGCGACGGCGACGGCGCCGGCGCCAGTGGGGTCCCTGGGAAGAAAAGGAATTAGTTTGTTTTTTTCTTTTGGCGGAGGAGAGGAAAAGTATGTGGAACTGAAGATCGGGGTGGGCTTGCTACTTCGTGTCATTACTTCCCCTCCGTTTCTGGGCTCCGATGGAAATTCCCGGGCCTAGGCCCGACGGGTATTCCATGTGTTGGGCCTGGGACTCAATTTCTCAGCCCGATGCATGTCCGGCCGGGCCTGGGCATTGATTTTTGGTGTTTTAACGAAGAGGCCCGGCCCGAGGCCCGAAAGCCCGACGTTTTTCCCTCCCACAGGCCAGGCCTGGGCACGGAAACTAGGCCCGACTGTCGGGCCTGGGCCTTGGGTTTGTGCTGCGGGCTTTTTTAGGCCCGGCCCGAGAAATGGCCAGGTAGAGGTATTACCACGCTATGGCAACCAGGCCAGCTATTAAGAGGATTATTTTCTCTTCTATATTTGCCAGAATTTTTTCAATTGTAGTATAATATTTATTTTTTGCGCTTCCTTACATTTTTTGCTCCTACATGTTATTTTTTCACAAATATTTTTATTTGACATATCCAAAGTATTTTAAAAGTTCAGGAGTGTTCCACAAGAACTAATAACTTTTCACGTAGTAGTAATTCTGGAATGCTTCGTGGGCACTGCATTTTTGTTCTAGCTTTTTTTTTTCGTTCTTCCATATATTTGAAATGTGTGTTCTCCTACTAATCGATGATTGTTCCATGAGCACCAAACTTATGTGTCATAATGTTCCAACGTTCATTATTTTTTCTTCCTCATATCAAATTATTTTGCTCTAGTCGTTAACTGTTCCACATGGTTGGTGTGTTTTCCTGCTCATATATTTTTACACGACCACGTTTATGTGTACCCTCTCGAGGCGGGGTGACAGGCTGCAAGCTACCAAGGAGGCAAACTTTCAGCAGGATACGTCGCGTTCGTTTGGGAGGGACCCGTTGGGGCTCGTGGCAACAATTGACTGAGCTAGATCAATCCGCTCACGTCTAGCTCGGTTTAGGGTAACAAATGTACTATTAAAAAAATAGAAGAAAAGGGCCACGCCCCGGTTCCAATTAAGAAACAAACATGTGTACAACATTCAGTTCCACACCAAAGCTCCAGGGGGAATATAGAGGCATACCTGCCCTTTTCACCAACTGGCGGCACACAACGCCTAAGAACAGCAGAAAAACAAATAAAGTTTTAGAAGAGGAAAAAAGGGGAACACCCAAGTACCCTTTTTATTGCAGAACGAGGAAACAGCTGTGTGCATCCTCGCGATGCAGAGGCTGGGGCTAGACTCCCATTTCAAAAAAAAAAATACAGAACGAGGAAATAAACGCATATTCTGTGAGCGTAGCAGTAGCTACTGGGGGAATTAGGCGTGAATGACAACCAAGCGTCCATCCACATACACCAGCTTGAGCGAGTTCTCTTCCAGGCGCATCGCTAGCTCCTCGGTGGTTGTTTTCCACGCCCGGTCTTCATCCTTTTAGGCAGTGAGTTGGGCGCCAGTTCCAGGTCTTTCCCGGTGAGGTTCTTCAAAGTCAGCCAAGTTTCGGCCACAATAAAAGAGGAGGTGCATGAGACAAGTGCTCCAGCTCCTTCACCACCATGGCCACGCTACTTCTTGTATCCTCAGAGAATAGGACATGCCACTAGGATAACAAAAGTGTCGTCGATCTCCACATTCCCTGCAAACCAAGCCAAGGTGTTCGGTTAAAATATGAGTCATTTTTGGTAGTCCAAATGACCCACAAAACAGCAACATGTACAACATTATGGAGCATAAACTTTTTCTCGCAGATCCACATGCTAGCAATAGAGAGAAAAGCGATATCTGTAGTGTCTATATTCAGAATGCGTTTGAGTTCTAGCCAAATTGCTTAGCTAACTGTTGATGGCTCCCAAGTGCAGGAGATCAATTGTAGTACTTTTCGAATTAGAAAGGTTGTCGAACCCACGAGGAGCAGAAGGAACTGGTGAGTAGAATAGCAAAGGAATAATAAAAGCAACAGGTGTTTTTGTGTTTTATTTGTGTAGTGCAAGTAAAGTAAAATGCGGAAAGTAAATTGCAGCAAGTAGTAGGTCTCAATGAGAGACAAATCCCAATCCTCTAATGCGCAAGAGGACAAGCTCAAGTGTGTGTTTGTGTCTTATATGTGGAAAACGTTCCCGAGGGCTGCACGGATTTAGCTTGCATAGTGATTCATTGCATAACATGTTTGTATATCTTGTCTAGTTTTAATCTTCTTTGGACGGAGCCACAAATAGGAATAGCTAAATAAATAAACTATCACCCCTTATGATGGATCACGTGGCCAATTAAATGACAGCACGAGAATTATTAAGACATGATGTCCCACCATAGCCTTATGCTCTAAGGTCCCCGATACAAGTACCCTCATAATGCAATTCAACGACTCTGTCTCAAGTTCCTGTCACCTAAAGACATCATCACGTCACTACACTACGGTGTTCTCCTATGAGCCCATGTAGGTGAAGTGTTGTACAGTCGACGTTCGTACAACACCATCATAGAATCACATAAAAGATAAATACTATACCAAATAACAACTCATCTCATGTAACAAATCATTGCCAATTCATCCTATGCCCTCAGGAACATGCGGGAACTGCTCACAACGTGCAAACATGATCATGTATGGTGACATATGTGGTACAACACAATCTGAAATAATGGATCCACCACCAAATAATGACAAGTACTCAATCCCAAACATGCAACGGAGTACAATAACACGTATCTAGGGTGTAGCAATGATCGAACTATGAGGGGAACGGAGTGGATCACGATGATGGTGATGGTGGAGATGCAGGTGCTGGTGAGGATGGTGATGGAGATGCCTCCTCCCACGCCAAGGAGGAGATGGGGATGAAGATGGGGATGATTTCCCCTTCTCCGGAGCTCCGGAGCAGCAGGATCTGTCTCCCCCGCGGAGAGTTTCGAGAGTTTCGCCGCCCTGGCGGCTCCGTCTCGTCTCGGAAAAATTAGGGTGTTCGTTTTCGGGGAAGACGGAGTCGTCAGCAAAAAGACCTCGGGGAGGAGGTGCTGTGGGCCCATTTGGGGGCCCCACACGCGGCCATGGAATCTGGCCGCGTGGGCTACCCCCTTTTGGGCCTCCTGGCCCTCCTCCTTTGCGTCTTGTGCCCACGGACTTTCTCCCGAAGAAAAACTGACAGGGTTTCTTTCCTTTCGCAATTTGGATACCTGTAGCTCCTGAAACATCAAAAACATGAAAACAGGTGTTTTCTGACACTCAGAAATTAAATACCAAAAATAGGGACTTTGTAGGAAAGTCCCATAAAATCATCTAAAACATGCAAAACAATGACATAACATTTATAAAACATCCCAATAATGCCTATATGGAGGGTATAAATGATGATATAAAATGCACTTATCAACTCCCCCAAGCTTAAACCTTTGCTCGTCCTCGAGTAAATAAGGACATAGATCATTACATGCATCAATGGACTTATGGTTGATAAATAAATATGGGCATTGTATCATCATCATGTTCAGTTATAATGCAAGATGAATGAATAGAACTCATACACATAAGGATAACATATTCGAAGCTCTAGCAAACACCCCATACTTTTGAAAGCAAATAACCATTGTATGTTGGACAATCGAATTATACTCTTTAATTTGGAGAAAGATAAATGAGTAGAGGTAAAACATGATTAAGTCTCATTTAGTTTCCAAACTATTCAACTTAAATTACTAATTATAATGTGGCATCCATTGGGCTAAGACTCTTATTGCCCCTTTATCATTAGCATCTTAATTTATGAATGTTGAAGTAATGTGGTTGACAAGGTGTTGGTTGAATGTCTCATGCCCCGTGAGTGTGAAAACCTACAACATGATTACTCAACTTAAGATTCCTAATAAGCTTTGTACAATCATAATAAGTATTAATGACATCATAGAGAATTGCAAAGAGGTACCTCTTGCCCCATGACATAGAAACCAGCCCATGTCACAATAACAAGATGAAAAAACGGAGTAGACTCATCATCCTTTTTTATTTCATTCACTATATGCATAGCTTCTTATTTTATTGTAGGATGTTTTTGTAGAGTCCACTCTAGCTGTAAGTAAATTTCCACCATGATCAAGCATGGCTTGGGTTAGCGGCCCAATGCAATTTCTCTAGTCATATATACTTACTCATTAAAACTTACTATTCCTCTATTTCATTTCGGCATGGCAGGAGTCCAAAAACAAAAGCACATGACATCAACTAAATATAAAATTTCTTTGTGCAATGTTGAAAGCTTTTCACGTGATGCACGTGTTAGCCAACTCCCAACCAAAATCCTTGTCAAGCACAAAACTTTTAGCTCCCATTAATGGGTCATGTTTGTTAAGTGCAATAGAAATAAATGTGTGCATTCAAAAGTTCGTGAGAGTCTTATCCCAAATTCAGCCCATGCCAATTAATAACATAAGCATTTTAATTTAGAGCATAAATGAAACTATAACATGGTGAACATGCTCGGAATAGCCATTAAGCTAATAGATAGATAGTGGATTTATGTCATATTGAGATAATTCTACAATTGTCCAACACACTCAAGTTAATTAATTTCAAGGCAAGATGTGATTGAAACCTCTAAATATGCCATGCTAATTTGCATGAGTGTTACCCATAAATCCCCAAAACAAGAGAATCATGGATGACACCATACTTTATTATTCATTGATAAACCATAAGATGGGGATGCATGATAATGCTCAATGAGCTCACTCAAGCCTAAACGAAAACGATATTAGATAATAAAAGCAAGACACACCAAAACTAGATAGACATGATAAAGCTGATAAAAGACGGGGCATAGGTGAAACTCCCCCAAGCTTAGATGGTTGCGGTAATTTCTTCATTCTCCCTTCTTCTCGTACTCAGCCCACCACTCTTTCTTCTTCTTCTCTTCATAGTTGTCTTCAAGCTCTCCAATGATGCGCATCATGAGGTTATAGGCTTGCTCAAATGCTCCTGCAGCTTTTCCCAACCTTTCCATGAGGTCCTTCTCCACCGTCTCCTTGGGAGTTTTCCACTCCGGGCTTGGTGCTTTCTTCTTGGGAATAAGGTGATCCCAATCTCCAGTGCAATTCTTCTCAGTGGGAGTTTCCCTGCCAATAAGAGGAGAAACTGCGTTTTTGCTAGCAAGTGAGTGCCTTGGAGCCTTCCCTCCGGTGCTCATACGTGCGGACTGTCTCTTGTTTCCAAAAGACATGTTCACCCGTACGCCAGCAACAGGGATTGGTGATGGAGGTGCTGTTGCAAGAGGTGGTATGTCGAATATGGCCTCGTCATCTTCCTCGTCAGGTTCTTTATCCATGATCTCGCGAAGCTCCACGTCCTCGTCATTCGAGTAGTCCTTCCTCTTCCTATTCCTCCTGTGGATGGATGTGGGGCTGTTTCCCTCAAGCTCATCATCATCATCGTCCATGGAGGTGCATTGGTAGGAGTCTACCAAAGTCATGGCTTGGAAAACCTGACAGACAGAATAGACAAAAAAAAAGATCGTGCGAGAACTCTCGGTGCGGGATCAGATCGACAAAAGGGGGTATATATTGACGGTTTTTAGGGTAAGACGAAGTGTCGGAGTCAAAAACGAGACGGAACGGGACTCCGAGGTGGAAAAGGGGTACCTCCACGTGGCCAAGGAATCTGGCCGCGTGTGGGGTCCTCTTTTCCCCCTCGAGGTCCAATTCCTTCCAATTTTCTTGTCCCACACGTTAATTTCCATAAAAAAATGAGTTCAGTAAGTTTTCACGCAATTCCGAGAAACTTCCAAACACAATAATTGTAAATTATTGAATTTGGGTTTCTGAAACTGCAGGATCCCTTACAATTACCTCCTCCGGTGTCATTAACTTTATCTCCTCGATGGTTCCTATGAAGCTCTTTCCTGCAATATAATGTTTTAGGCGTTGTCCATTGACCACATGAGGTTTACCTTTCATATCACCGTGAAGACGGATGGCCCCCGAACGGTATACCTCCTGTACTACCAATGGACCCTGCCATTTTGAAGCTAATTTCCCTGCAGAAAACTTAAAACGAGAGTTGTACAATAGGACTTGATCACCTATTTTGAATTCCTTTCTTTTAATTTTCTTGTCATGCCAAATTTTAACTTTATCTTTAAACAATTTTGCACTTTCATATGCTTCATTCCTCCATTCATCTAATAGATTTAGGTCAAGCAATCTCTTCTCCCCCGCTGTTTTTAAATCAAAATTTAATTTCTTAATAGCCCATCTAGCTTTATGTTCTAATTCAACGGGTAAATGACATGCTTTTCCATAAACCATTTTATAAGGAGACATACCCATAGGATTTTTATAAGCAGTTCTATAAGCCCACAATGCATTATTAATTTTAAGTGGCCAATCAGATCTAGCTCTGTTTACTGATTTCTCTAAAATAAGTTTAATTTCCCTATTACTTAATTCAACTTGTCCACTAGTTTGAGGATGATAGGGTGATGCAATTCTATGATTAACATTATATTTTGCCAATGTTTTTCTAAGAACTCCATGCATAAAATGAGATCCACCATCAGTAATTAAAAATCTAGGAACACCAAATCTAGGGAAAATAATTTCTTTAAGCATTTGCATGGCTGTGGCATGGTATGCACTCTTAGTAGGAATTGCTTCTACCCATTTTGTGACATAATCAACAACAACCAAAATGTGAGTATGTTTTGTACTAGATGCAGGAAATGGTCCCATAAAGTCAAAACCCCACACATCAAATGGTTCAAGTGGTAATGTATAGTTCATAGGCATTTCATTCCTTCTACCAATGTTTCCTACTCTTTGACATTTATCACAAGTTTTAACATATTCAGCACAATCCTTGAATAGAGTAGGCCAATAAAAACCACATTCTAATACCTTTGCTGCAGTACGATCTCCTGCATGATGTCCTCCATAGGGACTGTCATGACAATCTCTTATAATAGCCTGTTGTTCATGCTCAGGTACACAACGTCTAATAATGCCATCAACACTTTTCTTATACAAGAATGTATCATCCCAAAAATAATGTCTAAGGTCATAAAAGAATTTCTTTCTTTGCTGGTAAGTAAATTGTGGTGGCATAACTTTCCCAACAATAAAATTTGCATAATTAGAAAACCAAGGAGATGCAACTTTAGCACTATAAACACTAACAAGGGCAAGTTGTTCATTAGCAAAACTATCATTAGTAGGAATAGGATCATCGGGTATATTTTGCATTCTAGAAAGATGATCAGCTACGGGATTATCTTCTCCTTTCCTATCTACTATGTGTAAATCAAATTCTTGCAACAAAAGTACCCATCTTATTAGCCTAGGCTTAGCATCTTTCTTATTCATCAAATATTTAATAGCAGAACGATCAGAGTGCACAGTGACTTTTGAATCAATTATGTAAGATCTAAATTTATCACATGCAAATATTACCGCTAAAAATTCTTTTTCAGTTGTAGCATAATTTCTTTGAGCACCATCTAGTGTTTTACTAGCATAGTAAATAACATTCAATTTCTTATCAACCCTTTGTCCTAAAACAGCTCCAACTGCATAATCACTAGCATCACACATAATTTCAAAGGGCAAGTTCCAATCAGAAGGTTGAATAATAGGTGCAGTTATCAAGGCTTTCTTTAAAGCATTAAAGGATTCTATGCAATCATCATTAAAAGAAAACGGAACATCCTTTTGCAAAAGATTGGTTAGAGGCTTTGATATTTTAGAGAAATCTTTAATGAACATACGATAAAAACCTGCATGACCGAGAAAACTTCGTATACCTTTGATGTCTCTTGGATATGGTAATTTCTCAATAGCTTCAATTTTTGCTGGGTCAACTTCTATTCCTCTTCCAGAAATACGATGCCACAGAACAATTCCCTCTGTTACCATAAAGTGACACTTCTCCCAATTAAGAACAAGGTGTTGGTCTTCACAACGCTGCAAAACTTTGTTAAGGTTGAACAAGCAATTATCGAAAGAAGTACGATACACCGAAAAATCATCCATAAAGACTTCCACTATCTTTTCAATATAATCAGCAAATATAGCATTCATGCATCTCTGAAAAGTAGCAGGCGCATTACATAAACCAAAAGGCATTCTCCTATAAGAAAATGTACCATATGGGCAAGTAAAAGTGGTCCTTTCCTAATCATCTCTATGAACTGGAATTTGAGAGAAGTCTGAATACCCATCTAAATAACAAAAGTGAGAATGTTTAGATAATCTCTCTAGCATTTGATCAATAAAGGGCAATAGATAATGGTCCTTACGATTTGCTTTATTTAATTTTCTATAATCAATGCACATTCTATAACCAACAATAGTACGTTGAGCAACAAGTTCATCATCTTTATTAGGAACCACAGTAATTCCACCTTTCTTAGGAACACAATGAACAGGACTAACCCATTTACTATCAGCTATAGGATAAATAATACCAGCCTCTGTGAGTCGAATTACCTCCTTTCTTACCACTTCCTTCATTTTTGGATGTAGACGGCGTTGGAAATCAACAACAGGTTTAGCATCTTCTTCCAAATTAATTTTATGCACACATAGAGCTGGACTTATGCCCTTAAGATCATCAAGAGAATAACCAATAGCCTTACGGTGGGCTTTAAGCACATCAAGTAATTTCTCTTCTTCCTCGGCTGAAAGGTTAGCACTTAATAACAGGATATATATTTTTCTTATCCAAGTATGCATATTTCAGATTTTCAGGCAAAGGCTTTAATTCAAAACTAGGATCTCCTTTAGGAGGTGGGAGTACTCCTAGATTATCAGGTGGGATATGCAATTGTAATTGTGGAGGTTGCTGCCATAATATTTGTTCTAAAGCTTCTTTTTCTGCATCATTAAATGGCTCTTCCTGATTAAGCATATAACGTTCCACCACGTCTGATGAAGCTACAGCTATATGAGCAAGAGTTTCAATTATATCTTTAGATTTTGGTTCTTTCTTAGCAGGTTTATCAGCAAATTTAGAAAAATTAAATTCAAGTTTCTCTCCAGCACATTCAATAAACACCCTTTCTCTAGGCAAATCAATTTCAGCACCAACAGTATGTAAGAAAGGTCTACCAAATATAATAGGACAGAAAGAATCTTGTGGACAACCAAGCACAATAAAATCAGTAGGATATTTTATTTTCCCTACCAATACTTCAACATCTCTATCAATTCCAAAGGGACTAATATAATCTTTATTAGCAAGCTGAATGGTCATACTTGTTTCTTCCATGGTGATAGGATCAATATCAGGCTTAATTTCTTGATAGAGAGAATATGGAATGACACTAATTCTTTCTCCAATATCACATAAACCATGATAACAAGAAGTCCCAATAAAGCATGATATAATTGGCTTACCAACTTTGGATGAATTCCCTTTAATAACTTTGGTAGCATCTTCACATAAATAAACATCAACAGGATCTTCTTCATTTAATTGCTTAATAATAGAGACTTGGTTCTTGACTTCCACCTGTTCTTTAGGTTGAGAACATCTCTTTCTACTTTTGTCAGCAACAACAATAAGCAAATTCTCTTTAACTTTTTCAGGATAGGGAGGTGGTTCAATATATTCTTCTATTACTACAGATGACACTGGTGTTTCTTTAATAAATTCAGGGACAACAATAGAAGATTTAACAGGTTCAACATAATAATCAAAGCCACTTTTAGGAATTTGAATGTGCTCAGCAAATTTCTTAGCTATTTCAATTGCAACATATGGATCAAGACCAAAATCTTTAATAACATTCTTGAACAAAATAGAACTAGAGAAACTTTCTACACATGAATATCCATAATCAAAATAAGCTTCATTACCTTTGTCTAGGTCCCAATATTCAGAGTTCTTCAAAATAATTTCCAATAAATTCCAAGCTTCTTCTGCAGTATTATTTGTAAAGCTTCCACCAGATGAACCATCCAAATATTGCTTTAGCCTATCAGGTAGTCTCACATAAAAGTTTACCAGTATAAGTTTATTTGTGAGATCATGACAAGGATTCTTACGAAGGAGGTCCTTAAGCCTCCCCCAAGCTTGAGTAATACTCTCTCCAAGGTGTGGCCAAAAATTAAATATAAAGCAACGGTTCTCATAAGCCTCTTTAGGAGTAAAATATTTAAGAAAGAAAACCTTCATAAAAGTATCCCAATTATGTGTAATTTCTTCATCCAGTGACATATACCATTTTCGAGCATCACCAGTTAAGGACTGGTACAATAACTTGCATTTTACCTCCTCCTCAGAAATAGCCTTGAGCCTAATTAGCCCACATATATCCTCAATAGCCCGTATGTGATCACTTGCAGCCTTTGTTCCATCCCCAACAAAATACTCATTCCTAACAGCTTTAACAAATTCAAGGGGAATAATATAACCATCATCATGAGGTGCTTTTTCAACAACTTTAGGTTTAATAGCATAAGCACTCTCATATAAAGCAAGTTTCAGCGAAGCATCTCTCATAAAAACCATAATAATAACAGGATGCAACAGCAAGTAAAATTCAGCTTTCAAGTTTCCTTACCAAACTTCTTACCAATAGCGCTACGCTCCCCGGCAACGGCGCCGGAAAAGTGTCTTGATGGCTCCCAAGTGCAGGAGATCAATTGTAGTACTTTTCGAATTAGAAAGGTTGTCGAACCCACGAGGAGCAGAAGGAACTGGTAAGTAGAATAGCAAAGGAATAATAAAAGCAACAGGTGTTTTTGTGTTTTAATTGTGTAGTGCAAGTAAAGTAAAATGCGGAAAGTAAATTGCAGCAAGTAGTAGGTCTCAATGAGAGACAAATCCCAATCCTCTAATGTGCAAGAGGACAAACTCAAGTGTGTGTTTGTGTCTTATATGTGGAAAACGTTCCCGAGGGCTGCACGGATTTAGCTGGCATAGTGATTCATTGCATAACATGTTTGTATATCTTGTCTAGTTTTAATCTTCTTCGGACGGAGCCACAAATAGGAATAGCTAAATAAATAAACTATCACCCCTTATGATGGATCACGTGGCCAATTAAATGACAGCACGAGAATTATTAAGACATGATGTCCCACCATAGCCTTATGCTCTAAGGTCCCCGATACAAGTACCCTCATAATGCAATTCAACGACTCTGTCTCAAGTTCCTGTCACCTAAAGACATCATCACGTCACTACACTACGGTGTTCTCCTATGAGCCCATGTAGGTGAAGTGTTGTACAGTCGACGTTCGTACAACACCATCATATAATCACATAAAAGATAAATACTATACCAAATAACAACTCATCTCATGTAACAAATCATTGCCAATTCATCCTATGCCCTCAGGAACATGCGGGAACTACTCACAACGTGCAAACATGATCATGTATGGTGACATATGTGGTACAACACAATCTGAAACAATGGATCCACCACCAAATAATGACAAGTACTCAATCCCAAACATGCAGCGGAGTACAATAACACGTATCTAGGGTGTAGAAATGATCAAACTATAAGGGGAACGGAGTGGATCACGGTGATGGTGATGGTGGAGATGCAGGTGCCGGTGAGGATGGTGATGGAGATGCCTCCTCCCACGCCAAGGAGGAGATGGGGATGAAGATGGGGATGATTTCCCCCTTCTCCGGAGCTCCGGAGCAGCAGGATTTGTCTCCCCCGCGGAGAGTTTCGAGAGTTTCGCCGCCCTGGCGGCTCCATCTCGTCTCGGGAAAATTAGGGTATTCGTTTTCGGGGAAGACGGAGTCGTCAGCAAAAAGACCTCGGGGAGGAGGTGTTGTGGGCCCATTTGGGGGCCCCACACGCGGCCAGGGAATCTGGCCGCGTGGGCTACCCCCTTTTGGGCCTCCTGGCCCTCCTCCTTTGTGTCTTGTGCCCACGGCCTTTCTCCCGAAGAAAAACTGACAGGGTTTCTTTCCTTTCGCAATTTGGATACCTATAGCTCCTGAAACATCAAAAACATGACAACAGGTGTTTTCTGACACCCAGAAATTAAATACCCAAAATAGGGACTTCGTAGGAAAGTCCCATAAAATCATCTAAAACATGCAAAACAATGACATAACATTGATAAAACATCCCAATAATGCCTATATGGAGGGTATAAATGATGATATAAAATGCACGTATCAACTGTACATTCAAAAAATAGATGAGTCCAACTTTCTAACTCAGAGCAAAACAAACATGTTAGGTCATGTACATTCTGCCTTTTACTCAGGTTATCTCTAGTGAGAAGCTTGTTATGAGAAAGTAGCCAATGGAAGGAATGGATCTTTGGTGGGCCTTTCACTTTCCACACAGCATGAATGTAGACAGGAGTGACTCCTCTAAAATGGATTATAGCATAAAGGGAGCTCACACTATAGACACCTTCAATTTCATATTTCTAGATCAAGTCATCACCTGCATTTGAGAACTGGATTGTTCTAGCAATGTGCAAGATGTCATATACCAGTCCAGAAGCATTTTGTGGTTAAAGCACCTTCTAAAGGTAACCTTAAGGTTAGTTCCATCCCACAGCTCAGCTAGAGTTGCTGATTTTTCATTGAGAATCACATATAAGTCCCAGAATAGAATAACAAGACTAGAGGACCCAAACCACTTGTCTTCTTCCTTCCATTGCCTACCTTCCAGGAATATCCTATCTTAGATGCTTTAGCTGCCCATAAAACTCCCTTCCAAAAGGGTGATGCCCTAGCATCATTTGAGTCAAACATATTTGGATTATTAACATTATACTTAAAGTCAATAATTTGCTTCCAAAGCTTATCGTCATCAAGATGATAAAGTTTAATCCAAGCAAGCAAACAAAGGTTCATCTCGGCTATGTTGGGTACACCCAAACCACCATAGTCTTTTTTTGAGTGATAAGCCCCCAATTGGCTAGGTGATACTTAAAATGACCTTCATAATTATCCCAAAGGAAGTGGGACATTTGAGAGTTAATCATCGTAATGGACCATTTAGGGGATTTGATTACACTAAGAAGGTAAATAGGGATATTAGCCAAAACACTCCTCACTAGCTCAAGCCTAGCAGCAGGAGTTAGGAGTTTCCCTCTCCACCCAGCAACCCTTTTTAGAAGTTGATCTACTATAGGCTACAGGTCTTCCTTTCTAAGTTTTGCAAGATGTAGAGACACTCCCAAGTACTTGATTCGGAAAGAACCTAGTCTACATCCTAGGGTTTTGGAGAAGTTTTGTGCTTCATCAGGTTCAGTGTTAATAGAGACTAGCTCACACTTGTGGAAATTAATCCTCATACCAGAGAGATGTTCAAAATAGGACAAAATCCACTAAAGGGTCATGACTTGAGATAGGTCTTTATTGAGAAATAATGAGGTGTCATCAGCATACTGCATGCTGATCACACCAGTTCTATTGAAGCCATGCAGCAATCCTGCAATGTGTCCATGTAGAGCAGACTTGACTAACATCTTAGTGAAAACATCAGCAACTAAGTTGAAAAAATTGGAGAGATAGGGTCTCCTTGTCTAACACCCCTACCAGTCTCAAAAAAAAGAATTATTAATGGCACTGATCCTTACACCAAATGATCCTTTATAGAGTAGGGAATTAAAGAGGTATATGCATTTAGGGCTAAAATCCCTCGAAGTTAGCATCTAAAGCAAAAACTCCCTATTGATCATGTCATAGGCTTTCTCATAATTCAACTAAAAAATGAAGCCAGGTTGGTCACTATGGGCCACACTATGAATAATCTCATGTGCAAAAACCACACTTTCCAAAATATATCTACCTCTAAGAAAGGATGACTGGTTTGGATAAATAAGCTTCTCACAAACTTTGCCCAACCTAGTTGTCATTTTGAAAATATTTTAAAACTACAGTTTGTCAGGGCTTTTGGCCTGAATTTTTGGATAATGGAAGCATCAGGTTCTTTAGGGATTAAGGTTAACAACGAGAAATTAAGCCTGAACAAGTCCAACTCCATATTGTGCCATCTAAGAGGTCCTTTTTAACCACATCCCAAAATTTCTGATAAAACATGAAAGAAAGACCATCAGGTCCAGGGGCACCTTCAGCATATGAGTTAAAGACGGCCTCCTTCGCTTCTTTTTCTGTGAATTTTGCTTCTAGAAAAGCATTTTTCAGCAGTCACTAGATCAGAATCATCCCAAAAATCTTCCAACAGCTCTCTATTGACCTTTTCAGAGAAACCAAAAAGGTTCTTGTAGTAGTCGAGACTGCAGCGGTGGCTAACTAGGAATAGGGTATGAATGCCTGCCTCAAAGCACCAAGGAGGTGCATGGGCTCTCCGCCACTCAGGTTCAAGAACTAATTCGGCTACGATGACTGAGCACATTGGTGACTGTTTTGTTCTAGGGTTAGGTTCAGTGGCGGAGCGAGGTCCCGGCAACCCGGGCAGCTGCCCGTGCTCTGCTCTGGAATCCCCTTTGAATGTTTAGCAAGAAATGAAGAACTGTTAAGATAATCATGGGCAAACTTTGTACTTTGCCCAGGCTCGCTTGCTTGTGTGTTAGTAAACTCTGTTGTAGCGCGAAGTGTTTTTTTTTAAAAAAAATCAGTGCCATTTCCATATTTGTTCTTCCAACTGAGTTTGCAAACCGTATAAGACTAGTCATAATGGGGAGTATCATAAACTAGTATCATATGCATGATACTATTCTATGTTACTACTCCCACAGTGAGTAGTAACATATTTATAGTATCATATAGTACTGCATTTATTACGTTGTAGACTCATTTTGTATTGGATTGCGTTATGTTACGGTATCTACATATAGTACCATTATCATCTATTTCGTTATTAATTCGCTGACACCTCAGCTTTTTGCCAACATGACATCTATGATACTATCTATGATACCCCCCCATTGTGAGTAGTCTAACCAGTTTCAGGAACCTGGTTTTTGGGTTTGCAATTCTAGTGGATTTGCTAGAGATGTTCTTACACTTTCCGACCTCATTTACATGGCGACACACTTATCGAGGCACGAGTTTACCATAATTTCACCAAGATGATGCTAATTTTGTAACCCATGATTCATGCATTATTGGTTAAATTAGAAGGACATTGTGACGCCCCGAGATCGGTCACTATGCAGATTTCAGCATTCCCGCCAAAATCCACATAATAACCAATTCCATGTTGCCACTTGTGATAACATTACAATAGTTCACGAATAATCCACAATTACAACAGAAACAGATAGATACAAGATGACTCAAACGAGCCAGGGTTACAACTGATACATTACAAAGATCCAAAATAACAGCGGAAGAAACAACATATCGTCCGTCTACGGACAAGATCCAAATTGGACTAAGAGTCCTGAAGATAACCGAGAGCGTCCAATCCCTGCCCAGGCCAAGCCGGAGGGATTCCCAAACTAACGTCGTCAGACTTCAAACCTGTTGACTGCAATATTGAATATGCAGCCACGAAAAAGATTCGTGGGTCAGTACGGTTAAGTACTGGCAAGGGGGATCAAACCCATACTCACAAGATACCGGCGTAGCCAGTCATCACAAGATACAAATACTTTAGGATCAACGGAAGGAAGGGGTTATTGCAAATAAGCGACAGCAGGCTGCACTAACCAACTACAGAGAGATACTACAACTTCCGGCTAACAGAAAGAAGATAAGATCGAGTATAGTAACCAACTGAAAGTAAATCCAAAACAAACCCATCCTGGATCTCGCCCCTTATCCGAAGAAGCAATCCGAGGATAACTTACACAGTTGTATTAGAGGTGAATCAAGTTATTGTGTGAATAAACCTGTTACTAGTCAAGTTGTTAATCATTGGGTGTATCATGGTTGATCATTATGTTTAAGTTGTCCTGAGTACTTGTTAGCCAGTACTTTCACCAAGTAATCCATAACCGCGGAAAACACGGCTTCTCGAGAAGATTATCCCTGCAGGGTTGCACCAATTTGGCCGTACACGCAAGAATATCCCGCCAGATGGAAATGCACTTCCACCAAGCGGGGTACTCTACACAACCAACCCTTCTTCGCATCAAGCCCAAAGCACCGCGTGCTGTGCGTGCGCGGCTAATCGAGCCCCCCGAAGAAAAGGAGGACCCTCATAGCACTGGAAGACCACGCCGCCCTAAATGCCGACTACGAAAGTTCCACCCTGGCGCCAAGGGTTCGTACCTGCATATGATGCAGCAAATGGAACACCCGAACTAGTACGGCGATTTGGACGAGATGCGAATCGAGTCAGTTGAGGGGGGCGCCCATACTCGCTTCCCACATGCGGGTAGTGCGCTCATCATGGATCAGTAGACAAGACCCTTTTCCTATTAGGGTCGACACTAGCAGGCCTCAAAACCACAAAGGGCCTCCTGCCGGTGCCTTATCATCAAATTTATTATTAAGTAATAACAGTAGCATGATGGATTGATTGATTAAACATCGAGCCCCCAGAACATAAAAGAGTAGTAACAGAAAGTAACGGGTAACAGACTCGAGCAAAACAACCCTAAGCATGCTAGTAAGACACGGGCAACAAGCAATGGTTATAGGTATGGAGGTGAGGCAATATCAAGGTTAAGGGATTCATGTGATGGGTTCGTAACAGAAACAACTACTACTAAGGATAGCAGAAAAGAATCAACGGAAAGAATCGGTAACAAGTGATGAAAGGCAGCCATATGGCAGCAAGTGAGTATACTTGCCTGAGATCCCGCAAGGTAGCAGAACTTGTCGTTGCTCACATCATCTCAACGTCCTATCCGGGAAGAAGCAACGAACCTCGAACAAACACCGGATGCAACAATTACTACTACGGCAAAAGATCCAGCATGATCAAGATATGGATGCATGACAGGTTTAAAGATGCATCAAGGTAAACTAGTTGACAAGATAAACAGATTTAAATAGACCCATATGCAATTTGAGTTGCATATGAAAAGCCCATGAATTATGGTTAAATTATTTGTTTTCCAACTAATCAACAGATGAAGGTGGATTAGCATGAGGCATGGATGAGGAAAACAACAAAATAACAACAATAGAATCAATTGGAATAAGGTTTAACAATTTTAGAAATTTTATTTATTAAGTTAGAGAATTTTAGTTCCTTAAGGGTGTCACACAAACAATTGTTGTTTTCATCAAGTTTAATTGTTCAAAACAGATAACAAAATTTATATTTGAAAAGAACATCAAATTTTAGTTGGATTACATGTTTCAAATATTGAAATTGGAATTTGGATTATTTAATTATGAATTAAACAATATTAAACAAGTTTTAATTGTTGAGGCAATTTTAATTATTCAAAACAGAAAACAAAAATTATATTTGAATAGGTTATTTAAAATGGTATGGAAAACATATTTTATTTGCCTTATTTGGAATTAGTATGAATTATTTATGAATTGTTGCAAATTACATTTGAATTATCCAAATTTGAATTTTAAATGCCTTTTGAAAATTCAAAACAGAACACAAATGGAATAATTGGATAGACAATAAAATTTGGAGCAATAAACATATATAACTTTTCTTTATTGGGGTTATGGATTAAAAGTTATTGATTTTTAAAGTTTATTGTTTATTCTGCCAATTAAAGAAAATAGGAAATATAAAACAGATTTGCTTTTAATCCTTTTGTTACTACCACTGGGTCTAACCCCAGCCACTGCCCCGTGGGCCAGGGGGACAGCGTGGCGCTGTGGTGCTGGTGTGGCAGCAAAGGTGGATGACATGTGGGGTCACGCGCGCGGAAGAAAACCCAAAAAATTGGGTGCACCCGCGGGGTCTCGAACCCAGGTGCTAGCGCTTCCGCGCAAAGGGCAGTGACCAGTGCGGCTTGTGTTCGATTCGTGACAGGATACAGGTGCGACGGAGGTTAACATGTGTTCACGGGAGTTTTTCTGAACTTTTCTTTGCAGGTTCAGGTGCGGACTGCACTTCGTCGGAGGGGCAGCGCCCGCCGGCGATCGTGGCCCGCGGTGCGGCGGCTGTCCGTGCGGGGCTCGTGCGGCCGTGTGTGGAGGCGGACAGGTGTGCGTGAAGTGCGATGGGGTGAGGGATGGAGGCGAACAGGGGAAAGGAGGAGAATATCGGGGCTCACCGGTTCTGTTGTCGAGGTCCTGTCGACAGAGACAAGGGCGACGGTGGCCGGCGATGGCGCGGCGTCCACAGGGCTTCTCAGCAGCGGCCGAGGAGACGAGGAGCCTCAGGGAAACTCGGCGTTTCCATTCCCGGCGGAGGATGCGCCTCGAGGTGACCGGAGATGGGAAAGGGCGGTGGACTGACGGCGGCTAGGTGGTGTTCGGTGCAGTTTCAGACAGGTTCAGACAAGGGAACTAGCAGAGAGGAGGTAGCTAGGGAGGACGGCGGCGATGGGGAGGGGAGCTAGGGTTTCTAGGGGGTCTAGGGTAGAGGGGGATACTTAAGGAGGGGAGATGCCAGTACGGCAGGCCATCCAGGGGGGGTGGAGGAGGATCAAGTGGCTCTGGAGATGATCGTACTGAAGATGACGTGGGAGGAGGAAGAAGACAAACAGAGGGGGTTATTGGGCTAGTTTTGGTGGGCTGGGTGGAGAAAAAAAAAAGGGGGGTTTGGGCTGGTCTGCCCCTCTCCTTGGCTGTTATTTTTATTTTTCCTATTGGTTGATTTTTTTTTTTGTAAAGAATAAAAGAGGGAAAAATAGAGAAGGGTTAGGGTTGTTCTTTTAGGCTTTATTTGTGATAATTTTCCAAAACAAAAATTAAGGCAAAAGTTAAACATTGTTTCACAATTTTGAATATTTAATTTGGTTTAGAGGTTTTAGGTGAAATTCAAACAATGTTTGATTTGGGAAATTTTGGAAATAGGCAAATTCCATTTAATAAGTTCAAACCCTTATGCAAACATTATTAAAAAAATTGTTTTGCAAGAATTTAATTTTTAAACCTCAATTTTGGATCATAACAACTATGATTTTATTTGAAATTCAATTTGCCATTAGGGTTTTGATAACATGGAAAGAATTTTATTCACAAGCAATTGGATTAAAACAACTTCAAATTATTGAAAAACAATTGAGTGTTTTAGTTTGCAAGTTTGAAATTGGGAATTTTGAGCAAGGGTGAAAGTTTAAATTGTTTTGAAACTCCCAGTTGTGATGCAAACATGGTGCAATGCAATGTGATGCATATGATGCAAACAAAACAAACAGGTAACACCCCAGGTGTCACAGACATCCCGCGCGTTGCTGCGGAGATCGCTTTAGAAACTACAATTAATCATACACCCTTTGTCCTAGTGTATAGGGCGCATATAGAAATTTTCTTGGCCTTGGGTATTCATTTATTGGGGTTTAAACATTACATGCATTAGTGTAGACGGGTGAAGAGAGTCAACCATCCACTAATTAGAAGAAATTAATGCATGGACAATTGATTGGCTAAGAAAATGGATGATGTGGATAGTTTGCATGTTGAGATAGAAAAATAATTAATACATGTTAGTGGGATTTTACTTTATAAGAAGTATAAATTAGTTGTCAAATTTGGATCATGGAAAACCATATGGCACCATGTACAAAGGGACGGGGGGCATCAACATATATAAGAGCAATTATAACTTTATAAGGTGATGTAACCAACCAGGTTATAAATTTTAAATAATATATACTTCCAGTGAGTTGGAGGAGACAGATGTGCAAATTTTCTACTCGTTTCTCAACTGTACTTTGTGATAGTAGCAGCTAGAGAAGAGAAGCCCAATTTTGCTAGCCAACATGGAAATATCAACTACTCCTGCTATTGGACGTTCAAGTTAGGTGAAGCTTATTTTTTTCAAGATTGATCATTGATGTACATAGGTGATGATGTAGTTTCTTCCAAGATTGATCATTGGTGTTCGTAGGTGATGTGCCCAGCCAAGTTTATATAGGCAACTGTCTCTTTAGCGATAGCACATCGTGCCAAACTCTGACGACCTCTGTCATCTGATCAGAGAGAGCGGGAATCAATGATGGAAGCGACAGCGGTGAGCTTGGCGAGGTCCGTGCTGCAAGGCGTGCTGAGCAGCGCTAGCTCCGCCGTCGCCGACGAGGTCGCGAGTCTGCTCGGCGTGCCCCGGGAGGTGGACTTCATCCGCAACGAGCTGGCGATGATGCAGTCGTTTCTCCTCGTGGCCTCGACGCGCCCGGACGCCGCCGCGCGCAACGACACGGTCCGGACGTGGGTGAAGCAGGTACGCGACCTCGCCTACGACGTCGAGGACTGCCTCTTCGACTTCGCCCTCTACTCCGCCACGGCCTCCCGGTGGTCGTCGTGCCTCCCGTGTTCCATCGCCGAGCGCCACCGCATCGCCGCGCGGATCCGTGACCTCAAGGCCAGCGTCGAGGAGCTCAACCAGCGCAACCAGCGGTACCACGTCGTCGTCGACCCGCCCCGCGAGATCGACGTGCAGCAGCAGCAGCAGCAGCTGCTTCCCTTCCACGACGTGTCCTCGGACGCCGAGCTCACGTTCAAGGACTGGGACATCATCGGGCGGAGCGAGGAGAAAGAAGTCCTCATCAAGGAGCTGATGTCCGGCGGCGATGGGCAGCTGGGCGTGGTGTCGGTGTGGGGGATGGGCGGCATGGGGAAGTCGTCGCTGGTGAGCATGGTGCGCAACGACCCGGAGCTCCTCGACGCCTACGACTGCGGCGCCTGGGTGACCGTGCCGCACCCGCTCGACAACACCGACGCGTTCATGCGGCGGCTGAGGAAGGGGCTCGGGCTCGGAGCGCCGACGGCGGCGCAGGACGATGACCATGACATCAAGGATCACCTCAAGAACAAGCGGTACATGATCGTGGTCGACGACGTGCAGACCAAAGAGGAGTGGGATCAGGTATGGCCAAAGTTGCTTACCTTCCAGAACGGCGACAACGCCAAGGGAAGCCGTGTCATCGTCACGACGCGGCGGGAGGACGTCGCACTATATTGCGCAGCAAGCGTCGGGAAGGGCCATGCCCATGTCCACGAGCTCAAGCCACTTGAGGATAAGGAGGCAAAGACTCTCCTATGCAGCAAGGTGAAGCCACTTGAATACTTTTTTTCTTTCTTTCTTGCCTATATATCAATTCTGACATTTATAGTAGTACTTGTGAGTAGTAGTGCGTAGTTTTAGAAACTCTATTACAGCTAATTCTCTCAAATAATACGATTCTTTTAACGGTTTTGCTATTTCTCACTCGAGTGAGAATGAGCTTCACTCAAGTCGAATCCCATTAGATTTACATCGTGATTCGTGTGGATTGTTAGTTATATATGACTTGCAACTCATATTTTCTCCGGTTACACATGGGTGTCACTCAGTTGCAACTCAGATTTCATAGGTTGCATATACAACTGGCTGATGCCATCTGAGTGAGACTTAACTTACTTCTCACTCGAGTGAGCCCTAAAAAATAAGATGTGTTTGTTTTTATTTTTAAAAATAATACATAGTCGTCCTGTCCAAGACGACTAGTGCTAATTGTGCTGGCGTCGGCCAGGACGATATAGGTCACCTTGGTCTTTTGTCTGCTTCTGCATGTAGTCTCTGCATGTGCCAGGATCAATTGTCTTAAAACCCAAGACGATTAGTCGTTATCGTCTTTAGCCAAGACGACTATGTAATATTTTTTTAAATAAAAAACGCGTATTATTTTTTGAAATAAAAAATGTGTTATTTTAAAAAATTAGCCTCTATTACATCCGTCCCAGTTTATCGGAAATCATCCAGTCCCAAAAATTCTATTTCTCACACATGTTAGCTGCATTTCCATTAATTTCCTTTGAACGAGGATGAAGGTGTACATATCTCACTCTTATTATATCCAGAAGTTATTCGTTTTGCATATTCGTGGTTGGATTCCCTAGGAGTTGACCAAAAATATGTACTACATGCTCTGTATCAAAATATGATGTTTTAGCGTTTTATAGACTACATGTATCTAGACATGTTTTAGTATAAGATACGCATGAATCTACGCACTAAAACACATTTAGACGCATATAGTTTAGAAACGCTAAATCATCTTATATTGTGATATGAAGGTAGTACTTGTTATTGTTTTCGCCTTAAGAAGTCATAGTGCCCCGGAAAATTTAAAGAAAACTCAATAGCAAACTTAGCTCCTAACTTTGACCCCTACAATCTGAACCATAGAATGTGATTCAGTCCTAGACTTCGAAATACAATTCCATGGACCCATGAGAGGGAAGGGGCGCTGTTTTACTCGGCTGGATAATTTTTTGGGTCTAGCCTTTTCCCCTTTTACATACTTGTAACAAAATGTTTTTAAACAGAAAAATTATAGTATAAAATAAATATTGAATTAATCGGGCAACTACTAACAAAAAAAGGCTCGGAAACCAATAAAAAGGAAGGTTGGGATTTTGATCTCCCAATGCTTTTGACTATAGTTTCGACACTAAACATGCAGGACTAACAAAGTGTTTTCCATTCATGGATTACTCTGGAAAAAATATATGAAATAAACGTTGGATCATGCAACTTCCGACACAAAATATTTGGACACAACAAAAACCAGCAGTTGGGATTTTGATTTTCTACTATAATTTTGAACCAAGGTTGAGACATTGAGCATGCAAGATGATTTCATGAACAACACAATAGATCCAAAGTACCCCAATCATTTGGACGGACTCACATTCTCAAATTAATATAAATATGTAGAAATATCCACATTAATCTAGCGAGAAAAATATGTTTTAGGCTTATTATTGCAGGACCATGTTTACAATCTACTCCCTCCATTTGGAAATACTTGATTTTGAAATGAGTGTGTCCGGATATAAAAAAAACTTGCCTGTATACACTCATTTGGAAGATAAGTATTTTGAAATTGAGGGAGTAGATCAATGACTTGTTTTAAGATGATTAGTGTAAAGATTGAATTCCTATTGCCTCTAACCTATTGCAATTGAAATTTCCGCAAAAGTGGTTCTATCTAACAACATAAGAAAAAAAAACATGTGAACATTCCAATGGAACTACTATAACATGTGGACGATGATTGAAAATATATGGATCTATATGTCTCTGACATCCGCACTACTATTTGCAGCAGAGCTAGAAAACATTTTACTAAATACCATATCGATGCCTCTAGATTTTCAGTTTTTTTAGAAGAATCAATAATATATTTTTGTTTCGTCGTATGTAGGTCTATAATACCAATACCTTACCGGCTGAAATGGAGGAGCAAGCAGGCCTTATTTTGAAAAGATGTCGGGGCCTTCCACTTGCCATATCCACAATTGGAGGTCTCCTAGCCAATAGGCCCAAGACAAGATTTGAATGGATAAAGCTGCTTGAACATCTTGGGGCAGAGCTAGAGTATGATCTCCGAGACATAGGGAATGTGATTGCCTCAAGTTATGATGGCCTACCTTATCACTTGAAATCAATCTTCTTGTACCTCAGTATCTTCCCGGAGAACCAAGAGATTAGAAGCACCCGCCTATTGAGGCGGTGGATGGCAGAGGGCTACATTGCAAAGAGAATTGATATGCCCGTGGAGGAAGTAGGAGAGCGTTTCTACAAGGAGCTTATCAATCGAAGCATGATCCAACCCTCAAAAAAGAAGATTATACCTGGTGCAAGAGTTGATCACTGTCGTATTCACAGCATGGTGTTGCATATAATCTCGTCCAAGGCTATTGAGGAAAACCAACTCTTTCTCATCGAGAAGCAATGCAAGGAGGTCCCACGAAGCAAGATACGCCACCTAGTAATATCAAGATGGAAGAGGGATAAGAAATTGAAAAACATAAACTTGTCCTATATTCGGTCCTTGACCGTTTTTGGAGATTGCCCTGTTTCTCTCATCTCTCCTAAAATGCGACTATTGCGAGTGCTGGACCTAGAAGACACAACCAATGTGAAGAATCAAGACCTTAGGCACATAGGGGATCTGCCTCACCTAAGGTATCTTTCTTTGAGAGGAACAAAGATTTCAAAGCTTCCATCTTCTCTGCAAAACCTTCGGTACCTAGAAACTCTAGATATCCAAGGCACACAAGTGACATGGCTACCTCCTAGAGTAGTCAGACTTGAGAAGCTACGTTATCTTCTTGCCGGTGTGAAGTTCTCGAGAGATTTGTTGAAACGGGTGGTGAATTTAGAGATGGATAACAAGAAAAATCTATTGGGAAACATGGCCTCCTTTTTGTGCTGCAATAGTAATCATCGAAAGGTTTCCAACATGTACCAACTCAGTGTGCGGGCCCCCAAAGGTATTGATAAGCTAACAAACTTGCATATGTTGGGTGCGTTCAATGTTGGTAAGGGGAATGGTGTGGCAAGGAGGCTCGGACATCTGACTGACCTGCAAAGGCTAGGAGTAACGGTCACGGGTCTCAGTGAGAAAGGAAGTCAAGAGTTGTGTCAGTCTATAGGGAAGCTCGGCCGATTGCAAAAGCTTGAGGTGCGATCTCGTTCCCTTGAATTTCTTGCCAAAATGGATGAGCTAGCAACACCAAAGCATCTAGTTTCGCTGAAGTTATTAGGTGATCTATCCTCTTTGCCTGCATGGATCACTTCTCTGAATGATCTGACCAAGCTGAAGCTGATAGGGACAAACCTGGAGCAAGAACACATTGATAATCTAGGGGGATTGCGTAGTGTGGCTTTCTTGGGCCTGTGGGAGAAATCATACATAGGGGATTCACTTATTTTTAGTAACGGTAAATTCCCAAAGCTCAAATTCCTTGACATTGATGGGATAGAGAAGATTGAGGAAGTAACTATCGAGAAAGGTGCGATGCCTGAGCTTGAGAAACTTTGGGTGAACAACTGCAAAGAATTGTGTGATAGTATTGATGGCTTGTCAGGAGTACCGAATCTAGAGAACTTGAACGAGCTTCTTGTGAAGAAATGTGGAGAGAAGGAGAAACTGATGGATTTTCTGCAATTGCAGATCAGTCAACACAACAAACGCCCTAAGTTCCTCATAGGAAAGTCCATCATACCTACAAGCTCAAAGGCAAGCACAAGCATAGTTGCCGAGCAATGAGGACAAGGGGCTTTCGATTAATATGATTTTTTTCTGTGTAATTGATGTAAGCAATGTGTTTATTTTGTTTTTGGGGTAGAACTGCAGAAAGGATCCAGTAAAGATTTAGAAAATGAAATGAAAAAGAATGTCTAAATGTTTCTATTCTAGCAAATGCTATTGTGTACCATTTATGTGTTCTTTCCTGTAGTAATTTGATTTCTAGTTGTTCCTCTGGTCATTTACTCGATAAACTGGAACAAAAAAAATCGACAATTCAAGGAAAGTTTTCTAAGGCGCACCATGCATAATGCAGAAGGAAATCTGATAAGTATGGGTGACTGTCTCTCAACTTTATCTCGGTTAGTCATTTCGGCTTTATTTATAATAAAGCAGCACAGAATCTGAAAAATATAGAAATGGGTGACATTTCAAGATTTATTTATTACTTATGGAATTAATCGTGTGGCTTCTATAGCTAAGACTAGCCATAGTCGTGGTACCATAGGTGGTATCATGCAACTTGGACCCACAAAAAAGGTGATGTGGCAGGTAATTAAGGAGGAGAGAGATGGTTATAGTAACATAGGTAGATACCGTATCATGTAAATCTAGAAAATTTAATTGCATGTAAATCTTGTACACATATTTGTATTGAGATTCTACAAAATAATAAATAAAATGATATTATGATACTACTATAAGATACTATGCATTATAGGTGGTATCATGCAACCTCCTTCCTCACGCCGACCTCCGTCTCCACACCCTAGTTCCTCAGAGGAGGAGGAGGACTCTTCTGGCGATGACTCCCCCACAGGCCCTAGGGACGAGCCTTCCCTGGGGGAGGCAGTGGCACCTGGACAGGGAGCCCATGCGCCCGCGGGTGTGGACACTGCGTCGGCTGCTGGTACCCAGGTATCTCCGCCGGATCTCCCTCTGCCAGCCCTGGTCTCCCTCCCCCTAGAGTGGAACCGGGAAACTGGCAGTGGTGGATGTCTCACTTCAGGTTTCGCAACTTCCCCTTGGTCATGCGCTATCTCAGTACGGGTCCAACCTCTGTGAGGGCCCGGGCTCTCTTGACCTAGCTAGTCTCGTGTCTGACGCTCTCCACGGTCTACATTCCCCCTGGCTCGGAGGAGGCGGATTCTGGCGGCGTGAGTATGGAGGTGGCGGCGCCTGAGTCCCCGCGCTCTCCCGGGGTGGTGTTCTACGGTCGTTCGCCTAGGACTCCTCCTCCACCACCTCAGGGGTCTCCGGCGAGGGTGTCTGCGACACCTGTGCCGGACTCTCGCGGCCTGGGTACGGTCGTCACCGCCACTCCCATACCAGGGCTCGCTGCCCGGCACAGCGCACGCCTGGCCCGGGCTCGGACTGGCTCGGAGGTCGTCGAGCCGACGGTGACTGAGCTGGCGTCTTGCCGCCAGGCGGCTCGTTGTCTTGAGCCAGGTGTGTCTTTCCCCTCTTCTGGTTCCAAGTCACCTTCTTTCTCCCCCTCTGGATCTAGGTTCTCGGTTCTAGATTATGTGTCGGTCGAGCATTTTGAACAGGTTGCGGTAGACTGTGGCGTAATCTTCCGAGGGGAATGTGGCCCCCGAATTGAGCAGATAGAGGTCATCCGGGCTAAGGAGATTTATGAGGGTTCTCTGGCGGCTGCTCGTGCGCAGGTGGAGCGTGAGCGGCTTTCCCCCTCGACGTCGGCTGGACTAACACGGGTAACACCGAGGTCTAGCAATGACGGTTCTCCTGGGCCTTCGGTGGCGGCTGCCCCCACTTGATGGGGAGATAATAACCCGGTAGGCCAATTCCATGGTATAACCCGGCCCAAAGGACGTTGTGCAGGATCCGGCTAAGGATAAAGGCGCTTCTGGAAGGCCCAAAGTTTGTAGGCTTCGTAATCCGGATTGTAGGTTGTGGTAAGGAAAGCTAGGGTTTGTAAGCGGTGTTCGGGTAGGACTCAAGTTGTGCCTTGGAGGGAAAGCCAAGTAGGGGTGCGGGTGTTTTATAAACCGGCTCCTAGGCTTAGTTTAAGAGAGATCCAAGTAGTAATCATATCGCCGAATATCAAGTATCCATTGTACACAAAAACATCGAGTTAATAAAGCGAGATCGGAGACTCGGCGACTTCGTCGCCGGTTACCAGATTGAATTCCATCATGTTTTCCTTTGAGCTAAACCCTCTCCCAAACGCCTGTGTCGACTTGCCCCAAGATCAGTTACCCCTGGTAACATCTGCCGTGATCATCCCACGACAGTTGGCGCCCACCGTGGGGCCTGCGTCCAAAGGTGTTTACATCACGGGAGAAGCTCGGAAAACCATGGGGAACCTCGTCGTCGGAGAGATCTACGCCGACCACAAAGGAGAGAAGGTGGTGGACGACTCCGGCTGGGGGCCAGAATCGGATCACCTCGAATCCGGATCTGTCGTGACAATCGGCGAGATCAACATCTTCGTCGGTATGGTACGTACGTTTGACTTAAAAGGACAATATCATGTGCATGTTACAGGAACTTCTAGCAGGGATAAAGAAACACCAAAGCAAACGGTAAATTCGGCTCCCTCGGCCGTTCCGGGATACCTGAGATGGGCGGAACAGGAAGTAACGTGGAGCAGAAGGGATCACCCGGAAGGAATAGAACGCCCAGGAATCTTGGCGTTGGTGGTCGCACCGCAGGTCAATGGTTACGAGTTGAAAAAAGTCTTGATGGATGGGGGAAGCAGTATTAACATCTTGTATTGGGAAACCTTCTTACGCATGAACCTCAAAGAATCCCAGCTGCAGAAAAGTTCAACCGTTTTTCACGGAATTGTGCCGGGTCACTCAGCGCGCCCTGAGGGAAAAATCACATTGGAGGTCGCTTTTGGAGAATCAGTGGATAATTATCGAGTTGAGTGGCTCACGTTTGAGGTGGTCAAGTTGCGTAGTCCTTATCATGCGTTGTTCGGAAGACCGGCCTACGCTCAGTTCATGGCCAGACCGTGTTACGTATATTTACAGCTAAAAATTCCGGGTCCTAAGCAGACCATCACCATACAAGGAAGTAGGGATATAGCGGCCGAGTGTGATGAAGGAGATTCAGTGATGGCTGAGCAAGCTTGCAGAAAAGAAGAACTCAAGTATTACCGATCCCAGGTGGATCCGGATGATGGAACAGCATTGAGAAGGCCGGATTCTGAGGATGAAAGAGTGAAATTCAAGGCAGCACAGGACACCAAGAAAGTAGATTTTGTTGAAGGTGATCCCACCAGGCAGTTTACTATAGGGTCTAATCTGAAAAGCGGGCAGGAAAGGGCGCTGGTGGAGTTTATTCGTTCTAATGCGGACGTATTCGCTTGGACACCCAGCGACATGCCGGGTATCCCTACGGAGTTGGCGGAGCATAGTTTGCATGTAGATCCCAAAGCCAGGCCCGTGAAGCAGGGCTTGAGAAAGATGAATGAGGAAAGAAGGAAAGCAATAGGCGAGGAAATTGCGCGGCTATTAACAACAGGCTTCATCATGGAAGTGTTCCACCCGGATTGGCTGGCAAATCCGGTTCTAGTAATGAAAAAAACCAACGAGTGGAGGATGTGCATCGATTTCACAAGTCTCAACAAGCATTGCCCGAAGGATCCGTTCGCACTACCAAGGATAGACCAAATAATAGACGCAGTAGCTGGGAGCGACTTGCTGTGCTTCCTGGACGCATATTCGGGATATCATCAGATTAAACTCAAAAGGGAGGATTGGGAGAAAACATCGTTCATAACCCCTTTTGGAGCCTTCTGCTACAAAACAATGACGTTTGGACTGAATAACGCAGGCGCAACCTACCAACGGTGCATTCAGAAGTGCTTCGAAGACCAAATTGGACGCAATGTCCATGCTTACGTGGATGACGTGGTTGTCAAGACCAGGAAGGCAGAGACATTTATAGACGATCTAAAGGAGACGTTCAAAAATCTAAGGAGATATCAGATGAAGCTCAACCCGACAAAATGCGTATTTGGGGTTCCAGCTGGGAAGTTACTCGGCTTTATCGTTTCCGAGAGAGGAATTGAGGCAAACCCGGACAAGATCAAAGCTATCCAAAGTCTGAGAAAGCCGGAAAATCTGAAACAGGTCCAAAAGCTTACAGGCTGCGTAGCAGCCTTGAGCCGGTTTATATCCAGGTTGGGAGAAAAGGCAATGCCCCTGTACCGGCTCTTGAGGAAATCCGACAAATTCGTATGGGATCAAGAGGCGGATGAGGCGTTCGAGGCACTAAAAAAGCAGTTATCTGAAGCGCCAGTATTAGCGGCCCCGGGCCCTAAAGAACCTATGTTGTTATATGTTGCGGCTGGCCCCAAAGCCGTCAGTGCAGTAGTGGTCGTGGAACGCAAAGAGGACGGAAAGGGTTATCCGGTTCAGAGGCCGGTTTACTATGTCAGCGAGGTATTGTCTGAGGCGAAACAGCGTTACCCGCATTGGCAGAAGCTGGTTTTCGGGGTCTTCATGGCCAGCCGGAAACTAAAGCCGTACTTCCAGGAGCACCCTATAACAGTAGTTAGCTCAATACCAATGGCGGATATCATCAGAAACTCGGATGCAACCGGAAGAATAGCCAAATGGGCGATAGAGATGGGGGACTATCACATCAGCTACGAGCCTAGGTCGGCAATCAAATCACAGGCCTTGGTGGACTTTGTCAATGATTGGACACACACAGGCATGGCTACCATAGTTCCAAACTCCGAGTCATGGATCATGCATTTCGACGGATCGAAACAGTACGAGGGTTCAGGAGCTGGAGTGGTGCTAACGTCACCCAAAGGAGACAAGTTGAGTTATGTATTACAGATTCACTTTGATTGTTCCAACAATGTAGCCGAGTACGAGGCCCTATTGCATGGCTTAAAAATAGCTAAGGAGATGAACATCAGGAGGATACGATGCTTTGGAGATTCGGATCTTGTGGTACAACAGGTATCAGGAACTTGGGATAGAAAGGATGCAACTATGGCGGCATACCGCAGAGAGGTCGATAGGGTAGCCGGATGTTTTTCCGGGTATGAGGTGGAGCATATAGACAGGAGAAAGAATGAGGCAGCCGACGTCCTAGCCAGACTCGGCTCGCGCAGAGAACCGGTTCCACCTACCGTATTTTTGGACGAATTATGGCGACCATCAGTTAAAACAGAGTCTGAGGAAGAGCTAGCAAATCAAGACCCGGGCTTGGAGCTCGTGGCCACTGTACGCGCTATTCCCGAGTGGACAGAACCTTTTTTGGCCTACCTATCACGAGGCGAGTTGCCGCAGCAGGAGGTATTAGCGAGGCAAATTTTGCGACGAGCAAAGGGATATTCTATTATTAATGGGGAGTTATATAAGAGAAGCGCCACGGGGGTCTTCCTGCGCTGTGTGGCACCAGAGGAAGGCCGACAGATCCTCAAGGAGATTCATGAAGGCGATTGTGGGCATCACGCGTCTACAAGGTCACTTGTGGCCAAGGCTTATCGACACGGGTTTTTCTGGCTCACGGCTCTGGCAGATGCGGAACGATTGGTAGCAAGGTGTGACGGATGTCAAAGGTACGCCCGCCAAATCCACGTACCGGCTATGGAATTACGGACCATCCCGCTAACTTGGCCGTTCGCCGTCTGGGGTATGGACATGGTTGGCCCCTTTCATATGTCACCTTGCAAAAAGACACACCTGTTGGTAGCTGTCGATAAGTTCACCAAGTGGGTAGAAGTTATGCCAGTCACTAATTGTGAAGCAGCTACAGCAGTCAAGTTCCTGAAAAGAATTATCTATCGGTTCGGGTACCCTCACAGCATAATCACCGACAACGGAACCAACATGTCCCTTGGCGAGATGGAGAAGTTCTGTGGTAACAACGGAATCCGGCTTGACGTAGCATCGGTAGCTCATCCACAGGCCAATGGACAAGTAGAAAGGGCGAATCAAGAACTGCTTCGCGTACTAAAGCCACGTCTACGAGTCCCCTGTATCAGGGCTGCTGGAGCATGGGTCGATGAACTTCCTGCTGTGGTTTGGGGTATCAATACAACACCTAACAGATCCACTCAAATGACGCCGTTCTTCATGGTATATGGCGCGGAGGCAGTGTTACCGAGTGACATTATTCATGATTCACCGCGAGTGTCAGCTTACGTTGAAGTGGAGAACGAAAAGAGCCGGCAGGACGCCGTGGATATGTTAGAAGAACAAAGGGAACAAGCTCTGGAAAGATCAGCGATATATCAGCAGCATCTATGGAGGTATCATAGCCGGCGTGTGAAAACCCGGTTCTTCCAGGAAGGAGACCTAGTTCTGCGTCTGGTTCAGTCAAACGAAGGAAAACACAAGTTATCACCACCATGGGAAGGACCATTTATCATAAGCAAGAATTTGCACAATGGATCATATTACTTGGTAGACGCAAGGGAAGAGTCGGCCACGGTTAATGACACCGCTCATACCACTTCGTCTATGCGAGAAAGAGACAGACCGTGGAACGTGGCCCAGCTACGCCCGTATTATACTTAGCAAGGATCATATTGGCACGTGGAATTAAATGATGTAACAGGCAGCAGGTTTCAGACGCACTCTTTTCCTATCCAGGGCACCCTTGGGGACTGGACGGGTTTTTAATGAGGCGGCCTGCTGACCTAATTTTTCATATCAAATAAAGAGGTGATTATCGAGAATAGAGGTGATTATAAATTGAGTCTCATACTTTCAGCATGATGCGTATATTTAGGTCTTGAGGGCTGGTTGCTTGGATAAAGCGCAGTTGCAAACTCAAAAGACCCGGCCTCGATGCCTATGAGTTATAAGGGCCGATTACTCGCAAACGAGTACGGCTGCAATCTTATAATCGGACAAAGAAGTCCAAATTTCTTGGCTATTCTTACTTAACCTCGATGTGACTCGCACTAAAGTGGCATGATTTGTTCGCTTACGATTACAGGCAGCCATGAAGCCCAATGGGACTTGCCTGACCTCGTTTTCGTATAGATGTAATAACATGGTATCCACGCGAAAGCCGGCTTACAGTACAAGATAGTCAAAAGGGTCATCTAAACCACAAGTTATGTAGAGTACAAGGCTAATATCCGGAAACTCAATGATTATTAAGCATAACTTCAAACCCCATGTGAAACGACTCTGGGGCCTTTGCGAATTTAGCAGTAGGCAATTTGTTCTCCTCCAAAAAATCACGTGCCCTAGACCCGGAAGACCGGGTCAGGGGGACTTGGGTCTTGGAAGGGAAAAATTGCTTAGTTGTTTAATTTCCAACAAACCCAAACATCCGGGTCTTAGGGACTTGGGGACTTAGAAGCAAGTCCGCTTGACAAACACCCATATAACCCGGATGCCGAGTCTGACAAAGGGAAAAATAAAGAATGTTGGATATCAAGAAAAAAGAAAGTTGCATATCAAAAGTAAAAGAATTTCGGATATCAAGAACAAAGAAAGTTGCATATCAAGGATAAAGAAGGTTGGATATCAAGAGCAAACGAGTTCAAAAGTAGATAGATTTCAGCCAGAAGAGGCACAAGGCGCATCAGGAGCTTAGAGTGCATTACAAAATTTCACCAAAGAGTATCAAAGGCACACAAGCGCACCATTCAAATAATAATTGTTTCAACAGCACATCAGCCGACTAACGAGTACGAAGTGGCAGATATTACTCGGTACTCTAGGCCGCCGGGTCCATCTTGGCCTTACCCTTGCCGTCACTTGGGGTAGCAGCCCTACTCGGATCAGTAGCACCGCCGGCTCGCGCTGGTGGAGGGACGATAGGTGTTGAGGTAGCGGGCGCAGAGTCAGCTTCAGCCTTCTTCTGTGCAGCTTCTTCTCGCATCTTGGCAACGTCTTCCTTCCATCGGGCAAGCATATCGAATGGCTTGGGGCGATCTGATTTAATGACTTTGTCGTTAGCATCATATGCAGGAAGAATAGTGTCAATGACCAGGCTATCGGCGATCACACTGGCCGGGTGACGAACTTCCTTTTGAATGGCTTTTAAATCCTTCGGCGAAAACTTGGACCCGTCCTGATTGAACTCCGGAAACCCGGCTATCATTTTGGCCGGTTCTAGCTTTGGAACATAAGATTTAGCCAGGGCGAGTCCCCGGGTTACCCCAAAACGGCAGGATGAGCGCTTCCAATGCCAAATCCATTCAGGAATGGTGGAGCAGGCCTCCAGCAACTTTTTCATGCTACCCGGCGCAGCGCACGGCAGTCGAAGCTCATCAAGAATCCATCCAACGCCGGCGCCAAGTTGCCGGATAGTATCTTTAATCAGTTGCAGTTTGGCGGTATCATCTTCTTCTTCAGGGGCAGCTTCACCCGGACCTGTTGAAAAGCAAGGAAAGTAACGAGTAAGAAATCCGGTTATCCAACCAAATGAAACATGGGTCATAATCGCCAAGGTTCAGAAATTGTACCAGTTGCGACGCGATAGATATCAGCAATCTGCACTGAAAGAGTCGTCAGCCTATCTTCAGCTATATGAGCCCTTTTTCTGTATTTCCTTGTGATTTTTCCGCTTCTACGCGCTTCAGCTTCCGCTGCTTCGCGCAGAGCGGTCTCCTTCTCAATACGTTTGGCAGCTTTGGCCAGTTTCTTCTCAGATTGCGCAGCAAAGTCCTAGATGGATAACACAAGGAAAAAGGGTTAATTGGAGCCATTGCATAAAGTTCCAAGCAAATCAATCAGTAATTCACTTGGAACTTGGGGACTATACAAGGATGCAGATGATATTACTCGGGCTTACCTTGTGCTTGGTTATCAAGGCGTCTAAAATATTTTCTTCGTCGGACCTCAAGGTGTAGAGGGCGTCAAGCATTTGGGCAAACGTCATGTCTTCAGGACGAATTCGTGAAGGACCGGCAGATTGGTCTTCTGGTTGAAGGAGTTTTTCGGCTTTTGGGGTCGAAACCCGGATCGTCTGGGTATCCGGGTTAGGAGAGCCCGGCTTGGTCTCTAAGATAATGTCCTCATCTACCTCTTCAGGGGATTTGGGGGATGCGTTCTTCGGATTAGCTGGGTCCTTGAAGGGGTCTTGTTCTTGCCCGTCCTCAACCTCGTCGTCAGCTTCAGCGTCCGTGTTGATGTGCGGCTCCTCCCCGCCTTGCCTTTTTGCTTCAGGAATTTCCGGGTCATCAGTGGTCACTTGGGCGCTAAAAGGGGAAAAAGGAAAGAGTGGTCAGTAGTACATATCAAAGAGTTAACAAGTGTAAAAGGATATCAAGTAAAAGACCTTTACCCGGTGTTTATGGCATAATCCGGCGGGAGCTCGCTGCTGGAGGCGGACGAAGTTGTCAATGGTACCGGCTGCGGTACCCGGAATTGCCCCGCGCGTGGGTGGTTAGGAGATGGATGGCGCTGAGGTGGAGGAATGTTGGCTCGGTGAGCAGGGGAAGTGGGGATACCCGGGTTAAGGGGATTGTCCCCCGGGGAACTCCGGGTTACCCTGCGCTTAGCCGAGAGGAGATCCTTCAAGAGTGGTGAGTGTGACAACCGTTCATTAAGGATGCGCATAGTTTCAAAGGAGTAAGGCTCAGAAGACATGAAGGAGAAAGGAACCTTTGCAATCACCCCTCTGGCCTTCCTCTTGTTTCCGACTGTGACTTCCTGGTCGGATTCGGTGGCCTCCGGGTCATCCTCTTCTTTTTCTTCCTCGTCCTCCAACCCTGAAAGTCGAGTATGTATCAGACAAGAAGAAATATGGGCGATAGGAAAGTAGTATAGGTAAAAGGCTAATTTAAGATTTGGGAAAGAACCTTCGTCGTCATCGGCCGGTTCGTCCTCCACTTCCGGGTCTTTGGACGGGGGGGAGGTTTCGATCCTCCAGAAGGGATCTTCAGCCTATGATTGAGGAGATGAAAGCAGAAGTCAGAGGCAGTATCAAGTTAAAGTATTGAAATAAGTTGTGGGGACCGGGTCTTACTACTGGAACCGGGTTTTCTCGAGTGAATGGGGGTAACCCGGCGATATTCCTTATCACCTCTAGCTTCTCCGTCAGGAAGCCTTTGATGGTCTTGATGGTGTCGCCGGTTGCGAAGTTCTTAGTGGAATATCGGAGCGCGTCTGTGGTGTGCCCAGAGTACTCGTGCATCAACTTGGAGCGAATGGAGTTGGGTTGGATCCGGAAATCCACCCAGGTCTTCACCAAGTTGAGCCCAAGAAGGCCTTGGGCCGAGAAGACAGCCAACTTAGCCAGCAAAGGCTGGATCGCCTCCCTGTCCGAGTCAGGGGCAAAGGCGCTGAAAGATTCAGAAGGCTCGAGGAGACTCTCCGAGTAACCCGGTAGCTTCCTTTCACCGTCCGGGGAGGTATCATGGCAATAAAAGAAAGACAATTGCCAGTTTTTGACGTGGGAGTTTAAGTTGAGAGTTGGCATTAGTGAGTGCTTGCGGCGCTGGATGGATACCCCGCCGCAAGTAAGAAGTGTTCCGTTACTGCTTTCGCAGCACGGCTTGCACTGGAATAGTTCAATAAAAAGGGTCAAACTTGGCGGAACGCACAAGTATGATTCCGATAGAACGCTGAAGTGGGTAATATTTAGCATAGAATTGGGCCCTATGTCAAATACCCGGAGACCGTAGTAGTTTAAGACCTCTCGGAAGAAAGGGTGACCCGGAGGACGGAATCCCCGGGTCACGTGCTCAATGAAGCAAATTACCTCACTGTCGGCAGGAGTGGGACGGGTCTCGTCGCCTGGTGCTCTCCAGTGTATGTCCTTCTGAGCGGGGAGGATTCCTAATTCGGCCAGCTCGTCCAACTTGGCCTTTGTTACTGTGGATCGACCCCAATTGGCTGATATGGCTTGGGTAGTCTTTACCGGAGCCGGCTGTTTCCCTTGCCTTTTTGGAGCCATGGGGTTAACCTGCAAAACGCGAGGAAAAGAGGTGCAGGAAATAAGACTCGGAAGTGTTGGATTACCCGAGTTTCAAATATTCGGAAAGTGTGAAGACTAAAAATATCTGGGTAACGCATCCCGGAGCACAGATTGCGAGGTGTCCGGGTATCGAGTACGGCTATGGAAATCATTGGTCACTTACGTGTTGAGGTGAGTTTGGGGCGCACGGATGATTGCCCATGTCTCTACTGCAAGCAAAATAACTGGAAAAGGAGGATTTTCCGGGTGTTAATGATACGCGCGGAAGTTTGGACGAAATGGATCTAGGTTAGGAGAACTCGCGAGTGATTTTACGAAGAAATTGGAGATTAATGGTGGTAGGGGGGTGGTATGAGATCATCCAACAAGTTATTGAAGGAGCTAGCAAGTATCTAAGCGGTTTAAATCAACGCGGTAAGAACAACGGCTCGCGGATCGACCTAGATCCAATCTGGAGTGAATCTAGAAATTGCAAGGCCAAATTGCTGGGTGCGAGAAGCTTACCAGGGGGGTCGGAGTAACGCGTGGCGGCGGTGAATAGCGTGATAAGAATGCTCCTTTGTGATTGCCGGCCAGACACTCGCAGATGCGTCGGTGAGGGTCGACGGCGGCGCGGGACCAATTGCAGCGGAGCGCGGCCTGCGATAGGATGGATCCAAAGACGAGCGCAGGGTTTCTGTGGTGGTGCTCCGTGGGTTCGAGCACGGAAGCGAAGAGAAGAAGGAGGAGAAATGAGCCGTTGGGATTAGGTTAACCCCTAAGTGCTTATTTATAGAGTGCAGCAGGATAAGCCTAGGCCAGCGGGCGAAATCCGGGAATTGCGGATAAAACGTGTCTGCCCGGATTTTTCGAGATATACGTTAAATGTTAGACGAGATTCCCGGGATGGATGTGACCTAAATCTCTTCCGTGATTACCGGATCGGAAAAACGAGTAATGGGTTTGGAGAAAAGCCGGGTTGCTATGTGGCCACCATGGAGTTAGGCCTAGTTGTTTATCAAAGCAACCTAACCCGGCCCCAGTGAAGTGGTGAGTTTGGTATTTTTGCAGGGAATAGCGTGCGCTTCAAAGAAAATCTCGAGAAGCCCAAGCTATTCTGGGGACTACTGATGGGGAGATAATAACCCGGTAGGCCAATTCCATGGTATAACCCGGCCCAAAGGACGTTGTGCAGGATCCGGCTAAGGATAAAGGCGCTTCTGGAAGGCCCAAAGTTTGTAGGCTTCGTAATCCGGATTGTAGGTTGTGGTAAGGAAAGCTAGGGTTTGTAAGCGGTGTTCGGGTAGGACTCAAGTTGTGCCTTGGAGGGCAAGCCAAGTAGGGGTGTGGGTGTTTTATAAACCGGCTCCTAGGCTTAGTTTAAGAGAGATCCAAGTAGTAATCATATCGCCGAATATCAAGTATCCATTGTACACAAAAACATCGAGTTAATAAAGCGAGATCGGAGACTCGGCGACTTCGTCGCCGGTTACCAGATTGAATTCCATCATGTTTTCCTTTGAGCTAAACCCTCTCCCAAACGCCTGTGTCGACTTGCCCCAAGATCAGTTACCCCTGGTAACATCTGCCGTGATCATCCCACGACACCACTGCCCCTCCCCCTCAGCTAGGAAGGAAGCGGGCCCCCCCCCCCAAAGGCGACGTCTAGGCCCTCGACCGGTGGGAGGGCCCGCTCGGTCCCCTGTAAGGGGACCACCCCTGATGATGTGTCCCAATGAGTATATCCACATTCATTTGGAACATAAGAGGGTTTGGAGCTGACGGCCGACAGAGTCAGCTGTCTGAGTATATGCGGAAGGAGGATGTTGATATTGTGGGCTTGCAAGAAACGATTAGACAAAATTTCTCCATTGCTGAGCTTGCGCGTCTCAGCCGGTTCAAGTTTGCTTGGCACCGGCTGCCGGCGTCAGATCATTCAGGAGGTATCCTCCTTAGCGCAAAGGAGGATACCTTCCAGGTTGACGATATGGACCGCGCGGAGTTCTTTGTGAGCATGGTGCTCACCCATAGACGGTCTAACCTCTGGTGGGAGGTGATTATTGTCTATGGCCCCGCGGATATTACTAGGTCCGCCGAGTTTTTGGCTGAGCTGACGGCGAAGGTGGAACGCTGCCCCATTCCTGTGGTGGTGGTGGCGGGAGACTTTAATCTAATTAGGTCCCCAATAGAGAAGATCTCGGATAATTTGGACCTCCCTAGGATGATGATGTTTAACGACTTCATTCCTGACCTGGCTCTCCACGAGCTTGATAGAGTGGGGACCCGATATACGTGGACTAATAATCAGGTTGTTCCTATTCGGAGTGCCCTAGATCGAGTCCTAATATCGGTTGACTGGAAAATTTCCTTCCCCCTTTGTTCGCTACGGGCCCTTACCCGTGTGGGGTCTGACCATACCCCCTCCTGCTATCTTCTGGAGGGGGCTTCCCCGAGGCCTAACAGATTCCATTTTGAGGACTTCTGGCTCGAGCAGCCGGGTTTTGTGGAATCGGTGGGCCTCAAATGGTCCGAGGCGGCAGCCTCCCCGCCCCGCGTATTAAATGCGGTGGATGTCTGGAACCATTGTGCTAAGATGATCTGCCAATTTATACGCGGGTGGGGGGAATCGGGGAGCGGACATCCGGAGACTTAAATCCTCGCTTCTCTCACAGATCCAATCGATGGATTTGGTGGCCGATGCAGTGGGCCTTTCCCGGATGAGTGGCTTCAACGTTATACCTGGGAGGCATCGTTGATGAATGTTTATAAGGGAGAAGAGATCTTCTGGCGCCATCGTAGCCGTCAGAAATGGCTGCTGCTGGGGGACGCCAACACGACATACTTCCACGCGATTGCTAACGGCCGCCGCCGGAAGTGCTCGATCCTGTGCCTATGGGCGGATGGTCGCCTCCTGGAGGAGGCGTAGGAGCTATTTGCCCATATTTACTCCTTTTACAAGAAGCTTTTTTCGGCGAGTCCCCGTGTGGGGATAGCACTATCCAAAGATCTCTGACGTGATGCTGCCTTAGTCTCAGATGTGGAGAATGGGGATCTCACACTCTCATTCCTTCCAGAGGAGGTTAGACGTGCTGTGATGGACATGAAGGCGACATCTGCCCCTGGGCCTGATGGTTTGCCGATTTCCATCTTTCGGAGATTTTGGAACCCTTTTCAGGTGGTGATAATGCCAATGTTCCAGGAATTCTATACTGGGACACTGGTAATGTCGCGCCTGAATTTTGGGGTAGTTACCCTAATCGCCAAGGTTACTGGGGCTACAGATATCCGCCAATTTAGGCCTATCACGGTGATCAATTTCATTCAGCGCATCTTTGCCAAAGTGTTAGTGCTAAGATTGGCACCGGTGGTACAAAGGTTGACTCACCCCCAACAATTTGCCTTTACTAAGGGTCTTCATATCCATGATGGGATCTTGGCGCTTCATGAAATTGTTCATGAAGTGAAGGTTAGACACCTTAAGGGTGTCTTCCTTAAGCTGGATTTCCAGAAAGCATATGATCGATTGGACTGGGCATTCTTGCGCCAAGTCCTCGAGCGTAGGGGCTTTGATAACCGGGTAATATGCTGGATTATAAAGTTGGTTACGAGTGGCAACACTTCGATTAACATAAACGGGGAGATTGGACCGTCCTTTAGGTCTTCCTGCGGGGTTAGACAGGGGGATCCTGTTTCCCCCATCTTGTTCAACCTGGCAGTAGAGTCCCTTGCGACTATCTTAGACTTGGCTTAGGAAGCCGGCCACATCTCGAGCGTGGTCGGACACCTTATCCCAGGAGGAGGGGTGACTCTCCTACAGTATGCGGATGATACGATTATTATGGCGGAGGGATCAAATCTCGACATCTGTAACCTCAAGTTTCTGCTCTTGTGTTTTGAAGCCATGTCGGGCCTCAAAATAAAATTTGATAAGAGTGACGTGGTGGTGCTGGGATACCCCCCAGGAGGAGAAACAACGGATTGCAGATAATTTCAATTGCAAGCTATCTGCTTTTCCGGTGGAGTATCTGGGGGTTTGATGCATGTAAAATGCATACATGAACTTTGCATGTTATTACTTGTTTTTCCTACATATTAGAAACTTATATTCATGTTTTATAATGATTTGAAGGATTTTCTAAACAATCCCCCTTCTTTTGGTTCTAACCCTGTTTTTCCAGAAAACGTACTTTTTAGTGTTTCAGACTTTCCGGGAGCTTCGGGACTCCAAAAAGGGCAAGGCCAAAGAGCACGGTTCAGAATTTTCGAGACGAATACCATGGGACAAAGTAGAGGGCCAAAAGGCCAACCAGGTGGAAAAGAGGACCCTCCACGCGGCCAGATTCCTTGGCCGCGTGAGAGGCCCCCTTTTTGCCCCCGTGGCTCCGATGTCGTCGATCTTTCTTCTCCCGAGTGTCTCGTGACCTAAAAACGACTATATAAAGGGTCCCCTGGCATTTTAGAGGGGGAGGCGGCGCCAAGAGACGAAACCACGAAACAGAGAGACAGAAGGCTGCCGCCGGAGAAGATCGGAGGGGGGAAACACCGCCGGGATCACCCCCGGAGGGCTCCACCCCCCTCCGGCGTGTTCATCATCAACATCTACAGCAGGATCAGCTCCATCTCTCCACTGTAATCTCTTGGCAAACACGATGTATGATGCAATACTATATTCCCTTGATGTATTGTGTCTCCCCGTCTATGTTTGAGTAGTGAATTATTCTTGGCAATGGTGAAATAGTTCGTTGATTGGTTGCATACAAGTTTGTTATCTTCTATGATTGTCTTTATGTACAATATATGAGTGCACGCATATGTTGGGGAATGCATGTAAGGTGATCACCGGTAGCATAATGGAGTGGTGGTGACTTGGGAGTGACAGTAACCTGAGACCCAGCCACAAAGTTAAGTTATTGGGGGATATATATAGGGGACCTTAGAACGTAAGGCTATGGTGGGACTTTATGTCTTAATCAATCTTGTGCATTCATTTACTTGGCCACATAATCCATTATAAGGGGTTGTAGATCATTTACTTGACTATACCTATTCATGGCTCCTTCTTAGAAGAAACAACTAAGACTAAAACATGTGCTTCAATAATTGTGACAACCACACGAACGAAACACCTATTGCTAGAACACTTGCTCCCTTGAGATACTTGAGATATTTGCTGCTTGCTACTTTTGAAACTTGCTTAGAAACTTGCTTTAGGATTACTTGCATTTTAAACTTGCTTCACTAGTTACTAGACAAACCACACTCCACGTCACTTGCTTTTAATTAGTTAGTTCTTTTTAGTCAAACCTATTGCTTTGCATAAACAGCCATATAAGAGGGTTATAGGGCTTTAGAGAATAGATAGCTTACCTTCAGCTCCTCGTGGGTTCGACACTCAAATACTTATCGAAAGGTACTACAATTGATCTCCTGCACTTGGGAGTCATCAAGCACTTTTCTGGCGCCGTTGCCGGGGAGCGTTGTGCTAAGCTTTTATTCTTGTTTGCATTGCATACTAACATATAAAGCTAAAACACAAAAAAAGTTATAAAATGGAAAACAACCAAACAATTTTAGAACTGTATAATATCTACCTTGAATTAGGACATGAAGTGTTGAGGAGAAATTGAAAAATTATTTGCACAACAATCATATTTGTGGTAGTACTAATTCTTTGAACACCTTTATTGCTAAGGAAAACCTTGAGCTTGGGGAAGTTTGTTTTGATGAATATGATATTTTTAGTCCCCCTACTATTGAGGATAAAAATGATATACTTGCTGATTCTATGGAAAGTTTTAAGCTTGGGGAAGTTGGTTTTGATGAGCATGATATTTCCAGTTCCCCAAGCTTGGAGGAGAAAATTCACTTTGATGATACTATGCCTCCTATATATGATGATTGCAATGAAAATTATGAATGTTTAACTCCCACTATCACTAATGAGGATTTTACTTATGTGGAGAGTAGTGATTCTTTTATGCACGTGGCTCATGATAAGAATGTTTTATGTGATATTCATATTGTTGAATCTATTCATGATGCTACTGAAAATTATTATGAGAGAGGGAAACATGGTTACACATATTTCAACAATATTAAGTTTCCCCTCTTTATGCTGAAAGTATTGAAGTTGCACTTGATCTACCTTTCTATGCTTGCTATTATGTGCTTCTTTTATTTGTTTCATTACGAAATGCCAATGCATAGGAAATGGGTTAGCCTTAAAAATAAATTGTTTAATATTTTTGGGTGTGTTCCTTATGCTTTAATTTCCTATTCGGTTTGAGCACACATTTATGTCTTTACAACATGTAAAATGCCTTTACCTACTGTTATGTACTCATTTAGTTTAAGATTTTCATTTTATAAAAAAATTGGTAAAGTAAATGAGAAGGATGAGTAATGGAGAAGTTGGGGTCGACCTTGAACATGTGTTGTTCATGCCAATGAAACCATTGCAAAGTCTCTATCATTAAAACTTATTCCAAAGCTAAAAACAATAAAAATATTAGTTCACTACTGTAACATCACATTTCTGTCTTATTTCTCATCATAAATGGCAAGAATAATCTTATATGAGAGATGGGATTAAACAATAGTAATTAGCTGTCCAGAAAACAGATTCCTGAACTTCACTGAGAAAAATGTTTAAAATCACAGAAGTGGAATTCTGACCTGGTAATTTACGAAATCAATATTTAGTTATCACTACATATTTCATTAGTTTTAAGTTTTCTGATTTGAGCAACTTAAGTGCCTCTAAAAATTCACTCTTTACGGGCTGTTCAGTTTTTGGCAGATTATGTCTTTATTTTGCATTGCTCTCATTACTTGTGTTTTGTGTGGTTCTTTTGATCAAGGAGCAATGCACAACTGTAGTAACAGTAGTTAATATTTATAATCAACTCATGATGTGTCTTTTCTGTACCTATGTGGATTTTATTTATGGAGGCACTAACCCCTCTAATCAAGTTTTATGTTGAGATTTGTGTAAGAAGAATTTTTCAGGAGGAAGAGTTGAGTGAGATGAACAAAGATCAAGACGAACAACCAATCAAGCTTGGGGATGTACCCCTGGGCCCACCCTACAAGTATCAAATAAGTACAAGAATCCAAGCTTGGGGATGCCGAGCCACCTCACTCCAACCATCATGATGTTAAGTAAGTAAAGCCTAGCTATATGGCTATAAAGAAAGCGCTTTACGGGAGGCAACCCGGTTGTTTTTGTTTGGATTTTCCTAGTGTCCTCTTGCTGTCTGAATAGATTAGTTTTTTTTGTTTTAATTCTGGAGTTTTCAATAAAGAGTCAAGTCAAACCCATTTGGACTTATAAGTTGCTATCCTAGTGCATGAAATTTCTGTTTCAGCACGAGTTAGCTCACCGTATGATTTTACGTTTTTTATTGGTATGTAGGATTTAGCTAAACTTTTTTAGTATGTTCTGCAACTTTTCGTCCTCTGTAAGCACCAAAATTGGCTTAATGTTTTGACGAGTCTAGCTTAGGGAAAAACGTTCGTTTTGCTGCTGTTGCTTTTCTGGACAGATTCTGCCTTCTTTTGTTTTATGTACTCTTTGGGCTTGGGAATCGAATTTCCATGATTCTTTCAAGCAAGAGAGTGAACATACAACATAATGAACCATATTGTCTATCTAATAGAGCATTTGATTTGGAATTTTGCACAACAAGCATGTGATTTGTTTGTCCTTGCTAATCTCACCCCACAGAAAAAGAATGGGAGAAACATGTTTTGTGAAGTTTTTTCACAGGGAATAGAGGAGCTGCGCCTCAAGATATCCAAGAATGGTGAAAGCCATAAGCTTGGGGATGTGATGAACACCCCACTGGAGCTACACTCTTTTGGTTAGCACACGTCTACTTTCTGTTTTTCTAAGCAAAGCATTTATAATAGAGACTTGAAGCGTCTAGTTTTTGTTTTTATTTTTGTTTTGATAAGACCACACCCATCATTTTATATGAGATTGAGCTACTGGAGTTTGGGGTTTGAATGTATTGGATGCTAGTATTATGACTTGGAATAGAGATGCCATGGTTGATTTGAAGAGATACATATGTTTGCATGATTTATAGGCTTTTTATGTGTAGAAATTTGCAATAATGTTGTCTTGAGCTATCTCTTATTCATGTCCTTGATGTTAATTGCTGGTTTTTTTAGTTTGTCATGAAATTATTAGTTCTATGGACATATGCATGCATAGTAGCTGGTCAACTATCTCCCTCTTGCTAGCCAAAAATTTAAAAATTCCAAGAAGTAAAAACTTGTTTCCAACACTCCTTAGCCAAGTATTTCCGGTGAGTCCACCATATCTTCCCATTAGCTTCATTGCTATTCCGAGTATGTTCACCATATTATTGTGTTATTTATGTTCTAAATTAAGATATTCACTTTATTACTTGTCATGGGTTGAACTTGGGATAGGACTCTCACGAACTTTTGAAGGCACACTTTACTTTTTATGCATCTAATAAACATGACCCAATAATGGGAGCCACAAGTTTTGCGTTTGACAAGTGTGTGGTTGGGAGCTAGCTATAAACGTGTATCACCGGAAAGCTTTCAACATTGCACAAAAATTTACATTTGTTTGATATCATGTACTTTTGTTTTTGGACTCCTGCCATGCCGAAATGAAATAGAGGAATAGTAAGTTTTGATGAGTAAGTATCTATATGACTAGAGAAACGCATTGGGCCGCTAACCCAAGCCATGCTTTATCATGGTGGAAATTTACTTATAGCTTGAGTGACTCTACAGCACATCCTACAATAAAATAAGAAGCTATGCATAATAGTGAATGAAAATAAAAAGGATGATGAGTCTACTCCGTTTGTTTGTCTTGTCATTGTGACATGGGCTTGTTTCCATGTCATGGGGCAAGAGGTACCTCTTTGCGGTTCTCTATGATGTCATTAATACTTATTATGATTGTACAAAGCTTATTAGGAATCTTAAGTTGAGTAATCATGGAGTAGGTTTTCACACTCACGGGGAATGTGGCTTTCAACCACCTTGTCATTCACATTACTTCAACATTCACCATTTAAGATGCTAGTGATAAAGGGGCAATGAGAGTCCTAGATCAATGGATACCACATTTCAATTAGTAATTTTAGTTGAATAATTTAGAGGCTAAATAAGACTTGATCATATTTTACCTCTACTCAATTTTCTCCAAAGTGTCCACCATATTTTCTATTTTCCATTATGCTATTCTTTGACCAATATAGGATTTTATTTTTCATTTTGTGTATGCATTTGGTCCATAGTGCTTTTATTTCATTATACACTTTGTGAACTTTCATGAAGCATCTTTGCTTGCATATTTGATATTTCTTACAACATGAATTGTATATTGCTACTCATTTCTAGTATTAATCATTTGATTATATGTAGCATGAATAATCCTCCTTGATATCCCATGATTGTTTCAATATGCAAAGTCCATGTTAGTTTTATCACCTTCATACTCGAGGACGAGCATGGGTTAAGCTTGGGGATGTTGATGCATGTAAAATGCATACATGAACTTTGCATGTTATTACTTGTTTTTCCTACATATTAGCAACTTATATTCATGTTTTATAATGATTTGGGGGATTTTCTAAACAACCCCCCTTCTTTTGGTTCTAACCCTGTTTTTCCAGAAAACGTACTTTTTAGTGTTTCAGACTTTCCGGGAGCTTCGGGACTCCAAAAAGGGCAAGGCCAAAGAGCACGGTTCAGAATTTTCGAGACGAATACCATGGGCAAAAGTAGAGGGCCAAAAGGCCAACCAGGTGTAAAAGAGCCCCCCTTTTGCCCCGTGGCTCCGATGCCGTCGATCTTTCTTCTCCCGAGTGTCTCGTGACCTAAAAACGACTATATAAAGGGTCCCTTGGCCTTTTCGAGGGGGAGGCGGCGCCGAGAGACGAAACCACGAAACAGAGAGACAGAAGGCTGCCGTCGGAGAAGATCGGAGGGGGGAAACGCCGCCGGGATCACCCCCGGAGGGCTCCACCCCCCTCCGGTGTGTTCATCATCAACATCTACAGCAAGATCAGCTCCATCTCTCCACTGTAATCTCTTGGCAAACACTATGTATGATGCAATACTATATTCCCTTGATGTATTGTGTCTCCCCTTCTATGTTTGAGTAGTGAATTGTTCTTGGCAATGGTGAAATAGTTCGTTGATTGGTTGCATACAAGTTTGTTATCTTCTATTATTGTCTTTATGTACAATATATGAGTGCACGCATATGTTGGGGAATGCATGTAAGGTGATCACCGGTAGCATAATGGAGTGGTGGTGACTTGGGAGTGACAGTAACCTGAGACCGAGCCACAAAGTTAAGTTATTGGGGGATATACATAGGGGCCTTACAACGTAAGGCTATGGTGGGACTTTATGTCTTAATCAATCTTGTGCAGTCATTTACCTGGCCACATGATCCATCATAAGGGGTTGTAGATCATTTACTTGACTATACCTATTCATGGCTCCTTCCTAGAAGAAACAACTAAGACTAAAACATGTGCTTCACTAATTGTGACAACCACACGAACGAAACACCTATTTCTAGAACACTTGCTCCCTTGAGATACTTGAGATATTTGTTGCTTGCTACTTGTGAAACTTGCTTAGAAACTTGCTTTAGGATTACTTGCATTTTAAACTTGCTTCACTAGTTACTAGACAAACCACACTCCACGTCACTTGCTTTTAATTAGTTAGTTCCTTTTAGTCAAACTTATTGCTTTGCATAAACAGCCATATAAGAGGGTTATAGGGCTTTAGAGAATAGATAGCTTACCTTCAGCTCCTCGTGTGTTCGACACTCAAATACTTATCGAAAGGTACTACAATTGATCTCCTGCACTTGGGAGTCATCAGGGTTCCGCTTGGGGATTCTAGGATCTTGATGAGAGATCTCGAACCCCTCATAGGTCGGGTAAGAACTAAGGCGGAACCATGGTGTGGTCGGTTCACCTCTAAGGGGAGCAAATCCGTACTTATTGATTCCTACCTTTCCAGTCTACCCATGTATATGATGGGCCTTTACCTTCTGCCTGAAGGGGCCCATAAGTCATTTGACAAAGAACTCTCAAGGTTCTTCTGGGCGGCCTCCAATGGACAAGAAGTACCATATGGTCAAGTGGGATCATGTGTGCGCCCCCAAGGACTTTGGGGGCATAGGGATCATCGCTTCACGGAAGATGAACGTCGCCCTCATGCTCAAATGGGTATGGCGTATTCTGCAGGACGATGGGGGGCTTTGGCTTCAACTTATCAAAGCTAAGTATCTTCGAGGCTGCCCTCTGTTGTCCTGCGAACGCCGGGAGGAATCTCAATTTCGGAGGTCCATCCAAGCCACTAAGCGAGAGATCCGGAGGGGGACGCGGTTCACAGTTGGGGATGGGACACACATCCTCTTTTGGGTAGATACGTGGCTCGCCGATAGACCGCTCCAACTAGTCTACCCGAGCCTTTATGCGATTTTCTCAGATCCATTGCTGTCTGTTGCTAGGGCCAGACCAAATGGAGCTTGGGACATCTCGTTCCGAAGGACATTCGGCCCGGTTGAGACGGCAGCATGGCATGAGCTTAGGGACGCGCTTCCAGGCTCCTTAGCTGGAGATCATGACAGCGTGACTTGGAGTTTGACGCCTTCGGGCTCATTCTCCGTCGAGTAAGCCTACCGGAGTCTCTTCCACAGACCGGGGCAAACCTGGTCCGCCTTCTTATGGAAAGCCCCCCTACCGCTAAAGATCAAGATCTTTGTTTGGCAGCTGCTATGGGACCGCCTTCCTTTGGGAGTGGAGGTTCGGAAACGTCAGCGGCCGGGTAATGGCATGTGTCCTCTATGTGGGACTCCTAAGACGGAGACCCATCTTATGTTCACATGTCCGGCGGCCCGGTTCCTATGGAATTTCGTCTATGAAGGTCTAGGCCGGGAATGGCGGGCCGCGGACCTGGGCGAATTCCTGGAACTCCAGGCAAGGAGGACTGGGAGGGGACGTCGCCTCTTCTGGTTTATCTTTGTCGGGATGACATGGACCCTTTGGACGATTAGGAATAAGATGGTGATAGAACGAATCTTTCTTCGGCGCGCAACTAACTCGATGTTCAAATGTCTCGCTTTCTTGCAGCAGTGGCACCCGTTGTGTAGACATCGAGATAGGGCTCAGCTAGATGACATGTTAGACCGCTTGGTGGGGACGGCGAGACGCATATACGCTGCCACTCCTCCTTCTACTACGAGCTGAGCCTGGCAGCGGAGTGGGAGCGGTCTTTTTCCTCCTTAGTCCGACTGGAGTTTTTTTTTGTTCTTTTCTCTTCTCTCCAGTTTCTTGAGTTGCTAATTTTGGGCTTACTTGTGCTGCTGCCCCAGCGAACCTGCTCTTATTCTTCTCTCACCTTTGCTCTGTGTGACCTGTTGTATGAAACTGTTGTGGTGGTTGCTTTATTTATAAAACGGGGCGTAAGGCCTTTTTGCTGTTACTATGCATTATAGAGGTAGTATCATATACTAGGGTTTTCTATCAAATTGCCCACAGCGCCACTACTACTCATAGCGCCGAATGGTGCTCAGTTTTGCCCCTAGTCCGTGCGCAACTACTATGGAGAGGCCGGAACGGTAAGTTTGGAGTCGAATCCGTTTCGCGAAGTGGGTCCGAGGAGTCAGACTCCGTTTCGCGAAGTGGGTCCGGGTGGGACTGCCAAGTTCGTTGAAACCGTCCGGAGCTTACAGGTGGGACCGCGCAGTTAGTTGACTATGCTGAATAGTCCACACCCGAGCTTCCCGCCACCACCGTCGTGCGCTGCCGCCCAATTTAGTTGACCCGCTGTCGTGCGCTGCCGCTCTCGCCGCCGCCACCGCCGCACCACCCCCTGCTGCGCCACGAGCACCTGCGGCGGCACCACACCACCACCACCGCTGGGTTCGGCTTGGGGGCGAAAAGGCGGGGAAGCCCACGTGGGCCAGAGCTGTCAGCGACGCGTGGGAAAACCGCGGGCCCCCGCGTCGGTCAAAAGCTGCCGGAGTAACGGCACGCGCGGCGCTGCTAATGCCCCGCCAGGGCTACCAAAGGCCCCTCGCCGCTCGCCGCTCTCCCCATTCTCGCCGTTCATCTCCTCGCCCTCACTGCACTTACCCTCATCGCCCTCGCCGCACTTTACCTAGACACCCCGAGACGATTCCTCGCCGGCTCCATGCCTGCCGCAACTCGCCGTTGTACTGCCGACCCGCGGCCGCGACGCGGGGCCACAATAATGGCAATAGCGACAACGAGTTCCACTACGAGGAGAAAGAGCAGCCGGCGCAGGAGGAGGCGGCGCCCGAGCAGCAGCCGGCGCAGGAGGAGGCGGCGCCCGAACAACGCAGGGGGAGGCGGCAGCCAATCTGACCCGAGCAGCACGAGGCGATCAACTCGTTCGAAACATGGCGCAACGAGGAGGCTTTCCACCGGGTCCGCGCTGGCCTCGAGGAGGCGGTGGCAGTGGCCGAGGATGCCGCTGTTTGGGCATCCTTGGAGACCCACCAGAGGGAGAAGGCGGAGCGCCAGGTCTACCGGCAGCTCACCGCAAACGCGGCGGCGGATGAGCAGCAGGCCCTCGTCGCGCGGTACGAGAGCGACCGGCGCATGGTTGTCCTGCAGAGCGAGAGGCACAACCGCCATCCCTCCGAGCAGGCGCAGTTGCCCCGGCTGCGGATGCAAGGCAGAGCGGAGCAGCGCTGGCTCGCTACGGTGGCGAACCCATCGCCCTTCGCCGAGAACGACCACGAGGCTGGCCCCTCCAACATGCCGGCCTACGACGACTGCGAGGAGGACGACAATGAAGAGGACGACGTCTAGGAGGAGGGCGACGACCAGGCCGGGTGATCGCGGCGAGCCTCGGCATGCCGTAGTTTTTTTAAGTTTTTCAATTTTTTTAGTTAAATTATGCCGTCTTTCTGTAAAAATATCGTCGAATCTATGAATTTGCGCCTATTTCAACGAGTTCGCCGTTTTTGAATTAATTTTGAGTATTTCTGAACAAAATCACGAGCCAGAATGTAGATTAAAAGCGAACGGAGGGAGTAGTTTGGATGATGTTTGAATAATGTTGGATGTTGTTGAACCAAGTCGTTCCAAAATTTTAAGCAAATATGCTTCAAATGAATTCTGAAGCTAGGGTAGACACCCGCGTTTGAAATTTCATGAAAAATTCGACCTTGTCAAAATTATCCAAATAAATTTGAGGAGGAACTATATCACATATAACAACATTGTGCGTTGGATTCATGTCATTTTGTTTTTTTTTAATTATTTATGCTCATTTGAAACCATCGCTCTATTCTCATGAGAAATGTGCTTCAAATGAGGTCTGAAGCTAGGGTAGACACCCCAGTTTGAAATTTCATGAAAAATTCGACCTTGTCAAAATTATCCAAATAAATTTGAGGAGCAACTATATCACATATAACAACATTGTCCGTTGGATTCATGTCATATATTTTTTTTGAATTATTTATGCTCATTTGAAACCATCGCTCTATTCTCATGAGAAATGTGCTTCAAATGAGGTCTGAAGCTAGGGTAGACACCCCCGTTTGAAATTTCATTAAAAATTCGACCTTGTCAAAATTATCCAAATAAATTTGAGGAGCAACTATATCACATATAACAACATTGTGCGTTGGATTCATGTCATTTTGAATTATTTATGCTCATTTGAAACCATCGCTCTATTCTCATGAGAAATGTGCTTCAAATGAGGTCTAAAGCTAGGGTAGACACCCCAGTTTGAAATTTCATGAAAAATTCGACCTTGTCAAAATTATCCAAATAAATTTGAGGAGCAACTATATCACATATAACAACATTGTGTGTTGGATTCATGTCATTTTAATTTTTTTGTATTATTTATGCTCATTTGAAACCATCTCTCTATTCTCATGAGAAATGTGTTTCAAATGAGGTCTGAAGCTAGGGTAGACACCTTCGTTTGTAATTTCATGAAAAATTCGACCTTGCCAAAATTATCCAAATAAATTTGAGGAGCAACTATATGTATAACAACATTGTGCGTTGGATTCATGTCATTTTGATTTTTTTGAATTATTTATGCTCATTTGAAACCATCGCTCTATTCTCATGAGAGATGTGCTTTAAATGAGGTCCGAAGCTAGGGTAAATACCCCCATTTGTGCTTCAACTTTTTTTGGCATCTTGCCTAAATCAGTTAAATTAATTTCCTAAACATCTATTCTACATATATAGTGTAAATCTGAAGTTTCATTATGTTTTGAATAATTCTTCTATTTTTTTAGTTTTTTATTTAAATAACATGGTTTAATAGAAAAATCATATGTAAAACAGATAAAAATCATCGCTGTAGTAAATCTGAAGTTTCATTATGTTTTGAATCATTCTTCTATTTTTTATATATTTTTTATTTAAATAACATGGTTTAATACTTAATACTCCCTCCGTATCGAAATATCTACAAAATGTTAAAACATCTTATATTTTGATACGAAGGGAGTAGGAAAGAAATCATATGTAGAACAGATAGAAACCATCGATCCCTGTGGCCTACGGACCAACCAATCCTAGCGCAGAACGAGCGTCTCGCGGATCGCTGTGGCTGCGAGCGGATTCGTCCGATGCAAGATTCCTTCTAGAAGGCGTCGATCCAACAGCCCAGGTCGAACCTCTGGGTGTCCTCCTAGAAGCTTTTTGGCTGGGTCAAACAGAGGGTTGACCAAGCTTAAAATGAGCATACATAATTCAAAAAAAATCGAAAAAATATAAAGCCAACGCACATAGTAGTGTTATGTCATATAGTAACGAGAAAAAAATATAAACCTGTCTTATAAAGAATGGAACGAAAAAGGCTTGTCTAATATGTGATATCTTGAACAGACTAGTAGAGAATTCAAGAAAATGAGATGAGTTTCAAACCTTTGGAGATGAAATAAGGTCAAAATCTCAACAAAACTTCATTTTGGTGTGACTAGGAAAGATCCAAAGTTATTTTTTCATTTTGATGTTTTAAACTTGTTTTATTTACGATTTTCGATTAAAACCATTATTATTCAAAAGAAAATAAATAATACGAATATTCATCCAATAAATTTTTAGGCTTCGGAATTACATTATATAGGTCGAATACAAGTCTAGGAAAAATATAAATAGGGTTTATAAAAATTAGAACGAAAGCCTTCACTAAAATGTGATTCCTCGAATACAGTAGTAGAGATTTCAAAGAATATGAGGTGGAAACATTGTGAATCTTCCGAAGAGGTGGGTTCTACCTTTTTTTTTGTGTTCCTATGGGCTATCCTAACACAACCAAGCAAATAATTCCACATTGCTACCCTCTTTCAACGCTGTTACCGCGTGTTTCCTTATAAGTCCGGTATTTCTCCAGCGGGTAGGGTTTCACCGGGAGGGGGGCTACGGAGCGTCTGGATCCCAACACAAGCTAGGGGGTGCCATACCATGTTAGTATATGTGTGTTGTGTGATTTGGATGTCAAAGATTGCTCTCCGAGGTGTGACCCGCTTCACCGGCATCCACTTCTCTCTCGTGAGCGCTTATAGGGTGAAACTCCTGTATCGGACGAAACATTGTGAATCTTCCGAATAGGTGGATTCTACCTTTTTGTTTTGTGTTCCTATGGGCTATCCTAACACAACCAAGCAAATAGTTCCACATTGCTACCCCCTTTCGACGTCGTTACCGCGTGTCTCCGTATAAGTCCGGTATTTCTCCAACGGGTCTAGGGTTTCACCGGGAGGGGGGCTACGGAGCGTCTGGATCCCAACACAAGCTAGGGGGTGCCATACCATGTTAGTATAGGTGTGTTGTGTGCATTGGATGTCAAAGATTGCTCTCCGGGGTGTGACCCCCTTCACCGGCATCCACTTCTTTCTTGTGAGTTTACATGCGCTTATAGGGTGAAACTCCTGTATCGGACGAAACATCGAGAATCTTCCGAAGAGGTGGGTTCTAACTTTTTGTTTTGTGTTCCTATAGGCTATCATAACACAAAAAAGCAAATAGTTCCACATTGCTACCCCATTTCGACGCTGTTACCGCGTGTTTCCATATAAGTCCGGTATTTCTCCAGCGGGTCTAGGGTTTCACCGGGAGGGGGGCTCCGGAGTGTCTGGATCCCAACACAAACTAGGGGGTCACCGCACTGTACCAACTATCTCTAAAAATGTCAAGAAATGACATGGCCGAGTAGTGCAGACAGCACCCGCCTACACTATTGTACATGCCCTAAAAACAGAGGGAACTAGATCCTCTTACTTTGCCCACCGTACGTCCTCTGACTTTCTCCCATGACACGTGGGTCCGGTGTGTGATGGGCTCCATTTGTCAGTGACCTAAAGTCAGAGGATCCCGTTCCCGCACAGAGAAGCGCTCGTCTCAGCGTCTGCAGGCCGTTGCCGCCGTAGTTTGCATGCATGGACTCGATCTGCACCGTTCCTTACGATCAAACGACTGAAAATGACGCGGTGCATGGACTGAGTGTTTTTTCTCAATGTAACTGCATGCAACAACGGACACTGTCTAGTGGGGCCCCGTTCACCAGCCCGGTGCATGCAGCCCTCAACGCAGCCCTGCACGCCTCGTTTTTTCAGAGTAGACAACGTCGCAGAAGAAGAAAAGAGTAAACAACGTCGCGTCACATTTGCAGCCCTGCACGCCTCATTTCAGAAACACGAGTCGCGTCGCATTTGCAGCGACGTAGCCCTCCTGCCTCGTTTTCAGAAGATACGCATCAATGCATGCAGCCAGGCAGGATTTGGCGTGAGACTTTGAATTTCTTCTCTTCACCTCTTTAATACACGCATGCAACGTCGCATCAACTTTGACTGCCTAATGCACACGCTCGTACTCCGTATCACCGCCTACGCCTACGCCTGTTCTACACCGCTTTGACCATGCATCGACTGTTCTACACTGCATCCAACGTTTTCACAGTTTGCTTCATCTACCCCAATTAATTCATGTCTCATCGTGTCTTTAATTAGCTCGGTTCACTCGTCCTCCATCTTCTCATCCCTCTCCAGCCCCTTGCCTTCTCTCCGTTCAAGCCCCGAACACCATGTCTTCCTACTCTCTCCCTTCAAGCCCCGAGTCTGTCTCCGACGAGGACAACCACCCCAAGGATCGTCCTTGGTACGAGGCCGATTATACGCCGGAGGACGTTGAATCTCCCAAACGGGAGCGATCGCCGTCGCCGCCCTTCGTCCACCGCCCGACCCCGTCCCTTCGTCCACCGCCCCCAAGACTTTGGACCTCTCCCCCAAGACGAACTGCCGCCTCAAGAAACTGGAGCGGCTGGATAAGAAGGAGTTGAAGGCGGAGGAGAAGAAGGAGGCGAAGGAGGAGGCGAAGGCCTTGCGGTCCCGCATCAAGCGGGCCCGTGAGAGCGAGGAGGAGAGGATGCGGGAGGAGAACCGCCACGCCCGGGTCAAGCAGGAGATGGAGACCAGGGCGGCGGAGTGGAGGAAGTAGGGCGCTAGAGGGCGGGAAGGGCTCCCACATGCAGAGCGGGAGCAGTTAGGACTAGGTCTTTTTTAAAAAAAAATATAATGTCCCTTGGGCCCCACTGAATATATGTAAAGTGGGGCCAGTTATCCTTTCTAAGTATGTTTAATCTATACTTCTTATAAAGCAAAACCCCACTACCATGTATTAATGATTTTTCTATCTCAACATACAAGCTATCCACATCATCCATTCTCCTAACCAATCAATTTTCCACATCATCTCCACTAATATTTATTAATCACTGCATGCAAACTACACAACATCCATGTCTTAAACCATCCAATTATTCATATTATATAATTGCAAAATATTTATTCTATGATCAATTGAATTTTGCTTATTCACTTAGAAAACATAATGTTTCATATCTCTTATACAGTTTATTTACAATATGTTGTAGTTTCTAAAGCAATTCCCGCAGCAACGCGCTTGGTATCTTTCTGGTTATATATAAAGTTATGTTTATTTATATTTTTTCAAATGTACCCACTGTTTAGAAGTTTTATCCTTTCTAATTATCGCTTTAAAATCTGCACATTGTAAACAAAATTTATATATAAGAGATGTGATGCATTATGTTTTCTAAGATAATATACAAATTTCAGTTGATCACAGTATATATTTTATATTATTAATACAAATAATTTGATGGTTTAATAAATGGATAATGTGTAGTCTGTATGTAATGATTAATAAATATAAATGGACAATTGATTTGCTAGAAGAATGGATGATGTGGATAGTTTGCATGCTGAGATAGAAAAATCATTAATGCATGTTAGTGGGGTTTTGCTTTATAAGAAGTATAGATTTGTCCGAATGTTTAAATTATTTTGGTCGAAAATTTTAAATTATATTTGTCCAAATGTTTAAATTATATTTGTCCAATATTTAAATTATTTTTGTCCACTGTTTGTCCGTGTTAGTATACATTGGGCCTCATTTAACATTGGACCGCAAGCAACGGTCAACAGCTGGGGCCCACATACAGCGCCAACCGTCTACAGCTGGGGCACACAAGCCGCGCCAACGCTCAACAGCTAGGTCCCATAGGCCACGCCAACGGTTCTATGATGGGCCCCACAGGTCAGCATCCTAACGGGGGCAGAAAGTTACGGTGGGAGCAGCGAAACGAGTCCTTACGCACAGACTAGGTGCAAAACTGAGATCGATTCGGCGCTAGGGGTAAAACTCAGGTCGTGGTACCAAGTGAGCGCACCCTGGTAAATAACCCCATATACTAGTATCATACGCATAATACTTGTGTATGATACTTACCACTGTGACTATGACTAGTCTAATAGCGTGTACAACGCAGACGCTAACGATAGGCGCTAGGCTTCAATTCCCGGTCGTTATGGCCGAATCCCGGTCAATCCAAGGATTTTCCCTCGCGCTTCCCTTGCGCCGACGCTAAAACTTGCGTCGGGCGCTAAGCCTACTTTTACCCGCGCAAGACGGATTGTCCAGCGACGGGCGCTAGGAAAAGAGGAATTCAAGACTAGTACGAACCTTTTCTCAACTGATTAACGGAATCCAGCTGAATATCAGAACTAATTGAAGAGCAGTTGCTTGCTATAGGCGCATAGGAGAGGAGTAGGACATCATGCCGGCGCGGATCCTTCATTGCTCTAAATCGACCATTGGAGTCGTAGCAGAGATCCTGGCGGCCCTGCTGGTCGGACTAAATGGCGACAGCGGATGGAAGCAGGCCACCGGTGGTTGATGGATTTGGGCAGCGTGATGGGAATAGGGCCAGTCACATGGAGAAGGAGGGAGCAAGCTCGCTGTGTCGTACGCGGAAGCGGCCATCTCAAGCGTCTGGCGTTGGATAAGGCAAGACGCTAGCGTCTTTTTTCTTTTTTTCTTTAATCTGTGCAGCGACCGAATAAGTGCCCACCGTTGTGGCCTATAGCGCTTAAGCGATAAAATAAATTTGTGGAGTTTATTTTTTTCACGTTAGCGCCTACACAAGCGGCTGGCATTGTACTACATGCCCTAACCCCGCCTCCTTTGCGAATTAATTAATTAACACCCACACGGCAGTACGACACCCTCTTTGACCGGTGAAACTTGTGGGTCGAAATCCACGAGGCCGCAGCCGAGAGAGTAACAAAATCCAGGGTCTGTATAGAAGGTGCAGCCAACAGGTTGCGAACAGCAGAAAAGATTCAGAGCATCACACGCAGGAGGAACGTTGACGGCCCGTAAGAGTCAAACTAATTAACACGATGCCAGCTTAGTTGGCCATTACCGCGCCAATTTGGGGCCAATCCGTTGGTAGTTTATATATGTAGCTACGCACGGGGCTACCACCAGAGATCTGCTCTTGATCCTCCTGACCGCGACGTCGCCGGCCGGCCGTGCGCGCCTGCGAATCATTCTCTCCACGCACGCACGCGCGGACGGACAAATTGAGAATCTCTAGTTACGTAGCTTATGTGTGCCGCACTGCCGGTCGATCAGGTTGTAGAGTGTACGCTGTGACCGACTGGCCGGCCGGCATGTTCGGCTCCTCGACCGTGCTGCTCGTCGGCGCCTCCATGACCGTGCTCCTCGTGCTCTCCCTCGTCACCTTCCTCTGCGCCAACCGGGTGCACCGCGCGTCCGCACGGCGGGGCGCCGTCCGCCACCAGGACGCCGAGCTCGGGTGCGCCGCGGGGGTCGACGAGGCCGTCCTGGCCGCGTACCCGACGGCGGTGTACTCCTCCGTGGCGGCCGGCAAGGAGGAGCTGGGCACGCAGTGCGCGGTGTGCCTGGCGGAGTACGCGGACGGCGACGAGCTCCGCCGGCTGCCCGGGTGCCGGCACGCGTTCCACCGGCGCTGCGTCGACGACTGGCTGCGGCGCCGCCCCAGCTGCCCGCTCTGCCGGTCCTCGCCGACGCCGGCCACCACCGCCGGCGCATGCTGATGATTAACCGTCGCAGCGTTAGTATGCATGTGTCGACCAGGACCATTTATTTGATTGAAATGTGTTTGTTCTTTCTTCTCCTCTCCTTGCGAGAGCCGCCACTAGAGGTGCAGAGTATTGTAGGTAGGTACGTTGGTCGTAATGGGCATGTACTGTTATGAACCATGTCGATCTCTTTCCCGGCAAACGCAAACCTAAAGTTTGGATTCATATTTTATTTTTTACGTTTGTATAATGCTAGCAAATATATTTGTTTATTTTAGCAGTTTTGCTGAATCTAATTGATCTCGGATTTTATAAATAAGTTTTTGTATTTGTGCTGCCGGTGCTAATTTTAACTTGAAAAGGGCCGACGACCCGTTTTATTTGTGCTGGATGTATTGAGACAATTAATATGAGACGGAGGGAGTAAATTAAAGCAGCACACTTTTTCAAATCAGATACATGAGTAGCCACACCCCACCTAAAACCTCTAGACTTCCTATTTGAGGTGAAACAAGGCCTCACTAGCGACAACTGTGAAGACTAAGTCATGTGTACTCCGTTATATATTAGATGACTTTGAAATGGTATATCCATTTCAAAGTCATCTAATACGGAACAGAGAGAGTATGACATAGGAGTCTATTGGGCCGCCCTGCGCTATAGCCGAATGAACTACTTCCTCCATTACACAATGTAAATCTTTTTAGCAAGCTAGTTTAGTTTACTAAAAAGACTATTATGGAATGGAGATAGTACAAGACAAGATCCGAAGCTACCCACCGATGTCAACGAGAGACATTGACCGAAAGGACCACGAGACGGAACCACATGGCGACAACACAAATCACTATTGCAGAGACTGTGAAAGCATACAAGGATTTTCACCTCGCTAGTACAAACTAACTTTAGGAGAGGGTAGTTAGATCCAGTTGAACCAAACAAAAAGTGTCGACTGTGAAGTAATCATTATACGGCTGTAATTGCGGTTTTGTCTCTAATAAATTCAGTGTTTGTTATTATTACTGACTTTCTCTAGTAATATAACATTCAGAGTCGGTGCCAAACTGGGCGTTATTAATAGCCAACTGGATTGGAGATTTGAGGATTGTGTTATATATAGAGAGAGACCACATTGTCTCTCCGGCTATACCGTACATGACGACGATATCGGGCGAGTGTCGGATCCGTGCGGTGGGCGCGGCCAACTGTGACCGCCGTCAAGGAGAGGGATCTAGGGTTCCGCCGCCGACAGAGGAGGTGTATGTCTTTGAGTATCCACCGTTGCCCCCGGGCAGGTCTTCACCACCTAGGGGAGCCGAAGAGGCTCCTGTGGATGCATCTTGGACGAGATCCTCCATGACGTCATGCGGCGTTCAAGCACACATAGGACGACGGGGACGAGCTCAACATCACCGGAATTGCCTTCGATGTCGGAGGTCCAGGTGTCGCAGACCGGCTATAGGCGGCGGACGATCATGTGTGATGCACAACATGGTGGAAAGCGAGATCCTCGGCGTCGTCGTGTATATTAGGTTTAATTTCTCTAGTTTTTAAATTCTCTATTTTAACTTGTTGTAATTTCTCGCGCAAACTCTATATCTTTTTAGATATCATGTATGTTTAGTGTATCTAATCTTGCTGAGTGAGTTAGATAAAAGTTTGAGGATCAGATCGAATATAGTTGCAAAATACACATACATAGAGAAAAATAAAACGACATATCGATCAAATTTGATTAAATATAAAATTTATTATTCATATCGATCCAGAAGATCGAGCGATTCTGACAGAAAGACACACAGATAGCAGACAAACACAGACCCCGGCCGGCCGGCGCTACTGCGTGCTCTCCTTGCGCCCTCTAGGCGCCCAGACGGAGGACACAGATACACAGGTGCATGATGTGTGTGATCACACGTTCGTTGGGAGACTCCAAGAGGAAGGTATGAAGAGTGCAGCGGCAAGTTTCTCTTAGAAAGAAACCAAGGTTGAATCGACCAATAGGAGGATTGAGTAACTTAAGAAGGTTGATGCAGCTGAGACGGAAGGGCGCACTACCGGTTCAGCTGCAACGTGGAACCTACACAACACAATCAAATCACTTTGCCCCCAAAGAATCAGTGATGTTGTCAATCTCAGCGTTTTCGCTGAACACAAAGAGGTTAAACGTATGGTGTGAAAATAGTTTGAAACCCGTAGCAGCAGTATGAAAACAATGGAACCCGTGGTGGTATTCTCAATATGAGGAAAAGGGACCGGGATCCACAATTCACTAGTGGTGTCTCTCCTGAAAGATAAATAACATGTGTGGTGAAAAAATTACAGCTGGGCAATTAACAGAAAAGAAGGGTGCACTGTAGTGCATATGCAAGACATAAAGATTACTATGTGATTCACGCGGGATTGCAACAAGATACATAGACCGTCATCCAACTGCATCTATGACTAATAATCCACCCTATGAATATCATCCGAAGAAACGTTAGATATTAAGTTGCAATCAACAGATAATCGCAGTAAGAAAGTGTGTAATGTAAACAATAACATCATCTGATGGAGGAATGATAACCCGGTAGGCTAACGTCAAGGTGTAACTCCGCCCAAAGGGAACTGCGCAAGACCCGGCTTAAGGAAAAGAAGTTTCTAGAAGGCCCAGGAGTGTAGGCTTCGTAACCCGGGTTGTGGGTTTCGATAAGGAAACTTAGGGTTTGTATGCGGTGACCGGGTAGGATTCCGAGTATGCCTTGGATAGGAAGCCAGGGGGCCGGGTATTATATAAACCGGCTCCCAGGGTTAGACTAACACGAGTTTTACTAGTTATTCGAGTATCCCCTGTAATACGAGAGCTGAGATTGTAACCCTAGATCGGAGACTCGGCGACTTGATTGCCAGAGCTACCAGATCGATTCATAACATGGTTTCCCTTGAGCTAAACCCTCTCCCAAACGCCAGAGTCGAATTACCCCAAGATAAGTTACCCCTGGTAACGTCTGCCGTGATTATCCCACGACAGTTGGCGCCCACCGTGGAGGAGGGAAAAGGAAAGGTTAGTCGGATATACAAAAAGGCCGGATATAAAAGGAAGTACCGAGTAAAACTTTGCCTAGTTACACTCGGAACTTGGGGACTAGATGAGTATATAAGTAATGTTGATCAGGATTACCTGGTGCTCAGCAGCCATGGCCTCCAAGATATCTCTTTCAGTCGTCTTCAAAGCAAAGAGCGCATTCATCATCTCGTCGTAGGAAAGTTTGTCGAGCTCCAGGTTGGAAGAACCGGGATTCTGGTTACCCGGAGATGGAGTCTTCTCCTTCATGGGGGGGGGGGGACACCCGGGTCGCCTGGGTATTGGGAGTGGGTTCACTCCTTCCCGTGCCCAGGATCACAACGTCGTCCTCCCCGGGTGTATGCGAGGGGATTGGATACTCGGCCTCCTGATCGACCGGATCTTGCAATGGGACTTGTTCTTCTCCAGCGCCGCCTGCCGCGGCCGTCACAGTATCAACCGGATCCTCCTTAGCCGGGTCATCAACGTCCATATTGTCCGGGTCACTGGTTGTGACCTTGGCTCTGAGGGAAATAAAGCAGGCAGTTAGTATATGATGAAGGAAACTTATGGAAAGTGTTGGTATATCGAATAGAAAGAAAGCTAGCTTACCCGGTATTCACGAAGAAATCCGCCGGAAGATCGTTGCTAGACCCGGACGAGGCTGATAAAGATTGAGAAAGTGAGACTCGGAGTTGTCCAGCTAGGGGGTGATTGGGAGAAGGATGTTTTTGAGGTGAATTGGAAGGATGGGTTTGGGAAGTACCGGCATGGCGGGCTGGGGACGAAGGGATACCCGGGTTGAGAGGATCCTCACCCGGGGAGTTCCGGGTTACCCTGCGCTTGACCGTAGGGGGCTCCTTCAAGTATGGTGAATCGGACAATCGTTGATTAAGCTCGCACATATTAGCAAATGAATACGGTTTGGAGGCGATAGAGGAATATGGAACCTTGAATACGACCCCTCGAGGTTTCCTCTTGGCCCCAACCTCAGCTTTCGGTCCTGCCTCACTTTCATCACTCTAGGTCTCCTCCTGATCTTCCTTATCCTCCTTGTCCTCCTTATCCTCCATCCCTGGAAAACATAGCGTACAGTCGGAAAAAGAGAAAGTGTGGGAAAGCAAGTTACCAGAAATGGGGATAGGTGAAACCCGGATGATACCTTCGTCCGAGTCAGCCGACTCTTCGTCCTCTTCCGAGTTTTCGGAAGGAGGGGGGTCTCGATCTTCCAGAAAGTGCTGTCTTCCTGAAATAAAAGTACAATGGTAAAAATTAGTGATTGTATCAGACAAAGGTATAAGGATAAAGAATTAAGGCCGGATCTTACCGCTGGAGCCTGGTTATCGCGAGTAAACGGCTCCAAGCCGGCTATAGTCCGGATCACTTCCATTTTCTCGGTCAAGAAACTCTTGATTATCTTGTTTGTATCAGCGGCTGGGTAGTTCCTCAGTGAGTAGCGGAGTGAATCCGTAACGTGCCCAGAATATTCGCACATCAGCTTGGGCTGGACGGCGTTTGGTTGGATTCGGAAGTTTACCCAAGTTTTAACCAAGTTGAGCCCAAGAAGGCCTTGGGCCGAAAGAACAGCGAGTTTGGCAAGGAGGGGCCGGATGGACTCCCTATCCGACTCAGAAGCGAAAGAATTAAGATTGTCGGAAAGATCAAGAAGGCCCTCGGAGAAACCCGGCAAAGTCTTTTCACCGGGTGAGGAGGTGTCCTGACAGTAGAAGTAGGTCTTCTGCCAGTGCTTGACGTGGGAGTTGAGGCTCAGAGTCGGCATCAAGGAGTTCTTCCGCCTCTGGATAGATACCCCGCCGCAGGCCAGGAGGGCCCCGTCACCGCTTTCGCGGCACGGTTTGCATTGGAACAGTTCAAGAAACAGCGCAAGATTTGGAGGAATGCATAAATATGACTCGCACAGAACGATGAAGTGAGTGATGTTCAACATAGAGTTGGGACCTATATCAAACACTCGGAGTTTGTAGTGATCTAGTAATTCAAGAAAGAAAGGGTTACCCGGGGGGCGAAAACCCCGGATCACGTGCTCTACGAAAATCACTACCTCGTCGAGACTCGGAGTGGGCCGAGTCTCCTCTCCAGGGACGCGCCAGTGGATGTCCTCCCGGGCGGGGAGGACGCCCAACTCTGCGAGCTCATCCAGCTTTGCCTTGGTCACAGTGGACCTTGCCCAATTGGCGGATATAGATTGAGTCGGCCTCGCTTTCGGCGGCTGTTTCCCCTTCGTCTTTGTACTGGTTTTGGGTGCCATGTGCACAGTCTAAAAACAGGAAATAAAAGTGCAGAGTGTAAGTAACTTAAGACCCGGAAATGACGGACTATCCGGTTAATCAAAAAACAACTATGAAAAACTTTGACAGATTGGATCTAGACGGAGAAAATTACGGGGAAATTCATGACTACAGGTAATGGAAGTGCATCGCGAGGTGTACTATTGGATCTATCTTAAGTGTTGGTTGTGAAAGAACAAAAGCGTGGGTTACCAATCGATGCGGAGCAAGAAAACCATCTAAGAAACGGATCTAGATCTAATCTAGTTCGAATAAGATCGAGGGTGAGATCAGAGGAGCTAGGTTGCTTACCGGCGGGAGGAGAGCACGGCGGCGGCAGATGGCGCAGTCGCGGTGGCCCTTTGGGTCTTCCGGTGATCTGTTCGAGGGCGCGGCGGCGGTGGTCAACGGCGGCGCGGTGCGGGCTGATGCGGAGCGCAGGCGGCGGCGGTACGCTTCCGGCTGCGTGCCCGTAGACGCCGTGGCGGCGCGGCCTTGCTCTCAAGCGAGGGAGCGCCGAGGGAGATTGGAGATGAAGGGGATGGGGGAAATGGAGTGTTGAGCTTAGGGTTACCCTGGGAACGCCTATTTATGGGTACGGGTGGAGTGCCCTAGGCCTAAGGAGCGGGAGCCAAAATTTCGGGAAAGGAGATACCCGACCGGATTTTTGGGATAAGTGTTAAGTGTTCGTGCGAGATATCCGAAAAAGATCAGAGCAGATCGTCTCCGCGATATTCGGATTAACTAATGAACAATGTGAGCTGGGTCTTCTGTGTTTTCCTCGGAGTGTTGACCCGGGAGAACGATGTTGGACACGGAGAAAGCCGGGTTATTATATGGACCACCTGTGGAGTTAGGCCTAGCTATTATCAAAGCATCCTAACCCGGTATTCTATGAACTTGTATGTTTGTTATTTTTTGCAGGGAATAGCATGCGCTTCAAGGAGGATCCCACGAAGCCCAAGCTATTCTGGGGACTACTGATGGAGGGATGATAACCCGGTAGGCTAACGTCAAGGTGTAACTCGGCCCAAAGGGAACTGCGCAAGACCCGGCTTAAGGAAAAGAAGTTTCTAGAAGGCCCAGGAGTGTAGGCTTCGTAACCCGGGTTGTGGGTTTCGATAAGGAAACTTAGGGTTTGTATGCGGTGACCGGGTAGGATTCCAAGTATGCCTTGGATAGGAAGCCTGGGGCCGGGTATTATATAAACCGGCTCCCAGGGTTAGACTAACACGAGTTTTACTAGTTATTCGAGTATCCCCTGTAATACGAGAGCTGAGATTGTAACCCTAGATCGGAGACTCGGCGACTTGATTGCCAGAGCTACCAGATCGATTCATAGCATGGTTTCCCTTGAGCTAAACCCTCTCCCAAACGCCAGAGTCGAATTACCCCAAGATAAGTTACCCCTGGTAACGTCTGCCGTGATTATCCCACGACATCATCCTTAGTCAAAGCATTGTTGTTTTCTCCCTAATGGGAACGGCACATCCTCCACCCGCCACGTTTTTTTCACTCGAGCACATATGCGAAGGAGGCATGAACGCACTATCGAGCATAAATACTCCCTCTTGGAGTTACTAGAATCTACTTGGCCAGAACATCTACTAATAACGGAGAGCATGCAAGATCATAAATAACATATACATGAAGATAACATGATAGATTGATAATCAGAAGACATAGCATTTAAGATTCATCGGATCCCAGCAAACACAACATGTAGCATTACATAAAGATGATCTCGATCATGTGAGGAAGCTCACGAGATCTAAACATGAGGCATAAAGTGGAGGAGACAACCATCTACCTACTGCTATGGACTCGTAGTCCAGGGATGAACTACTCATGCATCACTTCGGAGGAGGGCATGGTGGTGTAGACCCCTCCGGTGACGAATTTCCTCCCAGCAGGGTGCCGGAGAGAGCTCCAGAACCATGTCGATCTCGGGATGACGATGACGGCGGCCTCGAGTGTTTCTCGGGAAAAAGTGGTATATCTCTAGGGTTAATATGTCGGGGGGGGGGGGGTTATATAGACGAAAGAGCGATGGCAGAGGGCACCTCGGGGCCCAGACCACCCCCAGGCGCGGCTAGGGGGCGCGTCGCCCTATGGTGTGGCCCCCTGTGGACCCTCTCCGGATCTCTTCGGGACTCCGTGGAACCTTCGGGAATTCTGAGACTCCCGGGCTTTGAATTTTCCAATTCCGAGAAAAGTTCCAGAAAAACTTTTTTCAAACTAAAAATAGCAGAAAACAGGGTACTGGCTCTGTGGCATCTTGTTAATAGGTTAGTCTTGTAACTCGACAAAATGACATAAAGTGTACATCAAACATGTAGGAAATAACATGAAAACAACATGGAACATCAGAAATTAAGGATACGTTTATGACGTATCAACATCCCCAAGATTAGTTCCTACCCGTCCTCGAGTAGGTAAACGATAAAGACACATAATTTCTGAGGTGAGATGCTACCAACATGAACTTGATCATCAATAATGTAAAAGCATATGTAAGCTGAGATCATAGTACTTCAACATAAGCATGATAAATAAAACTTTAATAATAAAGCATAGCAATCACCTTGCATCATGAGAAGTAACAAAAATAAAAGATCATGAATAACAATGCATCAAAAGTTATCCGTTTGTTTCAAGTATAAATAAAACATGGCAAAGTGATATTTCGCTAGTCATTAAGAGTGGGGCAAAACATAAATGCCAGGACACCTTCAAACTTTATGAGGAAGACTAGAACAAATAATTTGAGAGCAAGCAATAACACATCATGAATCAATTAATAATATTTCTAGGACAAATGCACATTAAACTCACAATGGCAACTATGCTCTCTCAACTGTTCATAAAGTTAGAAGATGGAGACTCAATATAATAAGTAAAAGAAATGCCCTTCGCAGAGGGAAGCATGGATAACTCATGTGCTAGAGCTTTTATTTTATTAAATTGATGTATAAAATGTTTGACGCTCCTCCCATCCATCTTACACAAATCATGGCTAACCGAATCCTCGGGTGCCTACCAACAATCACATACCGTGGAGGAGTGTCTATTTTTAGGGAGATGTATGCTTATGTCAACGAATGGTAAACAGAAAATACAGTACGTCACAAGCCAACTAGACTTTACAAGAGCGGCTCCCATTTGAAGGATGCAACTGGCGTAGAAGGTCATCCCTCTTTCTCTTTTGTTTACACAATTATGCTTTGACTAATAAATTTGGGGCAAAAATAGTGAAAAGAATTTGTTTGTATTAATTTGGGTAAGCGGATGAAGCCACTAGTTCAGGGTGTGAAAGTCCAATCAACAAGTGAGATAAAGATTCTCTATTAACGTCCTCATGAGCTAAAATAGGAACGCAAAACAGGAGTAATTTTGAAGGTTTTAAAGGTAATACATGAGAAATTTACTTTGGAGTGGAAGTTAAATACCACATGTAGGTAGGTATGGTGGACACATTTGGCATACTTTGGTTTTTGGGAGTTGGATTGCACGAGTAGAGCTCATACTCAGTACAGGTGGAGGCTAGCAAAAAACTGGGAGCGACAAATCAAAAGAGCAATAATGGATATAATCATGCATAGAGACATAAACATCATTAATCAAAGCATAATTGGTACCAAAAGTTCAAAAAATAAATGATCATGTAGTCTATTAGTGACTAGTTCGTAGTCATAAACATGGTGTGAGCATGCACCAAGTCAACCAAATAAAACACTCAAAGGGGAATATCACAAATTTATGCTTCAATATGACAAGAACAACTCATGATTCTTTGTATTTTTTTGCCAAAAATGGCCCTTTGATAAAACTAATGTTGAATCTGGCATCTTTGTGAAACTATTTCCATACCTGGCCCCTCAGTTTGGCGCCAATGCAAATGGAGCCGACGTTGTGCAGTTTGGCGCCAACATCGTTTGACATTTAGACTAGTCAACGTAGGTCGGCTCCAACGCAAATGGCGTCGATCTAGGTCGGCTCCAACGCAAACGGCGCCGACATATGTTTTTCGTGATTTTGACAGTATCCGAGCTACACAACATCGGCTCCATCCTTGTTGGCGCCGAACTAAGGGCCGGATCTGAAAATAGTTTCACAATGAGGCCAGATTCAACATTAGCATATTCAAAGGGCCATTTTTGGCAAAAAATATTGATTCTTTCAATGGCACATTAAACACTCTCAGCTATTTAAGACAAATAATGCTACTAAATAACCACTAGGATTTAGAATTAAAATAACAACTAGCATGATATGAAAAAGTCTAGGATTGCATCGTTTATAATTTTACCAAATGAAGTAGTTTCTTTTCCTAACAAGCACCATACAAAATATGTTTTAACAAAAACTTTCTAAATTATACACCAATCAAGCATCAGAGTACTCACATAACACTACTAAAACTAACAGCTCTGAATAAGAGATGCAATGAAAACAAGAGCTAAACATTAATTTTTGTGGCAACTAGAAGAAAAACTAAGAATACGAGCATAACGAGTATTCAAACGAAAAAGCGGAGAGAGTCTCTCTCCCAAACAAGGATGCTAGGTTCCAACGATATTATTGCAGCAAGGAAAACAAAACGAAAAATAAAACACGGTCCAAGTAAATTTCATATGATGTGACTGAATAAAAATATAGTTTCACTAGAAGTGACCTGATAAATTGTTGATGAAGAAGAGGATGCCTTGGGCATCCCCATGCTTAGATGCTTGAGTATTCTTAGAATTTTCTGGGATGAACCACGGGGGAATCCCCAAGATTTGACCTTGCACTCTTCTCGATCACATATATCACCTTCTTCTCTTGACCCTTGAAAACTTCCTTCACACCACACTCAAAGAGTAATTCGCATTAGAGGGTTAGTGCAACAATAAAAAATCCATGGGTTATGTATGGGAACAATTTCTATTGATACTTTTAACCATTAGCTAAAACCACTGATGTTTCTTGAAGAAAAGAAATCCACTTGACATCATAAAATAGAAAATGTAAGAAAAATGGGAGAATCTGCCAAACCTAGGACAGTCTATAAAGAAGAATTTTTTGGGGGCACTTACACTGCTCAAATAAAAAAACTTAAATAACAAAATGGTTCCAAAATTAGCTGAGAAATAGCCACACAAAATTTCAGGTCATTTTGATCTTTCTGGATTTTTCACGGTTTTTTACGGTGGACAGCAGAAATCTGTTTCCTGCGCAGAAATCCCAAAACCAACTCTAACTTTCGTTAGAAACTTTACTTGGCCCAACTAATACATGAAAATAAAGATACAAATGAGTTTATACATAAGTATACATCCCCTTGACTCAAAGAAAACAAAGAAAAACAAAGCAAAAATAAAAACATGGGTTATCTCCCTAGAAGTGCTTTTCTTTAACGCCTTTTAGCTAGGCCTAGAAAAGTGGGTTCAAGTATTTTGGAGTGAAGAAGCATTTAAATCAAGATAAGGAAATTTCTCAATAATGCATTGTATTTTATCTAAATATGCTTCAGATGTTCCTCTCTTAGAACTTTTAGGTTTACTATTCTCATCAAATAGATTCTAAGGAACAATCCAGTCAAAATTCTTTTCTTGGGCTTCATGCAATGCTATCAATTTAAAGGGAATAGATATTTTCTCCTCATTTTAATTTTTAGGTTCATCTTTTTCATGAGGACCAACAACATCTACACATGATCCTAGCATATTGAAACGATCGAACACTTTTCTAGCTTCTATAGCAACATCTCCAAATTCTTCAAAAATAAAATTTCTTTTTTAGATGTCTTCAATATTATTCAAGTTGAGGAACATATGCTGCAGTATGGGATGAAGGTCAACAAACCTAGCTTCTAACATGTGAATTAAAGAAGTTGCAGCAGTTTCATAATTTGGAGCAACTTCTACTATGGATTTTCCTCTAAATTTTCATGCCTACTAACATGATTAAAGAATTCTTTAATGGTATCCTTTCCAAGTATAGAACTACTACCAACTGGAAAATCTTTCAGCGTAAACTTAGGAAGCAACATGATGAAGGAAAAACAACAAAGTAATAAAAGTAACAACTAGAATAAGAACTATTTTTTCGTGTTTTTGATATAGAGAAGCAAACAAGATAAAATAAAATAAACTAAGCAAAACTAAAACAAAGTAAAGAGATTGGAAGGGAGAGACTCCCCTTGCAGAAATTCTCTTCCTCCCCGGCAATGGCGCCAAAAAAGTGCTTGATGTGTGTGATCACACGTTCGTTGGGAGACCCCAAGAGGAAGGTATGAAGAGTGCAGCGGCAGGTTTCCCTCAGAAATAAACCAAGGTTGAATCGACCAGTAGGAGGAAGGAGTAACTTCAGAAGGTTGATGTAACAGAGGTAGCAGAGCGCACAACCGGTTCATAAGAAACGTGGAACCTACACAACACAATCAATTCACTTTTCCCCAACGAAGCAGTGAGGTTGTCAATCTCACCGGTTTTGCTGAAAACAAAGAGATTGAACGTATGGTGTGAAAATGGTAAGAAAACAATAGTAGAAGTGTGAAAACAGTAATTGCAGTGGTTGTATTATCAGTATGAGGAAAGTAGACCGGGGTCCATAGTTCACTAGTGGTGTCTCTGCATAGAAGATAAATAACATGTGTGGTGAACAAATCACAGTTGGGCAGTTGACAGATATAAAGGCTGCACCGTAGTGCATATGTATGACATGATGATTATTGTCTGATTCATGCGTGCATTACAACAAAATACAAGACCGTTATATAACTGCATCTATGACTAATAATCCACCCTCAGAATGTCATCCGAGCAATCCTTGGGTATTAAGTTGCAAGCAACAGATAATTGCATTAAGCAAAGTGTGTAATATAAACAATGTAAATATCGTTGTTTTATCCCTAGTGGAAATAGCACGTCCCTCATTCGTCACATTTCTGTCACTCGAGCACAAAGCAAGGGAGGCATGAACCCACTATCGAGCATAAATACTTCTTCTTGGAGTCACTAGCACCTACTTGGCCAGAGCATCTACTAACAACTAAGAGCATGCAAGATCATAAATAACATACACATGAAAATAACATGATAGATTGATAATCAAAAGACATAGCATTCAATATTCATCGGATCCTAGCAAACACAACATGTAGCATTACAATAATATGATCTTGATCATGTAAGGAAGCTCACAAGATTTAAACATGGGGCATAAAGACGAGAGAACAACCATCTAGCTACTTCTATGGACCTGTAGTCCAAGCATGAACTACTCACGCATCATTCCGGAGGAGGGCATGGTGGCGTAGAGCCCTCCGGTGATGATTCCCTTTCCCGTCAGGGTGCCGGGGAGAGCTCCAGAACCCTCCCTAACTAGGGTTGACGATGGCGGTGGTCTCGGGTGTTTTTCGTGGAAAAGGCTATGTTTTTTGGGTTAATTAACCTCTCGTGGGGTATAAATAGGCGAAAGGGCAACATCGGTGGGCGGCCAGGGGCCCCACACCACCCAATGGCACGGTCAGGGGGCACGCCGCCCTACGGTGTGGGCCCCTGTGCCTCCCTCTTGGTCTCCTCTGGACTCCGTGTGCGCGACGGGTTTCTAAGACCCCCGGTTTTTGAATCGTCCAATTCCGAGAATATTTCCAGAACAACTTTTCTGAAACCGAAAAAAGTAGAAAACATGAACTGACTCTGTGGAATCTTGTCAATAGGTTAGTCCCAAAAAATCGATAAAAATGGATTAAAGTGTATAGAAAACATGTAGCAAATAACATGAAAACAACATGGAACATCAGAAATTATCGATACGTTTATGACGTATCAACATCCCCAAGCTTAGTTCCTACTCGTCCTCGAGTAGGTAAACGACAAAAAAACAAATAATTTCAGAGGTGACATGCTATCAAGATAAACTTGGTCATCATAATTGTATAAGCATATGTAACACAAGCATGGTAGATATAATTTTGACAATGAAACTTAGCAATCACTTTGCATCATGAAAGTAACACAAATAGAATATCATGGATAATTTCTAGCATCAAGAAAACATAGCAAAGTGATATTTCGCTTGTCCTTAAGAGTGGGGCAAAACATAAATGTCAGGACACCTTCAAAGTTTAAAAGGATGACTAGAGCAAATAATTTGAGAGCAAGTAATAACAAGGTATGAATCAATCAATAATATATTTGGGACAAATGAAGGGAATATGACCGAGAGGCAATAATAAAGTGGTTATTATCTTATTCCTTATTTATGATAAATGTTTATTTTCATGCTAGAATTGTATTAACCGGAAACGTTGATACATGTGTGTCTGATAAACAAACAAGAGTTCCTAGTAACGCCTCTCATTTAACTAGCTCGTTGATTAACTGATGATTAAGGTTTCCTGATCATGAACATTGGATGTTGTTAATAACGGGGTCATATCATTGGTAGAATGATGTGATGAACATAGACTCAGAGTGAATATAGCAATGCGATCAAGTCATTAAGTTTACATTGTTATATAAAACATACGAAGTAACTCTAATTCTTAGACCATGAGATCATGTCAATCTCTAACACTTTAAGAGTGCTTTGATGTCATCAAACGTCACACCGTAACAGGGTGACTATAAAGGTGCCGTTGGGTATTCGAAAAGTATAAGTTGAGGCTCATGGATCAAGAGTGGGGTTTGTCCATCCAAATAACGGACATATATACCCTCGGCCCTCTCGGTGATATAACATCGACAGCGCTTGCAAGAACGTTACTAGGTCACAAGGATGTCATATCACGGAACGAGTAAAAGAGTACTTGTCGGTAACGAGATTGAACTAGGTCTGGTTGATACCAATGATCGGATCTCGGACAATTAAAACATCGGGAGACAAAGGGAATTGGTTACGACGTTTATGGTTCACACGAGCACTAGATTCATCGTTGAATGTGTAGGAATCATTACGGATCTCCAGGTCCCGTTGTTGACTATTGATTGGAGAGATGTCTCAATCACGTCAACATTATTCACAAACCGTAGGGTGACACACTTAAAGTTCGGTGACGCGTTTGAGTGGATAGGAAATATCGGAGAAAAGTTTGGACAGTGATACGTTCAAAACGTATCTATAATTTTTGATGGTTTCATGCTACTTTAATGCTTTTCATAATTGTTTTTATATTAAGTTTATGATTTATTTGGACTAACCTACTTGTCGAGACATCGTAGTAGTTTTCATAGACGGGGGTGCCATGAGACTACGGTAGAGACGTGGGGTAACGGGATCGCGTAGTGAATACAGAACACAGGATTTACCCAGGTTCGGTACGTCGCGACAGTACGACGTGCCTACTCCTGCACTTCTCACTAATCAGGACTAAAGCCTGTAAACGGGGTTACAATGTGAGGATTTAGATCTAAGCTACTCGACGAGGATGAGCTTCTCGGCGAGTTGGCGCAGAGCTTCTCAGTTATTCGTTCCTTGTTTTATCTATCTCCCGTCCGGCTTTATATAATAGCCGGATTAGGGCTTACAGAATAGGAAACCTAGAGGACTACGGTAACTTTTAACTTTGAAAGCAAGGAATCCGTCTTCTCCTCCGAGCCAGATCACCTGGGCCATGATCCGGGTTCTTCTAGAATCCAGCTTCTGTGCGTCGGGTTACTGGGCCGCCTAATGGACCTGAGCCCACTACCACTTAGGCCACCCTGGTAATCCGGCACTTTATCTACCATCTTCTATACCCCTATTTGGTATATATCCGACAGTAGCCCCCAAGAAGGATTAAAACTCTGATTCTCCGTCTTTCGCCAAATATACTTTGTCCGAGAAATATTGATTCAGCAGTCTTGATTCTTCTTATTCTTCTTTTGAAAGAGATGGTAACATGAAACTCGGAATCCTGAAAATCCGGCTTTTCTCTCACGATCCTTCGCGGAAAAGGAACTTCTTACGTCAGCGCCTGAGTCATGCTGGCGCAAGGGACGTTTGGGTTTCACGCGGGAAACCCTGCAACGTATCTCTGACAGATTCTCACGGGAAACGAGGAGATAGTCATTATTTCCCTGTCGTTTCATTTCCCGGATTTTCCGGCGAGTGACACGCGTTGATCATCCAACGGTCAAAATAGCCGTTGGCACGTATCTTGACGGATTTCTTGCTATAAATAGTCGTCCTCGTCCCCATCGAAAACCTTCCGCACTCTTCACTGTCCACGCCATTGACGCGAACGAGCTCTTCGAGCGAAGCACTGCCTCGAGCGCACCTAGCCTCCAAAGCACACCGGAACGCAACGCGCCGCCAGGAAATGGCAGCCTCACCGTCCTCGCCCACTCGCGCCGCCATCGACGACCTTATCGGCGACCTAGATCCACAGCTAGGGTCACCCAAGCTCGCCGGCGACGAGCCGGAGAAAACCGCGGCCTTCGCGGCGGGCGGAGATAAACTTTCCGCCGCCGCGGACGTTGCGGGCTCGAGCTCCGTACCTCCGCCGCCGTTTGCCCCTGAAACGGCGGAGGAGAAGATCCCGCTTCAAGTCAACGAACACGCCGCGACCGAAGAAGCAGAATTTGTCGGCAACTGGAATCCGAGTAATTCTTCCCTCGTCCTCCTTCGACAAATGTCAAAGGAGGGATTAATAGTTAAAGGCAAATGGCGAAACTCAGATGGTGAACAGCCCAGACCGAAAGACGGAGAACGTGTCCTCCTTACCTCTCACATTACGCGAGGTATGGGTTTACCTCCTTCTGCCTTCTTCATAGACATCCTTAACTATTACGGCGTCCAACCACATAACCTCTCTCCAAACTCCATCCTCTATCTAGCCAGTTTCCAAGCTCTTTTTGAAGGATATCTCGGAATAGCTCCTAGTCTAGATTTTTGGCAATATTGTTTTGAAGTAAAACATAATATCACAGAAGGCATTTCCCCTATCTGTGGAACTATATCTTTCACTCTTCGGAAATATAGAGAGGATTGGTTCCCGAGGATACAAATGCCAGAACCCGCCAAATCCTGGCTTGGTTCTTTCTTTTATCATCAGGACATCCCGTTCCCTGGCAAGGAAATCGGGGTTCCTCCATTTGTTAATTCCGATGTCATTCCTCGAGAGAGTTGGACAGTTGAAGCAGTTGAGACATTGCCGGAAAATCTAATGAAGATAAAGCGCCGTATCGCCAAGCTTACTTCTTCCAAACCTTCTTTAACTGGGAAGGACACTGTTTTATGCTGGTTCGGACGTCGTATTCATCCCCTTTCATTTCGTTCCCGGCTTCTTTGCGAATACAAAGGGCCAGAAGATAGCATGAGGGGAACAGATAAAGCCTATACCAAGAAGGATTTTATAAAGCGGCTTCATCAACTGGTCGCCACCAGCACTCAAATTGAAGAAAACCTAGCCATTTATCACGTGGAAAATCTAGTTCCTACGGTATTTATACTTTCCTTGTTTCCGAGTTTTTCTCAGATTAACTTCTTTCTCCGCCTTTTAATATGTTGTTAATTCTTTCCTAGTTCAACGAACTCGGAGGAAATGATCTTGCTTCCGACGCCGAACTCAGCGAATTACATGCTAGGTTTTACAACAACCGGAAGCGCAAAAGGCAGGTGACTTTCGAGAAAATGGTAACTGTTGACGGAATTCCTATCGCCACGTCCAGGTACTTTACTGGAGTTTTCCTAATTATCATTCTCCTTCGATTCTTCGAGATTTTTACTTCTCGGATATCCTCCTTTCAGACTTGCCCCGACTACTCTAAAGGCGAAGAAGTTGAAGAAACATAAAGCTGCTATTAAAGAAGAATCTTCTTCTGCGACCATGGGCATGGGGGAAAAAACAAAAACACAGACGGGCGGAAATCCTCGATCATCTGTTGGAAACGAACCCATTCCCAATCTGGACAACGATGTCCAGATAAAAGAAGAGCCATTCGATGACCTCGGATATATTCGTCCAGAGGCTAAAAAATTCTTTGCTCCTGCCCCTCTGATTCGCCCTTGGCCACAAGGCGGATTAGTTATTCGCAATGATATCGTATTTTTCACCTTGTCAGGTCATACAGGATGGCCTTCATCACGTTGGAATTCTTTTCTCAGATTACGCACAAGAATTCAACGAGACATTGGCCAGCTTGCGAGAGATGAGCCAGGTATTATCTCTAGCCCCCAAGCATTAAGTTGAAAACCTGATTTCTTCTTAATGTTTCTTACTATGCTTGTTCATACTTAAGCATTTGGTTTTCATTTCCGAGTTTCAGCATTCTGCCGATGCTATAAACTTAGAAGTTTTTAACAAACTTAATATCAAGAATGAAGAAGTGAGAACTCTTCAATCTATTATTGAGTTAAAAAGCAACGAGCTGGCATCATCTCAGCTACAGCTATCGGAAGCAACAGGTATTTACTCTGTGCAGTTGTTTCTCTGGAAAATTTTTGCCGAATTTTTGTAAACTCGGAATATTTTCTCGCCCTCCAGCCGCTTTAGCTAAAGCCAAAGAATTAGCGAAAGACGCCGTCAATGCCTCTCGGCTCCGTGAGGAAAACTCGAACCTTCGAAAGGAGCTTTTGAAAGTTCAAGAAGACCTGGAAGCCAGCAATCTGGCCCTTGGGATTGCTCGATCCAAGGCTTCGTTGCAGGCAGCGGAAGATAAATCTTTCATCAATGATTTGGAAAGTATGCTAATCCCGCGCATGAAAGAAGGCACCGAGATTGACAAGGTTCTTGGTAAGTTAACTCCTTTTACCAATATCTTCAAGTCTTATTTCCTGTATCTTTTCACTTAACCTTTTCCTTTTTTCGAAAAAACAGGAAATTTTCCAGGAATTTCTCGGATTGAAAAGATCCGAGCTTTTGGGGAGGTGTGGAACGCAATCAGAAATGCAGGAATGCAGCTGATTAACAAATTCCTTCCCACAAGCACTATAGAATTCTCGGAAGTTTACAAACTTCCGGGTGCCATCACAGAGGTTGCGGAGTCGAAAGAATCCATTCTACGTTCAGCTGCACGAGGTGGTGCGCGCATGTCACTCGGCCTTATGCGTCTACATTATCCTGATGTCAAATCCTGGCACATAGCATCAGGTGTCCCTCAAGGATACACGGAAGCCCAACGAAATGCGATCTTTGATGCAATCAAAGGGCACGCTACCAAGATTGCCTCTATGGTTAATATTTCCATCACCTATCCAGAAGAAGAAGTGCATGCAGCCCCCGAGAATGATAGCAGCGATGATGACTCGGATGTTTGAAGAAGTGCACTTGATCTGGATGATGGATATAGGAGCATTTATTTTTACAATGTAATTCATATTGTAATGCTTCTATTCCTTTTGTCGAAACAAGAACTCCGCCTTTTGCAGTTTTGAATTATGAAATTCCTTGCAAGTTTTTTCGGGTTTGACTATTCCTTTATCTTCTAAGTCTTCTGGCATGTGCATTTTAACTGCCCTTTAGTCTGTGAAAAAATGACTTAAATGAAACATCATGTTGAGTAACTGGCTATAACCCATCAGTTTTAACTCAAAAACATGGATCATACTAAAGATATTTTTACGAACTAGCTTTAGTGACCCAACGCACGACCAATCAGATGATGCTTACAGAAAGGTAAGGAATTTTTTGAAACTTGGGCACGCAGGCACAATCCGAGTTTCCTTTAGCCGTTGGCAGGCTGAATCATTCAGCTTTTAAACACCGAGCACGCAGGCACAATTCGGGTTAACATTGAGTATTTTGTAAGATCATTGGGAAATAGATAAGATGGAATCATGTTTTGTACTATAATGAACTTGTAAAAACATGGATATCAAAATTCCGACTTCCTTATTTCATGATCTCAAAAGATGTTTACATAGAGATTGAACTAAGTATAGAAGGGACGTAACTGCTGGATGCTCCAAGGCCTTTTTGTCTCTCCTAGCTCATCATCTATTTTTCTCTTTCTTTTGCGATTCGGCTTCTCTGGATCATCTTCCGTATCTCGAATATCGACAAGATAATATGATCCATTCTTCATGGCTTTACTTATGACGAATGGTCCTTCCCAAACTGGGGCTAACTTGTGCTTCCTTTGCTGTACCAGCCTCAGCACTAAGTCACCTTCTTTAAAAGAACGATGCCTGATTTTCCGACTATGGTAACGTCGCAAACCTTGCTGGTAAATGGCGGATCTTTGAAGCACAAGCTCTCGCTCCTCTTCTAAGAGATCGACGGCGTCCTGTCGTGCTTCTTCGGCATCTGAGTCATCGAAATCCTGCACTCTAGGGCTGTCATGGATCATATCCGTTGGAAGAATAGCTTCCGCACCGTAAACTAGGAAAAACGGGGTTTGCCCAGTTGACCTATTTGGCGTCGTTCGAATACTCGAAATCACAGAAGGTAATTCCTCTACCCATGTTCCAGCTGCTCTATGAAGAGGAGATTCGAGTCTTGGGCGTATTCTTTGCAGGATTGAGCTATTCATTCTTTCAACCTGCCCATTGGATTGCGGGTGCGCTACAGATGCAAGATCTAGGCGTATTCCCGTTTGTTGGCAATATTTTGCCAATTCTCCAATGGAGAAATTTGTCCCGTTGTCAGTTATTATGCTGTGTGGGACGCCATACCTCATTACTAAATCAATGATGAAATTTCTGGCAGTTGCACCATCCAGCTTTTTGATGGGTTTGGCCTCCACCCATTTGGTATACTTATCTACTGCTACGAGTAGATGTGTAAGTCCGCCTCTTGCAGTTTTGAACGGTCCCATCATATCTAGCCCCCAGACCGCAAACATCCATGTAATGGGAATAGTTTTAAGTGCTTGGGCCGGCAAATTGGTCTGCTTAGCGTAATATTGACACCCTGCACACGTATTAACTATATGCTCGGCATCTGTCTTGGCTATTAGCCAGAAAAACCCAGCGCGGAATGCTTTTTTGACTATGCTTTTTGATTGAGCATGGTGTCCGCAAGCACCGGCATGGATTTCTTTCAGTATTTCTCTTCCTTCTTCTAGTGAGATGCACCGCTGAAAAATTTCAGAAGTACTGCGTTTATATAAGCAGCCGTTAATTACCGCGTATCCTTTGCATCGACGCTGTATTTGTCTTTGCAAGACTTTGTCTGCTCCTTCCGGGTACTTCTGATTGACTAAGAAATTTAGGTACAGAATTGTCCAGTCCGGCTTAACGAGCATGACTTCGATTGATTCAGACGCCAGAGGGTAATCAACGTCTCCACCTTTTATGGACGGCTCATGCAAGTGCTGGACGAATACCCCTGGTGGTAAGGTTTTTACTCTTTCTGATCCCATGCGGGCTAGTGCATCCACGTTCTAATTTTCCTCCCTTTTGATGTGAAGGACCTCGAATCCAAAGAAACAGATGGCGAACTCGTCTACCGTTCTCCGATATTCGGCCATTGTAGGGCTTTTTGCGTCCCAGGTTTGGTTGAGCTGATGCTGCACCAAATCCGAGTCGCCATAGCACAAGATGCGCTTTACTCCTATTTCTTTTGCAATATGCAAGCCATGAAGCAGAGCTTCGTATTCTGCCACGTTATTACTAGCGTTGAAGTGTATTTGCAATACGTACTCCATTGTGTCTCCCTTAGGAGATTTTAAGACTACGCCAGCCCCAGCTCCTTCCTTCATCTTGGATCCGTAAAAGTGCATGATCCAGTACTCGGACTCCGGCATCGGTGTTTTTTCCATTGCTTCCGTCCAGTCGGCCACAAAGTCTGCCAAAACTTGGGATTTTATGGCCGTCCTTGGCTGGTACTTAATGTCGAAGGCTGCCAGCTCAATGCCCCATTTGGCTACTCGGCCGGTTGCCTCCGCATTGTTTATAATATCTCCTAGTGGTGCTTTACTAACCACTGTTATGGAATGCCCTTGGAAGTAATGGCGCAATTTTCTAGATGCGAAAAATACACCATATGCCAGTTTCTGGTAGTGTGGGTACCTTTGTTTTGACTCAGAAAAAACTTCGCTTATGTAATATACCGGATGTTGATCTGGTACGCTTTGTTCTTCCTTTATCCGCTCCACAATGATTACCGCACTAATAACCCGATTTGTAGCCGTAAGGTATAATAACATGGGTTCTTCGTCTTTTGGCGATGCCAAAATCGGAGCTTTTATCAAAGTTTCCTTCAACTGGGTCAGCGCCGCATCGGCCTCTTCTGTCCATTCGAACTTGTCGGATTTTTTCAGCAGCTTGTAGACTGGTAAGGCTTTATCCCCTAGCCGGCTAATAAATCTGCTGACGGGTGCGGCAGAACCCGTCAGTCTTTGGACATCTTTGACGCACGTAGGTTTCGTGATGTTCAAGATTGCCTTGATCTTTTCCGGGTTAACTTCTATTCCTCTGTGAGAAACGATGAAACCCAGAAGTTTTCCTGAGGGAACCCCGAATACGCACTTAGATGGATTCAACTTCATCTTGTAAGTGCGCAAGTTTTCGAAAGTTTCTCGCAAATCCTCAAGGAGTGTATCTTTTTCCTTGGTTACGACAGCAATATCGTCCACGTAAACATGGACGTTTTTGCCAATCTGACTGTGCAAACAACGTTGCATGCAGCGCTGGTAGGTTGCACCTGCGTTCTTCAGGCCGAACGGCATGGTTACATAATAGTACGTCCCGTACGGGGTTATGAAAGAAGTCTTGATTTGATCTTCCTTTTTCATGCGTATTTGGTGGTACCCGGAGTATGCATCCAAAAAGCATAAAAATTCGGAGCCTGCAGTGGCGTCTATTATTTGATCGATTCGCGGTAGTGCGAACCTATCTTTTGGACACAACTTGTTCAAACCTGTGTAATCTATACACATTCTAAGAGCAGTAGTGTCTTTCTTCGGTACTAATACCGGATTTGCGGACCAGTCAGTATGGATTACTTCCTTGATGAAATCCGCTGCTAAAAGCCGGATAATTTCCTTGCCAATAGCCTTCCGTCTTCTTCCGTCAAATCGACGGAGACCTTGTTTGACGGGTTTTGATCCAGGAATAACCTTAAGTTGGTGCTCAGCAAGTTCCCTGGGTACGCCTGGCATGTCAGCTGGACACCAGGCAAAAATATCCCAGTTCTCACGGAGGAACTTGATGAGGTCGCCTTCCTATTTGTCAGGCATCCCAGTCCCTACGATGACAAATTTTGTCGGATCTTTGGGATCTAGGATTACCTGTCTTGTATTTTCGGAAGCCTTGAAGCTGTCTGTTGGCTTCCGAGTTTCTTTTCCTGCCGGCATTTCTGACGGCGATACCTCCTTGGCTAATTCCTTCAGTTCTTCCTTTGCTATGACTCTCTGAGCGCAAAGGGCGTTTTCTTTCTCCAACTCGTTTGCCAGCTTGAAATCACCGACAACAGTGATTACTCCTCCTTTGGGTCCTGGCATCTTCAGTTTGTTATAGATATAACAAGATCTTTCCATGAATTTGGCGAAAGCTGGACGTCCGAGTATTGCGTGATACACGCTTTCGAACGGCACTACTTCGAAGGATACTTTTTCCTGCCGGAAGTGATCTTTATCTCCGAAGGTGACATCTAGGGAAATTTCTCCTAGGGATCGTGCTTGCCTGCCAGGAACAATGCCATGGAAGCGTATGTTGCTGTAGTTGAGCTGAGACTCGGAAATCTTCAGATGCTTCAGTGTATCCAGGTACATTATATTAATGCTGGATCCTCCATCCATCAGCACTCTTCTTAGCCTAGTGTTTTGAACAATAGGGCTTACAACAAGAGCTTGTGTGCCGGGTTCAGGGATATTTCCGGGATGATCAGACTGATCCCAGATTATCGGTGTGTTGGAGTACTTCAAGAATTTCGGGGTTGCCGGAACAACCGCGTTTATTTCTCGAAGTGTTCTTTTGGCCACCTTTGCTGACGGAGTTGCTAAGAAAGTTAGCATTGCTTCTCCATCAACTCTCGGAAATTTGGGTTCGCCCTTTCGCTGTTGTTCCTGGATTTTTTTGTCAGTGTCCGATTCACTGTCTTCTTTGTCAGCTTCTGGCTTTTGTTTGGCGGGTTTCCTTTTAGAACCCTTCCCCTTACTTCTGGATCCTGCACTACCTTTCATGTGCTTATTCAGCCGGCATTGCGCGTTTGTATGGGTGGGTTTCCCAAATTGTGAGTGGTGGACACAAGGTTCCGACTTAATCCTTTCCCACTCCTCTGGAGTGTAGTTGATTGGATCTGGGTTGCGTCCTTTCCACTTGTTCCCCTTTTCTCTTCCAAAGGCTATGTTGACCTCTTTGGGTTTCGTCGTTGTTTCTGGAGTTCCTTTTTTGTCAGAACGAGGGGTCTTCTTGGCAAGTATCAGTGATTCGATATTGCCTCCTCTTGCTCTGATGTCGTCTTTGGCTGCGGCGTGCTCATTGGCGGTTGTAAGCATAGATCCGAGATCTTTGTGCTTTTTGGAACCAACCATGAACGGTACGAGTCCAGGTTTTAGGCCATTGACGAAAGCATGCATTGCTTGTACGTCAGTTACTCAAGAGCAACTATTCTTCATTGCTGTCCAGCTGGAGATGAAATCCACGTATGGTTCATCCTCGAATTGGGTGCAACGGTTTAGCTGGTTGATGCTGTTCGGGCGTTTGTACGTTCCCCGGAAATGCTGAGTGAATACTCTAGCCATATCATCCCAGCTGTCGACAGTTCTTGATGGTAATCCATTGATCCAATCTCTGGCTCCGTCCAGCAACATTAGGGGAAGAAAATTGATAGCTTCCAGGTCTGTCCCATTGTTGATCTGGACGGCTGTATAGTAGTCTGAGAGCCAGGTATCCGGGTTTGTGCTGCCGGTGTACTTCTGGTACGTTGGACCGACCTTGGCAAAGCCAGAATGCAGGGTTATTCTTCGAATCCTATCAGTAAAACACTTAGGACCAAAGTATAGATCATCCTTTTCTGCTCTATCAATGTGTGCGGAATATCTTCCGGCTGAATGGACAAAAGGGGATCTGCTCCTTTCTCTTCCATTGTTGCACGGACGCGCTTTTCCGGGATTATTTCTATCTCTTCCATGGTCACGCCCTTTTGGATTAGGCGGAGTTCTGCTCCTGTGCCTTTCTTTGTCCTTAGGAGGTGTCCGGGATCTCTCACGCCTGTGAGGTATATCATATCTTCCAGCTTTCTCAGCTGGGTTTCTCGGAGGTGGCATTATTTTGCCGTCGTTCCGGTGTTTGTCTTCCCGATCATGGGGTTTATGTCCATCTTTCGGGAGATGGGATCCGGTCCTAGACGCTGCATCCCGGTTGTCGGGGTTTTTCTTGTCTTTTCTCGGATCCTCTTTTTTATCCTTTGAATTGTCTGAATCCCCGGGTTCTTACGGTCCAGGTGCTCCAGCAGCGCAAGTAGCTGTTTTGCATAGGGCGGAGTTATCGTGGAGCCTCCCTGATCGCTCTTGGGCGCGCTGTTGTTGTTGCAATGCTTTTCCTAAGAAAGCATACACCCCTTGGAGTTTTTCCCCGTTGGAGTACAGATTGTTGTTGAGGATGGCGAACGCTGCTTCCGCGTTTTCTGTTGCGGTCTTGTATATTGGTTCGCCCTAGCATCTTTGCCGTTTACCTGCTTTTGCCAAGATGGGTTATGGAACCTTTCTTTTGGCTGCAGTTCTTCCGGTCTTACGATTCCGGGTAACCTAGTAGGTTTTAACGCGGATCTATTCTTTCTCTCGTACTCCTCTATTTCTTCCTTCATGACCTTGATGTCATTATGGGTTTGTCGGAGATGTTGCCGAGATCTGAGTAGATGTTGCTGTTGCCGTTGGAATGCTTGTCTCCTGCCTTCCAGCATCTCAGGGGGTTCATCTGGTCCCACTGGTGTTTGCAATAGCTCTTGCTCTTCCTGTTCCGTCATTGGCGGAGCAGTGATTTCTTTGGATTTCTTCTCCGCAGGCTTCGTTCTGCTAGCATCTTCTGCTTCCAGGTTTTCATCAGTGAGATCAGCTGATTTTTTCTTACGGATTTTGTATTGGAGTTTCTTAGCAGCACGGTGCTTTTTCTTGGAAGAGGGAGGTTTTTTGACAGGTTCATCTTCTGTCATCTCCTTGACATTGGGGAATACCGGAGAAGTTTCTCCGTCTTCTCTCTCTTCCTCTGGCGGGAGGGGTTTTAGGGCTTTCCTGGCTGCCGGCGTCCGTGGTATCAGCCGGTTTCGCCATTAGAACTTCATGGAATCCCTCTTGAAAGGACTTAACTTTTCTTTCGAAGTCGTCCTCATCTTCGGAATCGAAGTCGTCCGATCCGGTTTCCGACTCTAATCTTGCCTCGATAGCGGCTAATACTGAGTCGGCTTCCGAGTTCGTCGTCTTGTTGACGGATGTCGGATCTTCCACCTCCGTGGGTGTGGGGTCTTCCGTCTCTGTGACGGGTATCGGATCTTCCGTCTCTGCGACGGGTGTATTGTTGTCTGCCTCTTGCACGGGATTTCCGTCATCCGTGTTTTCGGCGGCTGCGGACTGCACCATGCCGATGAAGTGTAAGTCACTTTTTTGTCGGCGATCTGAGCAGAATCCGGTATCATAGTCATCTTCGACTGGGTATAGGGCGGGTGGGATAAATTTGCTTCAACCGCAAAACCCCATTGCTTCTGCAGTTAGTCCGATAAAGATGTTAGCAGATCCTATCGGTAACACGCAGGCACTTACCAGGTGGTTTTGCGCCGGTATGTAGGATCCGCTGTCGAGGAAGCGTCCGACGTCGTCGTCGAACTCCAGGCTTCCGACAGTGATTGATCTTCCGATTCCGCCAAGTATCCCAGATCGGAACTTCACGCCTGACGTCGTTTGCCGCACGGTGGGCGCCAACTGTCGAGACATCGTAGTAGTTTTCATAGACGGGGGTGCCATGAGACTACGGTAGAGACGTGGGGTAACGGGATCGCGTAGTGAATACAGAACACAGGATTTACCCAGGTTCGGTACGTCGCGACAGTACGACGTGCCTACTCCTGCACTTCTCACTAATCAGGTTTAAAGCCTGTAAATGGGGTTACAATGTGAGGATTTAGATCTAAGCTACTCGACGAGGATGAGCTTCTCGGCGAGTTGGCGTAGAGCTTCTCTGTTATTCGTTCTTTGTTTTATCTATCTCCCGTCCGGCTTTATATAATAGCCGGATTAGAGCTTACAGAATAGGAAACCTAGAGGACTACGGTAACTTGTAACTTGGAAAGCAAGGAATCCGTCTTCTCCTCCAAGCCAGATCACCTGGGCCGTGATCCGGGTTCTTCTAGAATCCAGCTTCTGTGCGTCGGGTTACTGGGCCGCCTAATGGACCTGAGCCCACTACCACTTAGGCCACCCTGGTAATACGGCACTTTATCTACCATCTTCTATACCCCTATTTGGTATATATCCGACACTACTAATAGTTGCATAAGTGCAAAATGTTCTTGTTTTTACACTTTGATGTGTAGGAATTACCAAAAATAGAAGAAGAAACCTTGTTGGAGTCGAATTGGGACTTTACTGAAATCTGTCTGTACACACTTTTTAAATATTCCACGTTACGGGTCAACGACAACGTCAAATGGAAATCTCATAGAAGACAAAGTTGTGGGGAATTTTATGGCGTACGTTCTAGAGTTAAAATTTGCCTGACTCCAAGTCCGGACGGCTGAGATACGCTCGATTTACCGCAGCCCTAGATGGGATAACGGAAATCTGTGAGACTATATAAAGGGATGAAACCTAGGTCGTGGGAGACACCCCATACCACGAATTTCCAGCAACCAAAACCACGTTTTAGCCTCCCCCATGAATCTCATATCCATGGGGGAGGGATCCCAACTCCATGAAGGAAGAGGGCTAAGGGGCGGCTCTCCCCTATGATGTCGACGGCGCAGGGAAGGAGTCCCTGCGCCACCGCCGGCGCCGCCGCCGCCCTGCGCCCCGCGCTTCCTCTCCACCGTCTTCACCGCTATCTCCATCGTCAATTCCTACTTGTATATAGTGGTTCATCCTCCCACACACCCCTGTACCGCCCTATGTAAACATGGTGTTTGACGTTATAAATTATTTGCAGACGATCTATTGCATCTATGTCATGTTTGTGTAGATCCCTTTTGTCATATGGTTGATTGTTGAATTTCTATGAATGATTTGAGATTTATATTGAATTTATTACAGTCCTACAGTGCCTATCATATGTTTATGCACGTATGGATCACATCATAGGTTTTGTAGTATGTGGAGAAAGCTAGAGGGAGGGCTGCTTGAATGACAGAAAAATGAGCCCCAATCTAGTGATTAATGCATATGGGATAAAGAGGACCTTTTGATCCTAATGATATGGTTGGATATTTTTAACTTAATGTATCTTCTAGTATTTACGGATGTTTGCTAGAGTTCCAATCATAAGTACTTGCAATCATTGGATAGTGAGAGCTTGTTAGTTTTGCCTCTCCCACATAAAAGAGGAATATCAACCATGTATTTGACTATTTGATCATGGACAAATCCATCACAATTACCACCACTTCCTCACACTAATGGTACTGTTATTTTATAGTCATTTAGTGTACTTTATTTCTCCAGCAACTAGTTTACTTTCATGTATTTATTATCCTGCAAAACTATCTTGTTTACCCGTATTGTTGCTCTAGTATTATTTCCTAGATAAAGTAAACGTCTAGTGTGCATAGAGTTGTATCCTTGGTTGATAGAACTTGAGATAACATTTATTATAACTTTAGCTCCTCGTTGGGTTCGACACTCTTACTTATCGAAAAAGGCTACACATGATCCCCTATACTTATGGGATATCAAGACCTTTTCTGGCATTGTTCCCAGGGAGCAATAGCGTGGGGTGAATGTTCTTGTGTGCACTTGTTTTATTTGTCTCTAACTAGTTTTATTTTCAGTTTTAAGTTGTTTGCTATCTTTAGTTATGGATAGGAACACGAATTACAAAAAACAATCTGTACTTGTTGTGTGAAAACGTTTTCAAAAAGGAAAGTGATTGGAAAGATGAGTAATGGTTAAGTGGGGGTCGACCTTGAACACTTGTGTTCATGCATATGAAACCAAAACAAATCTTTCCATGGAAGATTTTCAGTTAAAAACTTGTGTATATTATATATATTGTACATATTCATCTGTACCATAAAACTAAATTGATAATTGTACTTTCTAGTTACTTGGAAGTTGATAGTTTTGCTTTGTTGTCCAGAAACAAATTTTCTGTGCTTCACCGTATTAAATGTTTCAAATCACCAGAACATGGTATTGATCTGAAATGTTTTGAGTGAAAAGTAATGCTTATTATATTTATTTCATTAGACTAACTTTTTATGATTTGAGGTAAGCAAATAGGTCTAATAATTCTATCTTTACCGACTGATTCTGTTTAGACAGAATTTTTGTGCTTCAGTGTAAACAATCGTGACAAATCTCGAAATAGTATTTTGATCTGACATTTTTTGTGCATAAACCTGAGATTATAATCTGTCTTTCATTAGGTTTAAGTTTTTTCATTTGAGATAAGTAACTATCTCATTGAGTGTCATCTTTATAGACTGTTCAGTTTTCGCAGATTTCGTTGTTTATTCAATATTGTACTTAGTGTTCTTAGTTTCCTTAGTTTTTCGACGGAAAACGAAAATTTTATAAGAAACCTAGGTATATAAAGTGGCTAATGTTGATTAAATATTATGAAACTTGTCAATGCTTGAACATGACTGGATTTTATTTAATGAGTACTAACACTACTAATGAGTATTTGTCAAGTTTTATGTGAATATAGTATTTAAGATCCAATGTAGATGGTGATACGAGATGAATAAGAAGAGAAAAACTAAATCGTGGGGAATACCAAGTGCACCTCAATTAAGTATTCAAGAATATTCAATCATCAAAGCTTGGGGATGCCCACGGCATCCCTTCTTTTTCCATGCCTAGCTAAAAGGCGTTAAGGAAAAACACTTCTTGGGAGATAACCCATGGTTTTATTTTTGCTTTGTTTTTCTTTGTTTTCTTTGAATCAAGGGGATGTATACTTCTATATCAAATCATTTATATATTTATTTTCATGTATTAGTTGTGCCAAGTAAAGTTTCTGACGAAAGTTGGAGTTGGTTTTGGGATTTCTGCGCAGGAAACGGATTTCTGCTGTCCACAGTAAAACATCGTGAAACATCCAGAAAGATCTGAATGACCTGAGATTTTTTGTTCTTATTCCTCAGCTAATTCCGCAACTTTTTTGTTCTTTAAGTTTTTTTATTGAGCAGTGTAAGTGCCCCGAAAAAATTCGTCTTTACAAATTGTTCTGGTTTTGGCAGATTCTGCCATTTTTCTTGCAGTTGCTCTTTTACGAGGTCAAGTGGATTTCTTTGCTTCACGAAACATCAGTGGATGTAGCTAATGTTTAAAAGTATTAATAGAACTTGTTCTCATATAGAACCCATGAATTTTTTTATTGTTTCACTAACCCTCTAATGTGAATTACTCTTTGAGTGTGGTGTTAAGGAAGTTTACAAGTGTCAAGAGAAGAGGTGATATATCTGATCAAGAAGAGTGCAAGGTCAAAGCTTGGGGATTCCTCGGTGGTTCATCCCAGAAAATATTAAGAAGACTCAAGCATCTAAGCTTGGGGATGCCCAAGGCATTCCCTTCTTCATCAACCATTTATCAGGTCACTTCTAGTGAAACTATATTTTTACTCGGTCACATCATATGAAATTTACTTGGAGCGTCTGTTATTTTCGCTTTTTCCCTTGCTGCAATAATATCATTGGAACCTAGCATCCTTGTTTGGGAGAGAGACACGCTCCGCTTATTCGTTTGAATACTCGTTATGTCGTATTCTTAGTTTTTCTTCTAACTGCTGCGAAAATTCTTGTTTAGCTCTTGTTTTCATTGCATCTATTATTCAGAGCTGTTAGTTTTAGTATTTTTATGTGAGTACTCTCATGCTTGCTTGTTGTATCATTTAAAGAGTTTTTGTTAAAACATATTTTGTATGGTTCTTGTTGGGAAAAGAAACTGCTATATTTGGTAAAAAAAAATTATAAACGATGCAAATAGAGGCTTGTATGCACTGTGGCTAGACTTTTTCGTATCATGCGAGATGTTATTTTAATTCTAAAGCCTAGTGGTTATTGAGTAGCATGATTTGTCTCAAATAGCTGAGAGTGTTTAATGTTCCATTGAAAGAATCATGAATTGTTCTTGTCATATTGAAGCATAAATTTGTGGTGTTCTCCTTTGAGTGTTTTATTTGGTTCACTTGGCGCATGCTCACACCATGTTTATGACTACGAACCAATCACTAATATCCTCCATGATCATTTTGTTTTTGAACTTGCGGTTCCACTTATGCTTTGATTAATGATGTTTATGTCTCTATGCATGATTATGACCACTATTTCTCTCTTGATTTGTCGCTCCCAGTCTTCTGCTAGCCTCCACCTATACTGAGTAAGAGCTCTACTCGTGCAATCCAACTCCCCAAAACCAAAGTACGCCAAATGTGTCCACCATACCTACCTACATGTGATATTTAACTGCCACTCCTAGTAAATTTCTCATGTGCTACCTTTAAAACTTTCAAAATTACTCCTGTTTTGTGTTCTTGTTTTTGCTCATGAGGACGTAAATAAAAAATATTTATCTCACTTGTTGATTGGATTTCACACCCTGGACTAGCGGCTTCATCCGCTTATCCAATTGATAAAAGAGCTGGCAGCGGAGTGTCCAGCCCCAAATTAATACAAACAAATTCTCTTCCCTATTTTTTGCCCTGATTTATCAGTCAAAGCATAATTGTGTAAACGAAAGAGAAAGAGGGATGACCTTCTACACCAGTTGCGTCCTTCAGATGGGAGCCGCTCTTGTTAAGTCTAGTTGGCTTGTGACGTAATGTATTTTATGTTTACCATTCGTTGACATTAGCATACACCTCCCTAAAAATAGACACTCCTCCACAGTATGTGATTGTTGGCAGACACTCGAGGATTCGGTTAGCCATGGTTTGTGTAAGATGGATGGGAGGAGTGTCAAATATTTTATACCTCTGTTTAATAAAATAAAAGCTCTAGAACATGAGTGATCCATGCTTCCCTCTGCGAAGGGTATTTTTTTTACTTTTATGTTGAGCCTCCATCTTCTAACTTTATGCATAGTTGAGAGAGCATAGTTGTCATTCTGAGTTTAATGTGCATTTGTCCCAGAAAAATTATTAGTTGATTCATAATGTGTTATTGCTTGTTCTCAAATTATTTTTTCTAGTCTTTCTCATAAACTTTGAAGGTGTCCTGACATTTATGTTTTGCCCCACTCTTAAGAACTAGCGAATAATCACTTTTTCATGCTTTCTCTATACTTGAAACAAACGTATAACTTTCGATGCAATTTTACTCATGATATTTTATTTGTGTTACTTCTCAAGATGCAAGGTGATTGCTATGCTTTATTATTAAAGTTCTATTTACCATGCTTGTATTAAAGTTCTATGATCTAAGATTACATTTGCTTTTACATTATGATGATCAATATTATGTTGGTAGCATGTCACCAAATTTTTTTTTATTGTTTTGCCTACTCAAGGATGAGTAGGAACTAAGCTTGGGGATGTTGATATGTTCAAAACGTATCTATAATTTTTGATGGTTTCATGCTACTTTAATGCTTTTCATAATTTTTTTATATTAAGTTTATGATTTATTTGGACTAACCTACTAATAGTTGCAAAAGTGCACAATGTTATTTTTTTTACACTTTGATGTGTAGGAATTACCAAAAATAGAAGAAGAAACCTTGTTGGAGTCGAATTGGGACTTTCCTGAAATCTCTCTGAAAACACTTTTTAAAGATTGCCACATTACAGGTCGAAAACAGTGTCAAACGGAAATCTTACAGAAGATAAAGTTGTGGGGAATTTGGCGGCGTACGCTCTAGAGTTCAAATTCGCCCGATTCTGAGTCCGGACGGCCGACATACGCCCGATTTACCGCAGCCCTAGATGGGATGACGGAAATCCGTGAGACTATACAAAGGGATGAAACCTAGGTCATGGGAGACACCCCATACCACGGATTTCTATCCACCAAATCCATGTTATAGCCTCCCCCATGGATCCCATCTCCATGGGGGAGGGATCCCAGGTCCATGAAGGAAGAGGTCTAAGGGGCGGAGCTCCCCTATGATGCCGGCAGCGCAGGGAAGGCATCAGCAATTTACTTTGGAGTGGCGGTTAAATATCACATGTAGGTAGGTATGGTGGACACATTTGGCATACTTTGGTTTTTTGGGACGTGGATGCACAAGTAGAGCTCATACTCAGTACATGCGGAGGCTAGCAAAGACTAGGAGCGACAAATCAAGAGAGCATAATGGCCATAATCATGCATAGCGACAAAAACATTATTAATAAAAGCATAAGTGGTATTACAAGTCAAAAAACTAAATGACCATAGAGGCTATAAGTGAATGGTTTGTAGTCATAAACATAGTGTAAGCATGCGCCAAGTCAACCAAATAAAACATTCAAAGGAGACCACCATAAATTTAAACTTCAGTGTGATAAAAACAACTCATAATTCTTTCAGTGGCACAGCAAACACTCTCTGTTTTTTGAGACAAGTAATGCTACAAAAATAACCACTAGGCTTAGAATTAAAATAACATCTAACATGACATGAAAAAGTCTAGCCACAGTCTATACAAGTTTCTTTTTGCATCGTTATAAATTCTAACACATGCAGCATTTTCTTTTTCCAACTAGCACCATTCAATATATTTTTTAACACAAACTCTCCAAAAGATACATAAATTAAGCAAGATAGTACGAAAAGAAATCTACTAAAACTAACATCTCTGAATAAGAGATACATGAAAAAGCGGAGCGTGTCTCTCTTCCAAACAAGATTTCTAGGTTCCAATGATATTTATTGCAGCAAGTAAAACAAAAGAAAAGAAAACAAAAAATAAAAAACGCTCCAAGCAAAATTCATATGATGTGACCGAATAAAAATATAGTTTCACTAGAAGTGACCTGATAATTTGTTGATGAAGAAGGGGATGCGTTGGGCATCCACAAGATTAGACGCTTGAGTCTTCTTAGAATTTGCTGGGATGAACCAGTGGGGCATCCCCAAGCTTTGGGTTTGCACTCTTTCTTGATCATATTATATCACCCTCTTCTCTTGACTCTTGAAAACTTCCTTCACACCATACTCAAGTAATTCGCATTAGAGGGTTAATGCATAATCAAAAATTCATGGGTTCTGCATGGGCACGAGTTCTATTAATACTTTTAAACATTAGCTATAGCCACTGATGTTTTTGTGAAGCAAATAAATCAACTCGACATAGTAAAAGAGCGAATGCAAGAAAAATGGCAGAATCTTCCAAAACCAGAAGAGTCTGTAATGGCGATATTTTTCGCGGCACTTAAGTTGCTCAAATGGAAAAACATAAAGAACAAAAAAAGTTTCGGAATTAGCTGAGGAATAAGCAAAAAAAAATGTTTCAGATCATTTTTGATCTTTCTGTGAACGATTTTTTAAGGAGGACAGCAGAAATCTGTTTTCTGCGCAGCAATCCAAAACTAACTCCACTTTTCGCTACAAACTTTACTTGGCACAACTAATACATGAAAATAAATATACAAAGGAGTTTCTAAAGAAGTATAAAACACCTTGACTCAAAGAAAACAGAGAAAAACAAAGAAAAAATAAAACCATGGGTTATCTCCCAAGAAGTGTTTTTCTTTAACGCCTTTCAGCTAGTCATAGAAAGAGAAAATCAAGTGTTTTCAAGTGAATAAGCAGTCAAATTAAGACACGTAAACTCCTCAATAATGCATTTTATTTTATCTAATGAGTTTCAGATGTTCCTCGCTTAGAACTTTTAGGTTTACTACTCTCATCAAATAAATTTTCAGGAACAATCCAGTCAAAATTCTTCTCCTTGGCTTCATGTATTGCTACTAATTTAAAAGAAATTGGTATTTTATTCTCCTTTTCATTTTTAGGTTCATATTTTTCAAGATCTCCAACAACATATATACATGAGCCTAGCATATTAAAGCGATCAAAAACTTTCTAGCTTCTATAGCAACATCTCCAAATTCTTTAAGCATGGTTTCCAAGATATTTTTTTTCAATATCTTCAATGTTATTCAAGTTAAGGAACATTTGCTACAGTATGGGGTGAAGGTTAACAAACCTAGCTTCTAACATGTGAATCAAAGAAGTTACATCAGTTTCATAATTCGGAGCAAGCTCTACTATGGGTTTTTCCTCAAAAATTTCATGCTTACTAACATGATTAAAGAATTCTTTAATGGTATCCTTCCCAAGTATAGAACCAATACCTAGTGGTAGATCTTTCAGGGTGAACCTAGGAAGCAGCATGATGGACAATAAAAGGTAAAATAACAAAAATAACTATTATAATGAGAACTAATTTTTTGTGTGTTTTCGATATAGAGAAACAAGCAAGACAAAATAAAATAAAATAAGCAAAACCAATAGCAAAGTAAAGAGATTGGAAGTGAGAGACTCCCCTTGCAGAAATTCTCTTTCTCCTCGGCAACGACGCTAGAAAAGTTGCTTGATGCGTGTGAACACACGTTCGTTGGGAGACCCCAAGAGGAAGGTATGAAGAGTGCAGCCGCAAGTTTCCCTCAGAAAGAAACCAAGGTTGAATCGACCAGTAGGAGAAAGAAGCAACTTCCACTACAACAGGACACCCCCTACAGCAACGCAGTAATCTGTATCTAAACACCAATATAAGCGTTGCTAGTGCCTTTACCAACGGATTTAGTATGCGTTGCCTTAGGTGGCGTTGCAAGGGTATAAGGCAACGCATATATACGCGTTGGTAACCAATAGATAAGACGTTGCAGAGTGCCAACATATGTCAACAACTATTATATCCGTTGGAACATAAATACATAATGAATATTTTTATTTCAAAATAATAATTATTTTTAAGATTGAGTGGCTTGATCGATGGTAGTATTTTTCCTCATCAAGGGAGTATATACTCCATATGATATGTAGGACAACACATAAATCACAAAATATGCATACTTTGCGTGAAGAAACAATTCACTTTTGATTACTGAAATCACCATCTCATACATAAAAATTATCTTACGGGTACACAACTTGCAATCTTGTTTCAAAATATGATATTCTAGCTAATCCTAAGTATATTCCTACTAATGTTCTGCCTTCTAATGTAGAATCTGAATATAGCAGCCCTTTCTGATCTTCTAATGTAGAATCACTTGTAATGTAGAATATGCATATAGCCTCCCTTGCTGATCTTCGGAACCTGCAAAAACAAAGTTCCAATTTTAGAAGCGATGTGGCAAAGAAAAAAAACAAGATTTGACATTGGCGCTCTTTATCTAGCTCAGCTAGATTAGCAACAAAATTTCTAAGCCATGCAGTTCCTAACCTCTAAGTCCATGGTTTTTCTAGCATCTGCAAGGTTTCCTTTCTGGCAAGTGCATGCAAACGTCTTGTTTAATCTTCAGCTCTAGCAGGTACCACAGCAGATATGCAGCCATTTATCTAGTTGTTGGCATTCTAATAGATTGGTACTACATGTGTGAAGTGAGAAGAGACATACCAACCTGACATGATATTTTGGTTTGCACGATCCTGTTTTAACACATCAAGCTGTTGAATACTTCCGCATCTCCACAAGGAAAATCTGATCTTTCTCAGCTCTCATTGCATATTTTATTGTTAGGTCTAAACAATAGGAGTGCATAACAAAATACCAGCAGAAACCTTACCTTATCTGCCTGTCTTGTTAATTGCTGCAGAAAATTCCTGCAACATTTCAATAAACTTGTAAGTACTCGAGCCAATTGGTATGCATAACCATAAGGTCCACAACACTGGAACATCTAAACCAGGAAAGGTGGCTGTGTTGAGCTGGTAATGAAACTTATCATACCTATGGCATTCTGAATTTATAGTACTTATCATAACTATGTAATTCTGCATTTAGCGTTAGCTTATTTGCTGCAGTCACTAGTGAGTCCACGCTGTAGTAGGTTTATTCAAATCATTTTGGGCCATTGCAGTGATACTCTGCATATTGGCCATTCTTCTGTGCCCAGTATGACATAAGAAACTTACATAAAGGGAACCCGCTTCCAAAACGAACACAATTTATGATTTTCAAAAGATTCTGCTCAAATGATCCACTTCTATTTGCCCTCGAGCTAGTACTAGTTGCAATAAGCAAACACGTCACTCATTGTAACATGCAGTAGTAGAGGACGGAAATTATTTGAGGTCAGGCGACTACAGCACCAAATAGGCTGAACAAGTTGATTATCCCACTTCCCTTTTCTAGCTCATTCTTGGGCACCAACAGAATAAAAATGATTTCACATATTTGGCTATTCCTAATTAAACTTCAGATTCACATACACAAGAGTTGCAAACTAACTGATACTCATAACACAATGGACCACTTCTAACCTCAGCCTCGGTTCCCATAAGAAACATATTTATATTGGCAGCTAGCCATTAACCAAACTTTGCAATTTCACGAGTTCAAAACTAACTTGTTATCATATGAAAATAGATTCGAATAAATTACCGGCAGGACTCGAGAACAAGGAAAAGCACCCCGCCCATCGCCTAGTCTGTCGACGTTCGTCTGCCCGCCGACGTTCAGCAGCTTAACGCCCGCGCCCGTGACCTCATTCTCGATTGTCTTCCAGGCCCATATCCCGCTGAAGAACATGAGAAGCTCCTCGCTCGCCATTCAAACCCGCTGTTCAGCCTGTAAACGCATGCACGCGGCGCAAGGTTTTAGCTACAACCCTCCTCCGCTACCGGTAACATGGTAGTGATTGCAAAGGACAAGGTCAAGTTTAATAAAGTTTACAACTAGCCATCTCAATGATCTCAAATCGTTAATAAGTAACACTAAATTATGAACTTTGAGTTAACAGTGAGATTCATACCATGAACGTTATAAAAAGATTAAGTTGTACGGGTCAAAAACAAGATTAAGTTGACATACTTCCTACAGAAAATTTTTTGATTCTTCTTCTGAAGCATTCCACACGAAGAAGCAAAGTCTATACAGACACAAATCTTTATGTACACAAATAGTTAGTACAAACTGGTCTAGATTCATAATCACGACCGAACAACAAACCTGTGATTTTAGGAGCCATCGCATCCCATTGTTTTCTCGACAGAACTGCAACCATACGGATATCAACAAGGTGTTGGATGAGTCCTCCACTCAAATGATAACACAGATGAATAATAATGTCGGCAAGGAACAGCGATAAATATAGTTACGTGACAAACAAAAATCCCTGATCAAATCGTTGCATCTGCGGACAGAGAACTCACGAGTCGCAGCGTCAGTCCCCTCCATAGCATATGATCTTGCAGGCGGAAGTAGAGGTCTAGAGGTGGTCGAAACCCCAACCGACCGCCAAGCCCCTGTGCTCCGCGACAGTGTGTTTTCCCCGCGTGGCCTTGGGGAGATGGGTGGGCGAGGGCGAGATCTCCGACTAGGAGGACGTCCAGGGTGAGGTAAACGGAGATGGGGCGTCCGCGACGCCGGGCATCTGATCGCCTACAGAGGAGGAGTTGGAGAAAGAGATCTGGATGGCTCAGTTTGTGGCGGCTGCTGCTAGTGCCAGGGTTAAGATTTTTTTAGATGGGGATGGGGATTGGGAGTTGGAACGGGCTGCTGTACGTGGTGGGGAACGGGTTACAGAAAAATAGACGTGGGAATGTTTTTCTTTTCTTTTGCAAGTATAGGCGTGGAAGGGTGGGGGAGGTTCGGCCTAGATACACATATGACTACCGCTGCAGTCTATACGTTGGTTTAGGCCTATTCTTGTTGTAGTGTTCTGAAGGTTGATGCAGCTGAGGTGGCAGCGTGCACTACCGATTCAGAAGCAACGTGGAACCTACACAACACAATCAATTTACTTGGCCCCAACGAAGCAGCGAGGTTGTCAATCTCTCCGGTTTTGCTGAAAACAAATAGGTTAAACATATGATGTGGAAAACAGTAGGAAAACGGTATGAAAATAAGAGTAGGAGTGTGAAAACAGCAATTGCAGTGGTTGTATTATCAGTATGAGGAAAATGGACCAGGCTCCACAGTTCACTAGTGGTGTCACTCCATAGAAGATAAATAACATGTGTGGTGAACAAATTACAGCTGGGAAATTGACAGATATAAAGGCTGCACTATAGTGCATATGCATGACATGATGATTACTATGTGATTCATGCGGGCATTACAACAAAATACATAGACCATTATCCAACTGCATCTATGACTAATAATCCATCCTCTGAATGTCATCCGCGCAATCCTTGGGTATTAAGTTCCAAGCAACAGATAATTGCATTAAGCAAAGTGTGTAATGTAAAAAATGTAAACATCGTTGTTTTCTCCCTAGGGGCAACAACACATCCCCAATTCGTCACGTTTATGTCACTCGAGCATAAATGCAAGGGAGGCATGAACCCACTATCGAGCATAAATACTCCCTCTTGGAGTCACTAGCATCTACTTGGATAGAGCATCTACTCACAGTGGAGAGCATGCAAGATCATAAATAACATACACATGAAAAGAACATGATAGATTGATAATCAGGAGACATAGCAATCAATATTCATCGTATCCCATCAAACACAACATGTAGCATTACAATAAGATGATCTTGATCATGTAGGGCAGATCACAAGATCTAAACATGAGGCATAAAGAGGAGAGAACAACCATCTAGCTACTCCTATGGACCCGTAGTCCAAGGATGAACTACTCACGCATCATTCCGGAGGCGGGCATGGTGGTGTAGAGCGCTCTGGTGATAATCCCCCCCCCCCCGGTAAGGTGCCGAGGAGAGCTCCATAACCCTCCCGAACTAGGTTTGACGATAACGGCGGCCTCGGGTTTTTTTCGTGGAAAGGGCTCTGTTTTTAGGGTTAACCTCCCATGGGGTATAAATAGGCGAAAGGGCAACGTTGGTGGGCGGCCAGGGGGCGCGCCTCCCTATGGTGTGGGGCCCCTGTGGACCCCCTCCGGGTCTCCTCAGGACTCCGTGTGCGCGACAGATTTCTAAGACCCCCGGGTTTTGAATCGTCCAATTCCGAGAATATTTTCAGAACAACTTTTCTGAAACCAAAAAAAGCAGGAAAACAGGAACTGGCTCTATGGCATCTTGTCAATAGGTTAGTCCCAGAAAATCGATAAAACTGGCATAAAGTGTATAGCAAACATGTAGCAAATAACATGAAAACAACATGGAACATCAGAAATTATGGATACGTTTATGACATATCAGGGTGTGAATACATAAACAAACAAGAGTTCCTCATCTTGTCTCTAAGATTAGCTTATGGTTTGTGAAATGGTTGCGTTTTCCTAATCATGCATGGACTTGGTTAAAAGTCTTGCAAAATATAAGAGTTTATTGTTAAGGTAAAAATAGTACTGAACCGACCCAAGTATATGATCTTGCTAAAAGAGACTAAAAATTTATAATGTATTTTACCAAAGTACATATGAAGTTTTTTTACTATAATTCCTATAATATGAGAATATCTAGTGACCGCACGATCGAAAGTTATAATTTGGATGTCATCAACCATCTTGCCGTAACTGGGAATCATAACGTTTACATGTGGGTATAATATAGAAAGTGTAATGGAACTGAGACCGTTCAAGACTAGTACTTAACTCCTCTGGACGATAGAGAGATACATATTATGGGTCCTCTCAGTATAATGGATATCAACCAATCGTCTGGCCAAACAGAGTGTGATTTATCACAAGGACATCGGGGATATGGATGATAAACGAGGACTATATTGGTAATAGTTTTATATGTGTTATGATCAAAGAGTTTGAACGGACTAGATTACATAGTCTCACCTTGAAATATAGTTGGTATCATGAAGTTAAGGAAATAAGTGCAATGAGAAATTTGCAAGGTTCTCTCAATCTTCGTGAGCACACTGAGCCATCATGGGCGTCCATGGTCCCTCTATTGGTTATTGTTCTGTAAGTTTACGAACATATCTATGTGTTATCGAGCCTTTACTGGTCACACGCTTAAGCTGTGTAAACATTTAATTGAGAGAATAAAAAAATTCTATTGGTTTTATGAATGTTAGATGTCGATATGATGTTACAGAAACAAGTCTGGTGTCAATCGGAGAGGTTTCGGAGAAGTTACTATAAGAGAGAAATAATGTCAGTGGTAGTAAATTTATATGAGATAAAACGGAGGACATGAGATGTCCCGGGATGTTAGAAATATGTTTCTAACATCATTAGATGAGTTTGATGGTTTTATCTATATGGTTCATAATGTTTCGGAAGAGTTTCGGGCAAAACCGAGAAACATAGGGGAGGGGGTGTCGGAGGGAGGCATAATTGACCCCACGGCCGCACCACTGTGTGGGGGCTGTAAGGTGGGCCCTAGGGCCTCCAAACATGGTGCATAGAACCTTCTGAAGGATTTCTTATTTTGGTTAAAGAGAAAAAGGGGAAAATCAAAAGGGAAAAGGAAAAGGAGGGAAGAGGTGGAGTTGGACTCCTAGTGGAGTCAATCCGAATTGGGCTAGGAGAGGGATGCGTCCACCTCCTTGGTGCGTCCAAGCCCCCCTCCTAGGAGGAGTATGACTCCTCCTCCCCAAGGCAGTTTTACCCTCCCCTCCAAAGTAAATCTCGTGAATACTACATATCAGCCTATGTTTCTTGCCATGATCATTGGTCAGTTGGCACCGGTTCATCCTTCCAGCTTCATTTTTATGTGTCCGGTTGTCACGCATTGCATCTACTATGTAATGTGTGCATGATGAATATGATTCCTTGTTGTTCGGGACATGCAGAAGGCAGGTGAGAGCGTCTCTGCTGCAGTTTCTCAAATTTAACGGCAAGGACCCCCTTTGTTTGAGCTCGGTTAAGGTCCTTTCAGATCTATAGCCCAATCCCCTACCTCATAGGCATCTACCAAACCAATTGTCGGTTGAGCCGTGCCTCTACAGTGGGTTAGATTGCGAAAGGCCCTCCAAGAGTATGACCGCCAGTTTGTTGAGTCCGAGTTCTAGACGGACCCCCTAGATAGGCTCCAGTCGGTATTTTTTGCTCATGTATTCAGCTAGGCAAGATTGTTCCCGGAGGTGAAAGTTGTAATCACTGTATTGTAACATGGTGTACTATATAATACCAGTGGTTCCTTGTAAAAAAACACATATATAGGAAGTGAAGTCGACCGTTCAGGTCGTGATGGTACGTCCACTTTTTACTTTGCACCCCTTAATTAGTTATTAATAAAGTCACGTGCTTGAAAAAAAACCGCTCGAATGCACGGTCCTGACCATTTGTGCCCTCGCGACCCGCTTTGGTTCCTCACATTAGCCACCTGCTGGCTAGAAATTGCTGACATGTCATTTATAGTCATCATTTGAAATCACTCATATACATTAGCGGACCCAGGAAAAATCTAAAGCCCGAGCAAACAACTAGATCTAAGGCTTATGCTGTTAATTATATGTTAATTAGGCATCAAATTACACTATGTCGCCGGCCGGGAAGCCTGGGCAACTGCCCGGGCAACAGGGATGCTAGATCCGCCTCTGCTCATATAGTAAGGTGGGCTATAAGGCTGGATATTAGACTACTAATTTATAAATATTCTCTCTCCCCTTACGTTTTCATGTCTTTCTCCTCCACATAGACAAAAATGCTACGTAGATGGGCTATAAGACTCTTAATTATTATTCCTGCTATTTGATGCCTTTGATTCCAGTAAGCCTACCCTAGTTTCTTCTTTCTTGGATTTAACTGCAAGCACTCATTTAAGTTTCATGTGCCTCCCTAAAATTTGGTTGAGACCACAGGCCACCTATTGCTTTGGTGTGTGTTCGCACAACGGGTATGGTGGCTTTGTTTGCGCAAGCTCAGAGTGCATGGTTCCCTCCAACACTAACACACTGGAGAACTGGAGGTTGCTGTGAGAGACAGATTCGGGGATAAGGAAAGGAAGGTGGTGGACACGCTTGTTACTTTAGTATGCTGGAGCATCTAGAAGCAGCGCAATGCATGGGTTTTTGCGAACGCAAATCAACTTCGAGGTGAAGAAGCGTTGGCTGCCAGAGTAATCAAAGATCTTAACCTTTAGGCGGCTGCGTGAGTGGGAGCGAGAACCCTCCTACGTGAGTAGTTCGTTATGAGAGTGGTGGGTTGTGTGTGGGACAGCAGAGTTGTACGTAACTTTGCTGTCACGCCCTCTTGTAATTAAAATTTTCTCTCTTCTATAAAAATAAGATATGCAATTGCATACACTCGACAAAAAACTGCAACACATGCCCTGGAGGTGCTGGCCTTGTTCCAAGTCTCTGTAGATGAATAATTTACTACTGATTTGCCAACACATGAATACTCGCTCCGTTTCGAAACAAATGACTTCCATTTGTTCATACATGCACGAGAGCCAAAACCAAGCGAGGAGCCGTGATGCTAAAGACGTACTCGTTCGGTTTCAAAACAGATGACTTCCATTTGTTCAAACATGCATGTATACAACTCTGAGACCGAGGGAGTACGTCTTTAGCATGGCGACTCCTCACTTGCTTGGTTTTGGCTCTCGTCTCTTAATAGGGTATGTATTGCTCACGTACAACTCTGAGCATTCCCAAAACTCTCGAGGATGTCCTTCACATAGGATATATCTTCCTGGTCACTATCGTTGTTTTAGTGACACCTCATTCTTCACTGTTCAAGGATGGGGAGTTACCTAACAGTTACGGATTCAAATTATTACGGTCAGCGCAGGCTGTAGTACTTGTATGCGTGTTTGCAGAGGTGTCCAATCTGCTAGTATGGACTTGTGCAGCTGGAGCCTTATTCATTATAGTCATTTTGAGTATGAAGAAAGAATTAATTTCAGATAAGTAAGTAGCAACAACTGATAAGAAAGTTCAAACGAAATCAACCCCAAAGGAAGAATAACTTGAGTGAAAATGAGAAACAGTTTAGCCCTATTGCTAGAGCAGATAATGTCATAGATATCTATCTCAAGATCTGGATGATTTCCCACGTAATCTGCCTCACAAAAAATAAAAATGAATAAATATTTTTATTGGTCTTCAGAGCCATCTGTTTCAGTGAATACACACAACCATGTATGATCACTGTACATGAGTGTTACGTCCAGTAAAATACGGAGCCTATAAATGAACTCACTTTCTAGCCATGATGAAGCAGCTACACCCAAGCTGGTTGAAAGATAACGTGCACGTGATTACTTGGACAAATTTACATGAACTCATCATCCTGTATTTAGAAGGAATGTAGCCAAAGACCTATGCTATTGTACTAAGCAAAACTAATGCAGGCTGTATCAGATGGATCAACTCATGTAGCCAATACCTTCTGTACTAAGTCTTATGCTTCTAAGCCTGCAAACAAAGGTATAAAATTAGTATTTCACATCGATAGAGGAGAAGGGGCATATCTTTCACTGCAAAAATTTAGAAATCAAAACACCTAATGTTTAGTTTAAACAATCATGTTGTTTATTGAGACTTCAAATTTTCTGCGGCTTCCAAATAAAAAATTAGGAACTATTTATACACTTCACTGCTCCAGTTTCGATCTACTATGAGTAAAAACTGCGGATCTGATCAATTCCACTCAAGTTATGAATTCCATGCCCTCATTATATGATGTGCACCCTCTTTCTCTTCCATGAGGCACTGAGTAGGGTCATGGAATTAAGAGAATCCCTCGATTACGTAAGAAAATATTACAATGTTGAAAAAGTAGAGCAAATATGAGAGGATTATTAAACCAACATGCACACCTTGTGCATTGAAGGGTATCTGGAGCATAGCTGTTACCCAAGATTTTGGTTACACAACCCGTTTATCTCTTACATTTAGACATCAATTAAGCGAACATATAGATCTTAATTAAATGAACATGCTAGCAATGGCCTTTATGAACATGAACACAGCAACAGTGACCAAGTGTGCGAAATCCCGATGCAGCTACAAGTTCTAGACCATTCTGAAACAGGCCCCACGCAAATGAATATATGTATCTAACATATCAAATTACACATCGGAACTCACACAGAAAAGATGAATCCACATGGCATATGGGAATAGGCGATAGACTTGGTGCTGAAATATAATTAGCACATGTCACTCAAGTTAAAGAATTAGCCAAACATGGCTAACAGTACAGGCTGCACGGCTCTAACTTTCAGTTAGTAAAAACATCGAGTCGATGAAGTACATAAATATAACAGAAAGATATTTCCACAACTTACAA